>NJPS01000038.1:0-545785 GCA_002946415.1 Rutstroemia sp. NJR-2017a BVV2 | reverse complement strand
CTTCGGAGTGCACTTATTATGTACCATAAATAAGCCATTGTACGGCCAGTTAGTTGTAGAAGAATAAGACGATTTTACCCATTGACATAAGCTGGCCATTGTGCGCTCAGCCTAGTGTCCCGGGTAAACGTCGGCACAAGTTCACGTGACCTTGTTGGATCTTCCCCCTTTTGAGCATATTACTTTTATTAGAAGGTCCAACCAACAATATATAATCTATTAATATATATCTGTTTCTGCTATATTATATAAAGGTTTATAAATAATTATAATTATTCCTTTAGGATACTGATATTCGATCTGTCTTAGTAACCTAGCAATAATTATATAGACTAGTTCGGTAGTCGATTATAGATATATTTATATAATATTATATATACTTACTTTTATCTCTTATACTTGGAGTATAAGGACTAATACTTCTAGTAGATATTGATTTGATCTCTATATTATAAATATTTATATAAAGATATTCTCTTTACTTTGATTATTATATCTTTATACTATAAGTCTACTCTTCTTATATAGAGCTGATATTGTTTTGCTCTTTACCTTATTAACTAATCTGGTATTAAAGATATATTCTTTATATATAGCTAGATTATACTATACTATTTCGAAAACTCTATAAATAATCAAATTATCAATTTCTATCTATTGAGAGAACTCGAAGAGTATTTCTACTATAGTAATAGTATCTTATATATATAGTTATTATACTAGCTTATAATTACTTTATTCTTTCTTTATCAAGAATACTTTTATCTATCGGAAAGAGATTATAACTTGCGAAATCAGCTTCTAGAGAACTACTAAGTTAATCTTTTTATAGCTAGGCTAAATAAGATATTTGGTTTGGATCTAAAGCTCTAAAATCTCTTCCAAATAGAAAGGTTTTATAGATATTATCTGAAAGTAGGTTGGATCTACTAATATCTATACAATTCCATCTTCTTCTTCTATACTAATAAGTTTGAATAGTCCTATCTATTTACTTTTTTCCTTATAAATATATATATCTGATTGGAGAGAGAAGTTAATTAGATTAGAGATTTATAAACTATTTCTAACTTCTAGTATATCCTTTATCTGCTATTAAGTATTATACTTTCTAACTTCTATTATTATTTTATCGATTGTATCTGTTTATATATATATAGATAATAATAGAACTGATTAATAGTTAAACTAAGGATAGATATCGAAAACTAAGAAAGTAAGTACTAGTCTATTCGGATCTACTATATTATTGATTACTTTAATAGCTATTTGTAGTATATTATTCTGGAAGATCTATTTATTCTATAGCTCTTTACTTAAGATCTTATATATTTGATAAAAAGAGATATAATAGTACTTAACTTTATCTATATTATTATATATTTCGACTAGTATCTCCTTTATCTTAGAGTCTATAATATATATATTTTGCCAGAATTTATTAGATACAAAGTTGGTTTCTATATTATATATAATATAATCTAGTAGTCTCTAGTATATATCAATCTAGTATATATATATAGTATTCTATATAGTTTTCGCTAAGATATTCTTTAAGAAATATACTATATTAAATACTATTACTTTGTTTATAAGGTAAAGTACTAGTATACCTTCTAAATATATAATATCGATAATAATAATATAGTTGAAATCGATATTATTCTTAATTGTAAATTTGAACCTATCTGATAACTTGATATATAACTAGTAGTACCTATAGTACTTGGTAAGGTATTCTAGTATATATATATTAATATCTTCTTACTTTGCTTTCTCTAGTAGTAATGATAATTTATATATAGAAAAGTATCCAAAATATCGATATAGTTACTTTAGCTCTTTTTCTGTTATATAGATTTATATAATTATTTCCTCTTTCTTTAGAAATATCTAAGGATATCTCTATTTTCAGATAATAGAAATAATATTATCTCCTTATATAAAGATATTATATAGGTTATCAAACTGTATATTCATTTTATCTATATTCTAGATATAGTAGAGAAAGAGGGTATTAGCTATAATAATATAGAAGATAATTGTATCTATTGATATACTAATAACAGTAGTATCTTTAATATTTGCTATTCTCTTCTCGAAACAGATTATATAGTTCTTGTTATCTACTTAGATAAATATAATACTAGGGTCTTCTCGCTATAATATTTGAAATTGAGGTTCTCTTACTATAGAGATACTAGATACTTTATTATCTGATATAATCTTCTGGAACTTGGTTGTAGAGTATTATTCCTCAAAAATAAAGATCTCTTTATATTATACTTGAGATAGCTTTAAGTTCTCTTATATAAAGAAGTATATAATATTCTAATTAAGAAGTATATTAATTACCTACTAACTATCGATTAGACTAAACTTTATAAGTATCTACTTATATATAATTCCTTCTTAATTTTCTAATATTTCTTCTTCCTATTACTTTTCTTTATATTAGATATACTACTCTATTTTATTATTACTTAAGCTTTCTTCTACTATTAGTTACTTTTTATAGTTGTTAAATACTTTCTTTATTTCTGTACTAAGATAATTTATAAATTAGTATCCTTCTTTCTTATATATAAGGTACTTCTTTCTAGATTGTTCTGGATATTTATAGAGTATTTATATCTTTATAGTCTATCTTCCTCAAATAGAGGGCTATTATAGAATATTACAATTATTATAAATATAAGAACCTTTATACTTTCGATTGATCTAATACTATTTATCTGCAATAAGTATAATAAATTACTAATAGTTGTATATAATAGTAGTAATGGAGTTATATAGATCTAAGTATATTAACTCAAAGATATCTAATAATTTATATAGTGCAAAACTATAATCAGATATACTTTAATATATATTGAAGATTTGATCTTATAGATTATACTTATTCTGATATTTATATAACAAACCCTTCTATAGAATATAGATCTTATCAAAGAGTAATTTTAAATATTATAGTTTAGTCTTATCAAGATACTACTACTATATATTTTGATATATAATAGATCTCTATTTAGATAAATAAGTCTATTTCTGTTTACTTATCTCGAAGTACTTTTGAATTATATCTTATATTATATAAAAGAAGAGATTTTTCTTTAAGATCTAGTTGAAAAAATAATCCAATATCTAATCTTTTAGGATAGATAAGAATCCGAAGATATATATTTCTAAAGATAAATCTATTTTTGTATAATAGTCTTAGAAAACTCTAAACTTGATATTAATTATTTTGTATATTTCATTATTATACTTCTTTCGATTGTTATTTAAGAACTTATATAAATTGCTAAACTATTTATTATATATCAAAGAATCCTATATAGTGATAATTACGAAATCCAAAACAGGATATAAGATACTATTAATATAATCAAAAGAATTCCAAATAGAGATAAGATACTAAACCTAGACTTCTCTATCAATTTCTAGTATATATACCGGTTTCTTAGTCTCTTATTACTTTGGTAAATTTCGGTTTATATCTAGAACTATAAAAGGGATTTATAGTACTTCTATTATAGATCGAAGAGAACTAGTTTATTTATTTAAAACCTTTACTTTAGGAGATCTATAATAGATCCTAAATTGTTAAAACTTCTCTTCTATCTATTTATAGAATTTCTTTTCTCTAAGAAATATTATAAAGATCTTGGTATATAATCTATCTCCAATAATATCTTAAACGAATACCTTTTATTCTATTATATATACTTGTAGTTAATAGAAAAGTATTATATTAGTTAGAGTAAATAGCTTTTTTATCTATCTTTCGAAATTATTATAGTATATAGTTTATAGATTATAATTAGTTTCTTTTATTTATATAGTCTATATAATAAATTAGATAATATAAATAGTAATAGTAGTTTTTATATAGAATAACTTATCTAAGAAATTATAATCTTTATAGAATAATATAGTATTGATTATATACTAACTCTATCCTTTGGAGATATAGTTTTGAGATACTATTGTAGATATAGATTATTATATATAGATCGAGATATCTTACTAATCTATAGTTGAAAAGGATATTTAACTAATAACCGAAGTATATAATAATATCAATAAGATCAACTATTAATCAATATTGATTGGACCTTCTAATAAAAGTAATATATTCAAAAGAGGGAAGATCCAATAAAGTTATATAAACTTATACCGATATTTATCTAGAATAGTAAACTAAGTATATAATAGTTAGCTTATATCAATAGATAAAATCATCTTATTTTTCTATAACTAACTAACTATATAATAACTTATTTATAATATATAATAAGTATACTCCGAAGCTCCTTTTAATATTCTCTGATATTCCAGCTTCGATATATATAGATATATAGATAGATATATAGCAATCTAAAATATATATAGCTATTTTGATAGAGTATACTTTATATCTGAGATATAATAACCTATATAGTTATTATCTAGCCGAAGTACCGATATTCTAATAAATACTTTCTATTATTATTTATTTAATAATTATAATATTTGTTTTTAGCTTCAAATTTATTATATATTATTTATTTAACTTCACTTTTTATATTTATTTAGCTATACTTATAGATTACAACAACGATTTTAAATTATAAAATATATAATTTATTAACTAATAGAATTATTAGATATAACTATAAGAAGATATAAAAATATACTTTATTGAAGAGAAAGATAATATAATAATATATACGATTTTATACTTAGTTAGATCAATACAAGTTAGAATTAGATAGAGTTAGCTAAATATATAATTATTATATAATTACTTCTTATATATAGGTTCTTCAAATTCTAAAGTTCTCTTAGTTTTTTAGTTCTTAATTCTAAGATATATTCGATTCTTTCAGGATATATTGTTATAGTATTATTATTATAATATTATAACTTTACTTTTCTTTATATAATCGAAATTAATATATTAGATAAAATAGTAATAAATATATTTTCTTAAAAATATAGTGAAAACTGATTATTTATAATATTTTTCTCAAAAATAATATAAACTATTAAACTTAATTATAAAGTATATAATAAAAAAATATTTATAATTATTTGTTTTCTTAGAAATTAATATATAAAATTTATTAATACTTTATATTAGATCTATATCTATATAGATTATAAAGTTCTTAAGTATTTTATAATAATTAAAATATTTAATATATATCAAATATAATAAACTAAATTATTAGTAAATTATAACTTCTTAATCTTATATTATTTTAATAAAGATAATTTTTTAACTAATATTTTTATTTAAAGAATTAATAAACTAAATTTACAAAATAAATAGAAATAAGAAATATATATTTACTAATTATTTTATAATAATTAACTTGATCTCGAAATATTTATATCTAAACTCTATTTATATATAAAGAAAACTAGTATTAATATTTTCGAATTAAATTTAATCTTAAACTTTATAGATATAATTATCTATATATTATAAATAAATCGTAAATATAAAAGTTTATAAATATTTAGAAAATAAGTAATTTATAAAAATATATATTTCGAACTTTATAATAGATTATTTTTATATTATAAATAGATTATTATTTTTAATATATTAAATTTATAGATATTTCTAATCTATAAAATTTATAATTTTATTATAATAATCTATTCTAATACTAAAAAGACTTTATCTTTATTTAGAGATTATTATTATTAATATAACTTAAATAATAATATTATAATCTATATATATAATTACTATATATACCGATATAGTTTAATACTATATAATAAAAAACTAGAATTATTCTATCTATTATTAATTCCGATATATATATAGAAATATATTATTATAAATTACTATAACTTTAATATTGATAAATATAAATTCAATAATATTTTTAAATAAACAAATTATTATTATTCTATATTATAAAATAATTATTATATAAAAATAAACTAAACTTTATCTTTTATATATCTATAAATATTATAATTTATTAATTATTATATTTTCTAATTATAACTTATAATTTATATCTTCTTTTTAATAAAAGTTTAATAACTTTCTAGATATTAAAGTTAAATTCTTTATAATTAATTACTTTTAGATTAATAATTAAATAGAGATTTATAATTAATATCTTCAAAAATATTTATAGTTTTTTATTAATTACTATTAAGATAATTAATCCAAATTCCTTCTAATAATAAACTATATATAGTTAATATTATTTTATTTATCTTTTGGAAATCTTTTATTTTATAAAATATTTTATAGATATATCTTTAGAATTATATAAATATAAAAGAATAATTATTTATTAATAAATAACTTTAATATCTAAGAAATATATATTTATATCTATTATAATTATAAAGTATTTAAATATATTTATTCTATAATATAAATTATATAAATATATATATTATATATTATAAACCAATATTGATAATTTATAAATTTCAATATAGAAAATAATATATAGATAGATATATATTATTTATTTATTTAATATCTTTTTAAGAAATTGGATTATTTAATTATTAGTTTATTTAAAGTATTTGAGAAAGTTGAATATTTATTTTATTCAGAATTATTACTAATTATATATATTTATAATATTTTCTTTATAAATAAATTAAAGAAAGTAGTTTCTAATCTATTATTAAATTAAAAGAATAAAGAATTATCTTTATTTAATATTATTAATATAGATAAATATATTATAGAAAAGATTTTTATATATCGAAAATATTATAAATCACTTTAGTATTATATATAATAGTAAAACTATAATATCGATTTAATATAATATAAGATTTCTAATTTGAAAATATTATTCTTTCTTTTTATAACTTTTATATTAAGAACTTTATATTATTAGATTTGTTTATATTATTTTCTAAATAGATCTAACTTTATAATAAAAGAAAAAATAATTATAATAATATAGAAAATAACTATATAATAATATTTATTATAAAAAAATATTTCTTAAATTTATTTTTTTAACTTTTCTTATTATATTTATAAATTTAATTATAATTATTTTCTTTTCTTCTTTATTATTTTTTATAACTTTCTAAACTATTTATTATTATATATTTTTATATTTATTTTATATTTTTTCAATTACTTTTATTATTATTATAATAATATTATATAATAATATATATTAATAGAACTATATTGAATTAAATCAATATTAATTAATTATAAATCTGAGAATATATTTTTATTAGAAAGAAAAGTAATATAATAATTTATAGAGAATTATATCTATATAGAATATAATTATCTAAGATATTAAATTATATTATTTATTATAACTATTATAAATTATAACTTTAGTAAAGTAATTAGAAATTATATAACTAATATATAATCTATATTAATTATAATAAGTTCTTCGATTTTATTATCTTTTTTTCTTTTTAATTCTAAATTCTAAAAATTAACTTAAATTTTCTTTATTTACTAAGTATTATATATAATTTATATTAAGTTATATTAAGTTATATTAGTTTATATTAGTTTATATTAATTTATATTAGTTTATATTAATTTATATTAATTTATATTAATTTATATTAATTTATATTAATTTATATTAATTTCTTTTTATATTTATTTAGAAATTATTATTATTTCTATAAATAAAGAACTTTTATTATTAATATAATAAATATAATTTCAAATAATAATATCAATATTATCTTCAATATATAAAATATTCATTATATAATTTAATTAGTTTTAATTAATCAATTTTCTCTTTATTATTATATTTTAATAATTGTAATAATTATAATTTTTTAAAAAAATATTTATATTAATAATTTATAAAATTTTAATTTGATAATTTAAATATCTAATTTCGAGAAATAAATTTATAAATTTTAATTCAATAAAAATATTTAATATAATAATAATTTAGAAAACTAATAAATATTTTAATATATTAATTAAAATAATTAATTTCTTTATAATAAAAATAAATAATTATTTTCTATTTTAATTTTTCAATAAAATTTATTTAAAAAAAAAGATAATATTATAAATTATAATATTTAAAAATTTTAAATTTAATTATTTATATATAATAATAAAATTTTAAATAGAAAAAAAGATTTTGAAATAAATTAATAATATTATTTATTAATTTATTAATTTTTTTTAATAAAATATAAAGATTTATATAAATAAATAATATTTTCTTAATATATAAAATTATATATTTAATTTAAATATTATTTTTATTATTTAATTATTTATTTATAAATTATAATATATAATATTAACTAAATAAAATATAATAAATAATAAAATATTAATAAAATAGAAAAATAAAAGTTTATATAAATAAATAATTTTCTTAATATAAAAAGTTTTATATTTAATTTAAATAATAATTAATATTACTATTTTATTATATAATTCTCTATTTAATTTTTTTAATTTTAAATTTATTTAATTCTTTAATTATTTATATATAATTAAAAATTTAATAATAAAAAAAAAATTCTATATAAATAAATTATATATTTTTTTAATATATAGAACTTCGTTCTCAATTTAAATAGTAATTTCATTATTTAGTTATTATTGCTCTGAACTTTTTATTATTCAATTCTCTATTTGCAAGTTATAATATATAATATCATGTTCTAGTATCGGCTTCCACGTGATACTAGCTAAGCGAGATGTAATACTATAGAACTTTCTTCTCTAAAGGCCGTTTGATTTGATCCTATATTATATAGAGAGATAATTACCACCTTATTTTCTATGCCCTCTATAGTTTTGTTTTGTTCGATGTCTGGTCTCCGCCGAGTTGCTGGTACTGTATCGTTATCCATTCTTTCCTAGCCTCCGAGGGGAAAGTATAGTTACGGGTTATAAGGTTTTGCGGACTTAAAGGCCGATACGGCCTCACATCTCAGACAGCCACCTGGTTAGTGTATGTGATTCGGGGCGAATCGTTATAAGTTTTATTAGAGATATTTGTCGCTTACAGCCCGTGCACAGAGTACCCAGTGGGTGCACCCACTGGTGAACTAAACCCCATCGGTTACACCGTTACACTCCTGCATCTCTGTCGCCTCAGTATTACTACATTGGGCGAAAAGGCTCAAGTCCCGTCCTGAAAAAGGTTTAGTGACCTTACAGGCTTTTAATTATCCTTCCGGGGACTATATTAATCCTTCTCATCGAGTCTGAATCACACTTTCCTAACGCTCATTTGCATACAACAGTCTTTTCCGCTGTATTGAAGTCGTTCATTATTTGTATTTGCATTCTCTACGTCTGTAATATCATATACGTTTATCCCTCAAAAATTGTCATTCGCTTCAAGTTTACAATGATCGCAATTGCTCGTACCGCGCTACTTGCCCCCCTCGTTACCATTGTCGCTGCGCAAGCGGTCAATCTCTACATCCCAGAATATGGGCACAACGACCTTGTCGCGCAGAGTGTCGGTGAGGTATGGATGAGAATTTCTTCTGAGCAGCATAGTCACCATGCTGAGGTGGTTGAGTTGACGATCTTCATATAGAATGCCGAAGCAACGACCTACCTCGTTGCATGCGCTCCTCCAGTCTACACGACCGTGTCCTGTATGCATCGCAGCGGACCTGGTCGTGATGGAGGAGCTCCCAATTGCGATGGCAGCGACGATTACAATGTTGATAATAAGAACACTTGCTATCTTACCGCGGGAGCGACTGTGCTTTCGGGACCATCCACCATCGTTTTCATAAAAGCTGGCTACGATAGCCAAACATGGTATTGCTCGGCTAATGGCCAAGTTTCTGCTGTTTGGTAGGTATCCTAGGACACCTGGACAATGATAGCAGCTGATTGACATCCATTTAGCACCCACGCTTATCGCACTAATGTTTACACTGAGACGGTGACGGGATCTCAATTCACGTTCGTTCCAGTTCCTTTGACTACCGGTCTGGTCGCCAATGGCCCCCTACCGACCGCGACTATCCCGGCTGCTCAAGCAAGCACGACAAGCATTGCACCCAGCACATCAACAAATATGATAAGCAGCTCATCGACCATCATGCCAATTGCTACAATAAGCACAAGCACTAGCTCGAGTACAAGCACGATCACCAGTGCCACCTCAAGCATTAGACAGCAGAGCGAAAGTAGCACCGCGAGATCAAGCAGCTTTGGAGCCGGGAGTGTCAACTCAATCGGTGGAAACAATACCGCGACCTCAAGGACCACAATGTCAGCCGCTACAGGCGTTTCCAGCACAGCTAGTTCTACACCTACCGTTTCCGAGACAAGCGATGGGGTGTCGGCTCTTGGTCGGTGGAACACGGGTTTAGCAGTTATGGCGGTCTTGGCTGGTGTAGCTATGCTTTAATCCGGTGGAGCTTCTGACAGCATAATGAAAATGTATTTGTATCTCTCGCCTGCGACGATAGTTGTAATGTTAATCAAGTACTTATTCTAGGGCAGTCGCGTGCTGTCTGTTCCAACTTCGTGCCAACGTATTCTCATCAATTATGCGGCTTGCTCTGTAAGACTTACACTCCATCCGCAAGCCTTGATTGTTTGCAGGTGGTTCATTCAAACTTCAAAGTTCAAACTTCAGACTAGCCACTGGGCTGTTTCTCTGGTACTGCGGTACTGTGGTAGATAGAATGTAAAATAAGTATAAGTATAAGTATAAGCCTCAACTTGTGGTAGGCCGGCCGGACAATCCTGGCTGCAGTTGCGCAGTTGCATGGCGGCATTGTACTGTATGGTACTGCGGCAGACGCTTGAGCGGTGATTGGCTTACATGGGCTCATATGTCTCCAATCAGAAGCCGTGTCTGTGCAGTCACTTTCTATTTCGCCGCCCCGGGCCCCCGAGCCCCCCATCCCTCCAAAATTGTATGTAGCTCGGGCGCTTAATCGCAGCTCTCTTAGCTCCCATAGGTGCTAGAATATCTTTGATCACATCTCTATTGGCCATATGGCAGGCCCTGCACACCACTCCACACCATTCCACACCACTCCACACCACTCCACACCACTCCACACCCCTCTAATTCTCTTCTCTCAGCCAAAATGCACCCTTTCGCCCTTTGCATTATATTTATAAATCAATGGCCTTCTGCATGTAAGCTCGCCGAGCAGACCTCTTATCCTTCATCGACATGCTACATTTCTAATGTGATATGTACATTTTGACGACATTATACACACACACGACTGTTGGGGAATAAAAAGACGAACGAGAGGGAAAGAGGAAAGACTTGAGACGAGCTTTATCATCGCTGGCGACTGAGTTCAAGTCGATTGATTTGTCGCATTCTTTTATTTACTGTACTTGTTATTTTACCTTATATACTATCTTCGCATCTGTTCACATCTCTTCGCCAATCCTTCCTCCACCTAATCTGCGCGAATACTTATCAAAATGGCTCCGGCATGGCTCTCATCTCCCATACTCCAGAGAAAATGGAAATATCCCAAGTGGATTATTGCTCTCAATGTTCTTGAACTCGCAGGGACCGTCGCCGCACTCACTCTGTTCGGTATCGCAGATCCAGATTTGTTCAGAACTCGCCTATGGCAAATCGGATATGACAATGGCTTCAACAGCGACCCGAATGAGGTTATATATGCCTATGCCAATTATCGAAAAATCCCCAAGATCGCGTTTGTTTGGAGTCAGACGTAAGTTCCTTTTTAGTTGATCTATAGATGCGTTATGGCGACACACCCTGATAAGAATTGCTCGCGCAGATTGGATTATTTCAACATCGGCATTTCCGTCCTCTCTATGTTCATTCAACTTTGCAAAGTTGTGATGTTCATCATGCACTGCTGGTATCCTCTTCTCGGGACGATCATAAATGGAGCTCTTACGGTCCTGTGGATTGTTAGCATATACGGACAGGCCGGACCCGACCACACAGACCCGAAACACCCGAGCAATGTTGCTTGGTACATTGCGAAAAGTTGTAAATATGCTGAGCCGAGTGGAAACGCGCAGTACTGCCAAATGGCGAAGGGCACATTTGCCGTGACGGTTTTCATGATGTAAGTTTCCTATTTCCACCCGGTTAGTGAAATGCCACCGATCTCCACCGATCTAATCGTGAACACTAGGGTTATATATCTAGCGAACACAATCCTAGGCATTTACTCTCTCATTCCTTCGCGCCTAGAACGGTCTGTGAACGCACTTGATCTCGAGGACAACTTGGAGACCTCCGCGAAGGGCAAGGGCAAAGACTCGCCCAACTCAGAAGGCAACTTGGATCGACCGTGGGAGATGAAAAATCTACCACCTACCACCGAGGCTCTGAAGCAGCCTTTTACTCCTCGAACGATGGCATTCAAATCGTTAGATCGACAGCTACCACTGAGGGCGACACAGGCACCCAGATTTGCATGAGAATGTTGATCAGTCATGTAGACGCATTAGGGAAGAGGTCAGATTTTTTAATATTTGGATGGTTATTTTCTTGCTAGGAAGGGGGTTTGCATGGTGTTCGGCTTGTTAATGACCGGTTCATGTGTCTGATTGGAATGGCATGGCACCTGAGAAAGTACCCAGATAGGAGGGTCTCACGTTCACACGCTTCGCAGTGGAGAGGTCTAGTTGGCTTGGAATAGATCAGCGTCCTAATCATTCGCCAGAGGCTAATGATAAATCACAACTGTATTTCCACTTGGATTTCAGGTTTTCGGCTGCAGCTACGCATCCGATGGTTTCAGAGCCTGAAATTAGAGATTGGCCCGGTTTGTTCTCAGTGTAAGAACACGTGAAGGTCATATGGTCTGTTGCCATCGTGTCTGGGTGTGAAGCCACCGGCTTTGGAATATCCGTGTGAGCTATTCGGCGTCTATCTTGCGTGCGGTACACTATCGGAGTGGTTGACCGGTGGGTCTCCTGCTCGAGGCTCAAAGATTGTATTTTATTATTGACTACGCATTTTGCAGGGTTCAATGTAAATTTCCTCCGCCGAGATATAACGCCCGCGCTTTCCATGTGCGGTATACCCAAGCTAGTGCCACGCCTATCTAAAGTCCATTTACCTTCACCATCTTCCACCCCTTCCTCTCGCGTCCCTCCCTTCATCTCGCGCCCCCCCTCCCCTTAGCGATGTCCGAGCCAACGCAGATATAGTGAAATGCATAAGAGCGCAAAGTCAGACGATTTTGTGACGATAAGAGGAAATAGATTTGTTCAAGTAAATGACGGTGAAATTGTTCAGATAAAAATTTGTTGGATAGATCAAGTCAACTGGTTCCATTAGCGGCCCCGCAAGGTAGCAGGCTGTCCATGTGCGTTGATACGATCTCCACGAAACCAGTCCCATTGCTTATTGGAAATTCCAGTCACCTTATCGGTGGTTCTGGGTGCCTGAAGGCCATGCGCACCCCTTCTACCTTCTGTTTCCACAGGCAGTGGTCGTTGCACTTCGTGGGTTTCATGGTCTATTGAGTCTCTCATTCTCTTGCTGTCGAGCTTGTGTGCAGCTCCAACGACTCCTTTCTTTTCGAAGTCCTCAATGGCCTTCAGAAGATCGGTTTGATTCCACATCCCAAACTCTTCTTCGACGTCGTTCCACATGTCTGGGTGGTATAACCATCTCTTGATGATGGTGCGCTTTTCATTTTTGTAGTGATCGTCCTCGAGGTCAAGGTAATCACTAATCATGCACCCCATACATCTTGGACGATCAACGGGATCAAGTTGATACTTCCGTATTTGGGCATAATTGAAATATACTCCCGGAATTTGGGCACCGCAATCACCGCACGTGTATATGTCCAGCATCCTGAGGAGTAAGTTAGTGTCTATCAATAACAGTTAGAAATGGATTTACCATAATGAGCCTTCGGGTTTATTGCCCAACTTTTCCGGTCCCTCGATCCTTTCAGAGTGACCTTTAAATTCGGGAAACCCCACCCATGCGACGACATCGTGAAGAGTAGATTTTTGGTCAAGGATGATTTTTAAAGTCTGGTCAACCTCCCAGCAAGGTGACTTTTCAAGCCACCTTCTGAAGGCCGTATGAGGACTTTCGAAATCAATATCTTGCATACGCGCTTGCAAAATAATGCAACAGACTAATTGCCATATAGCAATTCTTGCATCTGAGACAATAATGCCGGTATCGTCCCATGAAACACCATAGGAATATGGTACTCCTACTTTCATGTCTTTCACTGTTGGGCCTTGATGATAGTTTGGAAACCAATCCAAAGCTACCTGGTTCTCGCGACCTCTTGGACGGTCAGTTTTGAGGATATCGAGCAATACCAACCCCTCACCGATATGAATTAGCTGGCATTGATAGATGCCCAAGACTTTGAGCTTTCTCATTTGAGGGATCAGAAGCTCCAGTACATGACAGGAAAGAAAAGGGATACGATGGAATTGTATATTCTGCAGGTAGTCCGCGAAATTAAACATGGAGACACCTGTTGGCAAGTCAATACCTGCGCACCGAGTGCAATCTCTAAGCACTTACACATCTTATGCAGATTAGAGATCTGCACGGCGTACGGAGGCTGCTTCGGCTCGACTCGTGTTGGGGTGACCACGATTACAGGTGCTATGCCAACGGAATAATTGTTCTCTTCTCGAGGGCGTTCGCAATTCTGGAAATTACCGCCACTGATGTCCCAGATGTCCTAGAAATATTAATCAGCTACAATTTGTTCTGATGTGAAATGCCGCGGACTTACGGCAACGCCCATCAAGAGCTCCCACGATGTCTGACTACTTCTAGCAAAGCTACTGGCCGTGCTATGATTGGACCAGATCATCTTCAGAAATAGATCGCTGAGCCCTTGAGTTCTTAGAACTTTAATGAGTCCGCTCTGAGACTGGTCATTCTTCGGGATTGTGAAGACATTTGTAGCAAAGTTTTCAACGAATTGGCCCTATGACCGTAAGTAAGGAGCTACTAGTAAGACAAGGGAGTATATACGAGCGTGACCAATTTTTCCAGTCTCTCGCAACTGTCCGTCCAAGGCCAATCTTCAAGCGTTGGATAAACCTCTGACTGCTCCTCTTCGATGTGCGACAATGTCTGCCAAGAACCTGGCTCATGCAAAGCTTCTTCAACGTCACTAAGAACTGCGAATGAGTTCTCATGCTTGTGCATGCTTTGTTTTACCTCCTGTAAGACGGCCTCTTCGGAAGAAAACGATGCCGGACAGCTTAGCGGCAATGGTTCGGCCACATCTTGTACATCTTCTACAGAGGAGTTGACTTCGAACTTGCTGTCCTTCTCAGATACAGCCGAGGCAGTATGCGGATGAGGAGGCTGAAAATTGGGGGTTATTGCGGAAGAGCTTTTCGACTTTCTGCGTGCAGCTTTAAGTTTTTTCTGTGCCGGTTTCTCTCGTCTTTTGGAAGTTGTTGTTGTTAGTTGACTGGTGCTTTTAGCCGATGCCGTCTTGCTCGACTGTGCTCTTGACGATCTGCGATTACCACCCATAGCTGCGGGGATGCTGTTGACCCGAAAAGTCAGCAAATGAACAACGTGACGAATGGGAGCTGACATATAAAAATGATCACGTTTGAGGCCCAATGTTTTATGGTTAGATTGGGTAGTCTGAAGACAGGTCGATTGTCGTAGACAACGTTCCCAGGGAGTGCACTCCAGATGAGACCGTTGTTGATGTACTTACTTTGAACGTTGATGGAGAGTTAAATAAAGATTTGGAAGGGTTCTTTTAAGGATGATTGAGCACAGCGTAATGAGGATATTGATAAAAGATGAAAGTAAATGAGCAAAAGCGAGATCCTGTCATAGAGAAGAGGTGCACTGGAATAGCTGCACTGGAATAGCTGAGCCCCATGCATATGTTAGCGGAAGAATCAAAATTTATGGCTCGACAATGAATGAACCGGAAAAGAAGAGAAGTCCAAATGTAGAGAAGTTAAAACAATGCGGGAAGGATAGGAATTGAGATGTTATGGCATCTGGGTGGTATCAAACCGACGGCTGAAGGAAGAAGGACGATGACGGAAGTAGAGTAGATCTGCTGTATAGAAATAGGATTCTCGTAATGGGGTGAACAAGAAATGAGAGAAACATACCTAGCTTTGAGGTTAGATATTCAACAATCGAAGTGTCGAGCAAAACAGAGAAACGTTGAGAGGTTGAGGATGAGGTTCTTCCGGAAGCGAAGCGAGTGGATGCCTGGGCTTGGATATGGCAGGAGCAAGTAGAAAAGTCTGGGAGTTCGAAGAGTCGAGTGTGTAAATAATTGGTAAGAGAATGGGACGAACGATGGAGCTGTCGCCTAGAGGTGGCAATAACAATATGTATGTAATAAGTATTGTTCTTAGAAGAGTTCAAGAAGTCACAAGTATTCAGTGAGCTTGGAAAGTGCAACCATACTTCGTAGAAAAGGTGTCTGTAAACGGAAGTGAGGGTGTGGAGTGAATATTGATGTAGTTCGATCGAGGTTGAATCTGAAGCAGAGCCAAATAGAAAGCAAAATCAGGCCTCCAGACGAAACTGGTACAATGAAGAGAGATGATGGTGGTGATGCGGCAAGAGGTGAGATTCTCTGAGGATTTCAGATCGCCTGGAGAAAGTGTTTGTTTGATTCGGTAGCAAAGGAGAATGACCGACATTGGATACCTGACAACCTGACGACGACTATGGTTCAGATAAGATGAGATATATCCCAACTTCATTTTGGAAGCACGTAATATACAGACAGGAAAACTATGGCTGTTTACTGTGTGACTATGTGTCACGGCCCTCTCCTACAGATCAAAGACCCTATGAGACTTTCATATCATTGATCACTTGTTTTAGAAGCTTCATGGAAATTTCGACCAACTGTTCACACTCTTTCCCTCTACATAAATGATGACATCGTCTCTCAATCTCTCCGACAATATGGATGACTATGATATATACTGCAGACTGAAGTGACTTTTCAAAGTATTATGGAGCAATGAAATGCTCTGTTTGCACCTCTCCGCCTAGGAAAAGACCTGAATTGTTATGGTACATTCCATGACCGCGGAACTCGCCGACACAAGGAGACTAGTCCATTGATCGAATACGAACGCGGTTGCTGAGTGGCATTGAGCCTTTACCTCTGATCTCGCATCAGGCGTTTGTTATAATCACAAACTTTTACAAGCATGTGCCTTACATTCGAGCACAGCGGCGTGCTTCACCGAGAGCTACCGCTTTTGCTTTTGCCCGCTCGATGCTTCATTGTCTTGGTCGCGAGAGATTCAAGCGGAAAAAGCGACAAACATTCGCACTCGAACGAATGTTTCCTCGGTAATAATGGCTGAGATTAATGGTTGATTGTAATGATTGTGAGGGTTCTGTGAGGATCTGAAGTGTGGCATGACGCCCTTAGGTAAGTGCCGTAGCACTAATGTCGAGCCGAAATGTCAGTATCACGCAAGAAGCGCCGAAAGCACCTGAACGGTTGAACCGGACAACGCCACTTTCATACCACCTCATCCCATATTCCGGGGATAAGCGTTGCGCCTTTGAACCCCGCGGTAGGCGAACGGCGCGAAATACACCGTTCCCATGTGTACTTTGTAGGATAGAGGGCGGCTTGGACGAGTCATGTCGGACCCAATCCCCATAGCCTATCGAAACCCTGATATTTTGACAGGCAGAAGTGCCAGAAACCAGACCATCATTCGTCGCCGGGATGGCAAGGAGTCTCAAATGGATCTGCCGGACGTTATCGCGTGAGGTGGTGAAGTCTGGCTGCTGGATGGATGGATGGCCGGGCGTGTCTGATACGAAGAGGCCACCATCCGAGATCGCGATCGAGATACATCTTACTCGACACCTCCAATCTTCGCATTCGAGCCAGATCAAGGTTATCTATCAAACACATCCTCACAAGACAAAGATACAGGGTCGGGTTACCTCTTCAAGCTGTGAGTTGGAACTTAAGGCTCCTTTATTAAGGCTTTCTCATGATCATGAGATGAGAGACTGTGTAAGGGTAGCGAGGTGCGCGAGGGGCATATGGGATATTAGCACGATTAGCAAGCTCCACAAAAAAAGGGCGAAACTATGGAATATGACTGGTTGCCCCTCGAGACGCCATGGGTGTTTTGGTGTTCATTGTGGAAATGGGCCAATAGTATGACTCCTTAGTTTAATGGGGCAGTCTTAGAATTCTAGAAACGAGTAAACCGTCGCATGATTCTTCCTTCAGTCGGTGGTGATGAGCGCATTGGATGGATGGCAGGAACGTAAAAGGTCGCCAGCGCGGTTTTTGGGGGTGCTGATTATACTTACTCAACCCCGTTGCATGCGTCTACATCCACCTCCTCGGCCAAACGCAGCCAGGTACGGCATCATGTGAATAGGAGGCCGCTTGCAGTAGACTGCCTTGTAAGCAGGTGCTTGGCATAGGGAGGCACGGGAGGTTTCTCAGTGACGATAACACGACAATAATTGTGAAACCTATCTCGGAGTCTAAGATGTAATATCCATCAAAGTTCCACCTTGCTACCAGTGTGAATTTCCCGACTTTGCCCCAGCCATCTTTAATTCAACGGGCGTGCAAGAGAGGTTGGACATGCTGGACCATCCAAAGTAAATTAAAACTGGAGTTGATTCCTGGAAAGTTGGGAACCGGCTGACACAGACCAACTACGAAGTCAAAGCTTTGCTTGTCCTATTTGCTTATCTTCGCTGATGCTTTCTTCAGAGGAGATATTATTACTCTGTCGGGGTGGAAAGTGTCGAATACAAGTGCACAGAGTGGTGCAGGTCAATCAGGCTAACAGGCTATAGGCAAGAATTTGACCTGTCACCGACTAACTACAGAGGTATGCAGATCGAATGTTTCTCTGCCGACTCAAAAAGGTTGAGTCGGACAGGAAAAGGGGGTGCGCAAGCTCGAGCGGCAATGCACTTGGATATACAGGGGTAAGAGGAAAAGGGAGACTGAGCATGAACTCGACTCGACTCTATTTTTCCTCCATTTTTCCAGGGGTTTTGGTGGTTGGCTGTCTTATGCAGGATTTTATTTCTTAACTACCTGTTTTCCCAAACCAATCATGGAGACAAACCTTTTTCTCACAGTGAATGCTTACTGCTCGCATGATCAATGACGATCTTGTTTGCTATGCTTTCGTGCTGTGCTGCCTCCTAGAGCCCTACCCATGTGTGTATGTAGGTAGGGTAGGATATTGGCTTTTCTCGCCGTGGATGGCGTGTTTACGATAGATGGAAGGGATGGAATACAATGTGTACACTACAGCAATCAGAGTAACTAGTAACTCGAGGTCTAGAATGGGGATAGAGGAGGATGGTGAGGATTATGAAGAAATATGGATGAAACTCATTATGCGCCATGCACCTACTTAGCTGCAACAGGTCGTGATTCGTGAATTCCATCGTTCTCTCCCCTCGCTCTCTTCAACCGTCAACGGTCTTTTTCCATTTACGGTACGAAGCATCTCTACCTCTGGTCCTCTGCAGTACAGGAGAATTCGTGCTCCTCTTCGATGAGGGTGTTGATCATGATCATGATCAGCTGCATATCCAAATGTTTTAGCACAATAAGGGTAGGGGTATCGTAGATTGTTAGATTGGATGCATACCGCTGCCGGTACATAAAAACTGCAATCCGCGATCCTCGCTTGGCTTTCTGTGGTCCAGTAGGAATCATGCATCCAGCCAGTACTTGGTCCTTTTCGTCGTGAGTCCTCTCAGTCTTTTCCCTCCGAGTGGATGTCGATGGAAGAGAAGAAGAGGTGGAGCTGTCTTCTAGTCTGTTAGTCTTCTAGTGTCTAGATAGTCTTACCGTGCTAAATGAACCCAAGTGGTTCTAGGTGGTCCCTTGGAATGGTCGTGCTTTACCGCTCTGTTCATCTGACTAGTGCCATATCAAAGTAGCCTCTGCACCCAACCAATGAACAGGTGTATGAAGTGTACGAAGGGTGCGAAGGGTGCGGAGGTACGAAGTTTACCTGCCATTTCGCGGTGGGTTCATGAAGCTGTGAGCTGTGAGCTGTGGACTGCAAGCTATTGCCGCAGACCATCGCATAACATCCATCCATCCATCCATCCATCCACCCACTCACTCGCTCCTACATGGCGGGACAGGAGAAGCACGAAAGAACGATAGAACAGGACAGGACGGAACGGACAGGACTCAATGCACGAGACATTTCATAGAAGCGTCCGAAGGTCGATGCAGATGGAACGAATCAGGTATCATTTGCTCATTTGCTCTGGCTAGCTATGCCTACCAGGGGAAAAGATCAGAGTAAATTTACCTCATTTCGCTAGTCCGACAGCTCCCTGTCAGCCCTTGCACCATCCAAGGAGCTCTTCCATGGGCCACGGACCATATTAAAATCAAAAGGATATTAAAAGCAATAATAAAAGCATCCACTATAAAGAAGTGAAAACAGAGAAAATCAATTCCATTTCTTCCTTTCCCTAACCCTCGCTCAAAGGAAAGAAAAAAATTTAAATTTAAAAATTCTTCCTCATCCCAATCTTCCTTATTTATCTTGTTATCCTACTTCACTTTAATAAATCTCTTCCTTCCTTCCTTCCTATTCCTGTTCTACCTTCTTCTTCTTTCCCCCCCATTCTAAACAGAAGACAAGAAAAGAAAAAGGTTACTTATACCATCTAATATCTGGTTAAGTTTCTCTCGCCTTCCGCCAAACAATATAATCCAAAGAACATTTACTTGTTGATTCGATTATCTATTCCAACATGTCTGAAGTCCAAAAGCCTGTCGAGGAGCCTGTTGCCGCCCCAGCTCCAGCAACAATCGAAACCCCGGCCACTGAACCTATTGTTGAGTCCGCGACCGAGGAAGCACCTGCTGCTACCACTGATGTGACCACCGAAGCACCAGTCGCTGAAGAACCCGCTGCAGAGACCGCCGCCGAGGCTGCTCCAGCTGCCAAGGAAGTGAAGCCTATTGAGGAGGGAGTTCTAGGATACAAGGGACCTGGATTGCTCAAGTAAGTCTTGACGCCTCATCAATCTCCACAAGCATCGGCAGAGCCTACGGGGAGAATGTCCAAATGACTCCCGAAGAGGACTCTGGCGCGATGCCGTGACCACGGAATGATCAAAAAGCTGACTGGCTACCTATCTAGGAGCTTCATTTTCCAGAAGAAGTTCTTCTGGTTCGGTTCGGAACCTGTCGAATCCAAGCACCTTACCACCTACCTCCGTGGTGAGAAGCCAGACGTCGCGAACCACAACGCCGCTTGGTCTGCGCACACTGGAAAGGGTCTCTTCTACTTCAGCAAGAAGGCTACCGACAAGGCCAGCCCAGCTGGAATTATCAATCTCGTAAGTGACTCCAGCGGATGAGCTGTAATTGAGACGTACTAACATCAATTCCCTGTAGTCTGAGGTCTCAGAGGTCACTGAGGATGGCACTGTCGACTTCTTTTTCATCATCAGCGGGCACAAGCACACTTTCCAAGCTGCCAACCTTGTTGACCGTGATAGCTGGGTCGCTACCTTGAAGACCAAGGTTGCCGAGGCTAAGGAAATTGCTGAGTCGGTCACATCTAGCGAGACATACAAGACTTCCCACGCTGCTCTTCTTAAGCCTACCGTTGGTGCTGCCACCCCCAAGAAGGAAGAAAAGGCCGAGGCAAAGGAGGAGAAGAAGGAAGAGGAGGCCGAGAAGAAAGAGGAGGAAGCCGAGGTCAAGGCTGCAAAGGAGGAGAAGAAGGAAGAAAAGAAGGAGGAGAAGAAAGCCCGTTCTCGTTCTCGCAAACCTGAGAAGCGCACCTCTATCTTCGGTGTCATTCCAGGTTTCGGCAAGAAAGAAGAGAAGAGCGAAGCCCCAGTCGAGGAGGCAGCTGCCGCCCCAGTCGCTGAGCCAGTTGCTACTGAGACCGCCCCTGTTGATGAGGTGCCAGTTACTGAGGCCCCTGCCACTGAGGAGGCTCCTGTCGTTGCCCCGGCCGCCGAGGAGGCTGTGTCGCCTACTACACCAGCTGAGAAGCCGCTGCCTACCAAGCGCAGCAGCATCTTCGGTACCCTTCAATCTCGTTTCTCTCACAAGAAGCCTGAGCCTGAGGCCGCTGCTCCAGCAGTTCCAGCAAAGGATGAGGAGCCTGTTTCCGAGAATGCTCCAGTAATCCCAGCAGGTGAATCCACCGAGCCATTGGCCGAGAGCGTCGAGCCTGCTGTGCCAGCCGAGACCACCGAAGCACTTGCAGTCAACGGCGAGACCAAGGCCCCAGAGGCCCCTGTCACCAAGGCCGACAAGCGAAAGAGCACTCTCCCGTGGTTGAACAAGAAGGAGAAGTCTGCTACTAGCGATGATGAGGCCGAGAAGCCACTGTCTCCATTCGCCAAGCTTCGTGCCACTGTCAAGGGCAAGTCTTCACCTAAGACAGAGAAGACTGCCGAGAAGCCAGTTGAGCCCACTGCCGAGAGCAAGATTGAGGAGAACACTGATGACAAGATCCCCGAGGAGGAGACGCCAGCTGCTGAGGCTGCCCCCGTTGTTTCCGAGCCCGTCGTCGCCGAGCCAGTTGCTGCTGCTCCCGTCAGCGCACCTCAAGTTTCTGCTACCGCATAAGCTATCGCGCACTACTAACGTCTCATCTCTTCCAAGAGTGATGAGGCGATTTCTCATTGTTGTCGGGAAACGGATCTCCTTGAAATACCCCCAAGATTGATTGATACCACTCTCATTTTGCAGTACTTTGATCATTGTTTGTCATGTCTTGGTCGCGCTGCGGTTGCATTTCTGCTGCGTATTGATACCCCTATACCCAGACTGTCTTTTCGCAATCTGCCACTAGGGCAACTAGTTCTACTTAATACCTAATACAACGTCTCTTAACGTCTTATGAAATAACATTGTTCCTTCTTTGCATTCGTTTAAATGTGATTGGTGTTTGTAAATCGAGAAAGTTACTGTTGGTTGCCAATCTCATTCAATTCAGCCTGTCTATCCACAATCAGTCCTCATCTCTAGATCTCTACTATTTATGTCGTGTGAAAACATCGGTGTCTTAGAAGACGGACGTAGCTGGCGATTGTGTATCAATGAGAGGTAAAGGGGAATCTTGCGGGCAAGTAAGCAATCTACTATGGAAGGATGTCGTTCAAATTTAGTTTTTCGTGATGTCTATCTATCTACACTGACTAATATCACCATCCACTGCGGGCTCTAAATCAAAATGTGGTTCCGGCGATGGATTGGGGTTCGGTAGTGTGTTTAGTGCATGTAGGTACTGTAGAAGTGGGACTTATGTCCCCATCTTTTCTGCTTTCCGCAAGTTCACGGAGATGGTGAGAGTGGTTATGTACGGAGTGAGTGTGTGAAATTGGATAGGCCATTCGGGGCAATGAGTTGTACCGGTTTTCAATACTCATCATCGAAGCTGTCGCACTAGGCGGAGCGGACAGTGGACAAGCATCTTTTATATTCCAAGTGGTCATATGCACAGCAGATGGAGCGAAATACATCCTGAATGTTCCATTCTATGATACAAAGCAAATTTTTTGCCAACTCAAGATTTTACTACCAAAGCATACCTGAAGAGATATGGTAGTTGTATCCCCTCACAATCCATCAAATATCCATGCTGGCGAAGAGGTACATGTATGTGCAGAAAGTGGACCCGTGAAACGCATAAAAAGACCTCCGCCATAAAATCCTCAAACAAGAAACAAGGAAAGAATAAGGGAAAAAACATATCTAAACCATCATTGAATTGATTGTCCGGCCGTAAACTCCAGTATCGCCTTCCGTCAAAACTCAATTAGCCATGTCAACTTCGTGATCGATTGCGGCAGAACCAGCTCCTGTAGGAAGAACACCATCTGTGACCCATTTTTGGAAGTCTTGGTTGACCTTTAATACCTCATCATGGTTGAGGCCTTTCATCCAACGATTATTCATACCGAATTTCTCGTGGAATCGTTGATTTCGGGACTCTTCAACTTTCTTCAGCCTTTGTCTTGCTTCCCCATTTTCACCACCTCCAAGCGTTTTGTCAGCATATATGAAATATTCCGAACCAGGCTCCTTGTAGATGATCTTAAAGCTGTTTACACATATTCGGAGAGTCAAGTCTTCGTTCCAAACTAGGGGTTTGCGTTGATTAGATCCGTCCTCAGAATCGGTGTCTCCAGAAGGTAGATTGCGCGTAAGTAAGCTCTTGCGAAGCAGTCGACGAGGAACTCCCTCGGTCGGTTCAATACGAACATAGGAAGATGTGTAGTATTGCCAACGTTCCCTTCGCTCCATGATGTCAAGATCGAAAGTCGTTTCATCTCGATGGACCCATTGCGATGTAGCTTCGTTCTTCTTCGGATACTAAGAATTGTTAGTGGTAGATGATGACTTTGGCTCAAATAATAATTACCCATCTAATCAAGAATAACTCTCCATCCTTGATATACTTGTCGGCCTGTTTCCGCAGATTAATCTCGACATTGAAAGAAGTTTCTTTTGACTCGCGGTTGCGAATGAACTGCTCGATGAGGTCTGGAGTTTTTTCTTTGCTATCGGGAGAGGAGCAGGTGGCCCCCAGACGGCAAAGCGTTTTTAACAGATCCGTAACAGTGTAAATCTTCCATCCAGTTTGCAAGTAGTAATGTCGAAGGAAGTCCTGGTACTTAGCTTCCTCAACTTCACCCTTAATATAGTCCTCGACAAGCTCCAAGACTCGGGAGTAGTAGCTTTCGTGCTCATCAAGATTGGTAAAGTGGTCCAATCTTTCGCTCAAAAGACCAATTTGCTTCGCTGGCTTAAGACTTCTTGCCCGTTCAACTTCTGCTCTGGCGGCTGCCTCGGCATCTTTGATGTCCTTGAATCGTTGATACAGGGTTTGGAAGATGCTGAAGAATACAAAGACTGTTTGGTTACAATAGAGATTGTACCAGTCCCTTTGGAATGGCTGATCGGCTTTCATTTCTACGTCGTCGGATTCGAGCGGCTTGGTTCCTTGAACTGCGACGGCACTTGGAACTGCAGCCCAGCGCTCATTGGTGACTTCGGTAATAGCTCTGTCTTCACCAACTTCAGGCATTTCATCATCAACATTGGAATCCACATCCGGAGTCGACTCTTTGCTGCCGGTAGCGCTTTCATCTTTCTGTCCGCGTGCTCTCGTGCCGTTTCGCCCTTTGTCGAGAACGCCTCGTCGCAAGTCTCCCTTTTTGCCATTGACAGGCCTTCGACCCCGGCCATTTGAGAGTTCTGTTGGCGCAATATCTTCGTATTCATCATCGGGCGTGCCACGATCAATGCTTGCGGTATATGCAGCCACGAACTCATCTGTGAGATCGAAGAATGCCGAGATAAACTTTTCAAAGAAATCCGAGATGCGGCGGCGTTCGGAACTGCTGTGCTGATTCGCATTGCTTGCATAAACGATCATGATGTGTAAGACGTTGCCGATAACTTCCTGATCCGTGAACTGATAAGAGTACTGATACTTGGGCGTCGGGCCTTTGGAACCACGGAGACGTCTCTGTTCCTCGTGCTTGGTCTTTATCGAATCCACCAAATGCTTCGCAGCAAAGTTCTTCTTGTCTGCTTGTTTGACGTGAATTCCCATATGATCGAGACTCTTCAAATACATCACACCTGCTTGCGCACCCCAAACAGGATTCCACTCACGCTAATGACTAAGTTAGCAAACGCAAGTAGACGAAAGACGTACAACTTACCCTAGTAAACGTCCATTCTTCGTCTTTCTGCTTGAGGCGTGCCAAAATAACAGGTAACACCGCGCAAGGATCCTTGAACAAATCGACAACCACTTGCGGACCTTTTTCTGGACCGTAAATCTTCTTCAGAACACGTTTATAGATGGCCTGACTCTGCCCGCCAAGACCGATGGGCATGCGGAAATTTTCCCTTTCCAAAGGATCCATAGCGACGATTTGCTGGGCGATGGGCTCCAAAAGTTGGATGACTTTGGCATTGCACTCGATATTGAAGTCGTAATCATGACGCTCTTCCTCAATGCGATGAAGACCCTCTTCGAAGATGTTCTTGCGGTGAGCAACAAACCCTGAATCTTCTGAGGCCCAGGTTGGATGTGACGCCCAGTCATCGTTGAGGACACTATGGCACATTTCATCTCGACCGCTACAGGGCTTCAATCGTTCCTGTGAATTTCAAATTCAGTAAAAGCTTCTAATATCCTTTCCAACCTCTTCTTCCATTTACTTGTCATTGCTTTCGAGGTCTTGCCTGCTCTTTTCGACCGCTTGGCCACCCCCTCCACACCCAGCGCGTGCCATTTTTCTTTCAAACAAGTCTCATGGCCCTGCTGTACGTAGTTCTGTAGAACAGATGCGTGTGGCGCTGCTCGTTTGACACAAAATCCATGAAAAAGCTAAAACTGGCGGCAAGAAAAGTATTTGAGAACTCACCCTCTTTGGCAATAGGCGATAACTTGGGCCAAGCCCTCTACAATTGCTCAATGCAACTCTTCCGGTTGGCGCTTTGGGCCTATTGTCAATGACTTCGTCTCGGCCTTCATAGCTGACAAATGCTTTGAACCAATTCATGAGGTCTGCACTGCCACCAATGAAATTACTGACTTTATGAACGAGGACGTTTCGATCAATCAGATCCTGTGAGAAGAGATTGCATAACTTCAGGAACTCGTTCATTGTAGACTTGTTTCCGATGTATTTCTTAACCCGGTCGAAGAATGCCAGTTCTTCTGGGCTCGCAGAGGATGTTGATGTAGGAGGAAGGGGCTCCGGTACTATAGGCGTTAAAGTTGGGGACACAGCAGCAGCATCTGCAGCTAAGGGTTTATTGTTGTGGTGGGTTTTTGGTCGCTGCAAAGGCTATCTTAGTAAAAGTAACATAATGATGTGGAATGCGCAGTAGAGCAAGATGCTTGATCACATCTTCATGTCCCAAGATTGACCTACCTTATTAGGTTGCGGTTGGCCAGTACCACGCATAGAACTCTCCCCAGCATTATTCATTTGAGCTCCAAGTCCTTGCTGTGGCGGTCCACCCTTCCGTTTCTTGTCTTGTTTGCTGGTACTCGCCGGTGGAATTGGAAAGTTACCCATCAGAGGCATCTTTGTTTCGCCAGCAGGCCCGCGGTTGACGAGTTGAGGATTTTGGTTTGCTTCTGGCATTGCAGTAGCCTCTTCAGCAGCCTTGGCAGCGGCCTTTGCATGAGCTGCAGATTCGGGTAGGAACTGCTTAAAGTCTTCGAGAAGGTCTGGGGCGGTGCCGAACAGTGTTGTGACTTGACTGTAAACGTCTTGAATCGGTTTCGATTCTCGTTGATATGTCTGAAGAATCTCGAGAAATTGTTTATAGATCTCGGGACGATCTTGGAACCGATTCTAGGGGAAAAGTAGAGTAAGTACGACTTAATTCATCCCAGCGAAGCTATCGCTCATACCTTGATCTTGTTGACATAACTGATTGCATGATTGAACTCAACTGGTCCACGCTTTTCCATGCCAGGTTGTGTACCAGCGCCGTTCATATTCCCTGAGCCACCGCCAGGTGTTGCTGCTTGGGCGTTTGGAGCGCCTTGTCCCAAAGTCGCACTAACAGCACTGGTCAACTGAGACACGCCTCTTTGTTGTTGCTGGTGAGCAGCAGCGGCCTGGGCTTGTGCTTCGTAAGCAAGTTGAGCTTGATTGTGATTGTATGCAGCACCAGCACCTTGGTGAGGTGGGCTAAAAACAGCTTCCGGACTTTCGACTGTATGCTGAGGCTGTTGCTGCCAGTTTCCTGATCGCTGCGGATTGTAGAAGCCGTTTGTGCCGCTGTGTCCAACTACTGTATCGGGTAGCGCACGACCACTACCTGTTATAGATTGCACTGTTGTTCCCATGGGCGTCGTTACTCTGATTGTGTTTGGATCATTCCCTGCTCCGCACTCGATTCTGTAACCAGGAGGGAGGAATGTGTTGAAGCCTTGAATGAGATTCGGATGGCCTGCAAATAGCTCGGAGACTCGGTTTATGACCCCTGGTGTATCAATACTGAGCCCAGTCAGCTAAATTCCAAGATGTGGAAAATGGTAGTAACGACTAGCGCAACGTGCTCTCAACAACCAGGATTGTAGATAGACTTACGCCTGGCTTTTGAAATCCTTCATAATATCAAGGAATCGGTTGTAGACGTCAGGTTGATCAGCGAACTGAACCTTGACTTGATCAAGATAACTCAGAGCATCCTGTAGAGGATAAGATTAGTTTTCGCTTCCACGACAGTGAATGAAAGTAAAATTAACGACCAAGAATGGCCAATCATTGGAGGGAGGCGCAAGACTCACATTAAGTATAGGCTGTTGTCCACCTTGTGCGAGAACTGCCGGGCCACTGATTTGATGTCCAGGGGTAATAGGTCCCCCAAACGGCATCAATCTTGCAGCAGCCGCATCTTGCTGTTGCTGCTGTTGCTGCAATTGTCCGTTAAAGCCAACACCAGGGACACCAGGAACTCCAAGAGTGACATTGGCTGCCGATGGAGCCCCTCCATGAGCGAGTATAGCAGCGTTGAATAAATGCGGTTGTTGCTGTTGAGCGGGATTTTGAGCATGATGTTGCAGAGTGCGTGCTGCTTCATTGTGAAGAGGACCACCAAACGCATTGCCGGGCCCGCTTGGTGCTCCCAAAGGCGTTCCATGAGTGGCAAGGATGCCTCCGGGGCTATGCATAGCTGTGGTGGTTCGATTTGCAACAGGTTGATGCAGAGGAATACTGCCGGTATTGCTCTGATGGGGCGGCTGTGGTTGATACTGCTCCCTGTGCTGTCGCTCTCTCTCTTGTCGCTCAATATCGCGCTCACGCGCTGCCAGATCTTCCTGCTGTTGTTGCAACGCACGTTGTCGGTGCTGTTCTTCCATTTCGCGATCTCGGTCAAAGGCTGAGGGGCCGTGTGGTTGATTGTTCATAGCGAGAGGACTTCAGTGATTGATCTACAGATAGGGCGTATTAAATTGCTACTCAGAACAATACATCAGCTGAATGAAGGTCGCAGGAGATCGATTTATCTAATAGAAACCGGCACAATAGACAAATGCTTTCAAGTGAAGGAAACCGGGAAAGTACTGACGAGCTTTCTTAAAGATACGCGCAAGGCTTTGAGCTCCGGCGCAATGGAGTAACAGGCCCTGATGTCGTCACATAGAAGTGAATTTGGAGTCTGAATTCTGGAACTTTAGTCGCACTGCAATCGTAAAGATTTTCAAGACCTTGTAGTTGTCAACAGGAGCTAGATTGCGTTGTGAACTGTCGTTTGAGTGCGAGAATTTCCAAGTGATCGCAATGATGATTTCCCCTAGCGCACCGGGCCGGTAAATTCCGCCAGCCTGCTCTACAAGGCTGACGACAATATGAAAACTTCATCGCAGAACTCACAAGAACATAATTTAGAACTACCATCCGGCGATGCTATACGGGCTATGTAGGCCATAGTGTCATCATTAGTATATGCGCACTCTATCACTAGGTATCTACAGTATTTAAAGCTTTAAGGCGCGTCCATGTGGTACTTTATAGTCGTATGCGCAGGGCAAAGTCCACCAGGACAGAACAACTTCCTCCGGCGCAGTCAGAAAAACGGATAACCCAAATAGCTATGCCTTTAGCAAGCTAAGAATATGCTCAATCACCCCGTAAGTGCTTCAAGCAATGAGTTGTTCTTTGTTATGCGAATATTAGAAGCTCTGGCGCATAGTTCTATGCTGCGTCTCGACTTAAGAGAGTAGGAGTATCCAGCGCTCATCTCAGATATATTTTTCCTACGTGTAGTTCCTCACCTTCTTCAGTATCCAAACTTGTCCGTTGTGCACATCGCCAGCCATACCAGACACCTCGATATCACCGGGCTGTAACTGCAGCAGATTGATTAGCGCAGGTTGGCCATTTCTATGCGGAAAAAACCTACTCGTTTTACACCATCCTTGCTCTCCCACCAAATTTCATCTCCAACTAATGTCTTTACTTTCTCCCCCTCCTTCCATGGACTCGCCGGTACGATATGCGCCTCCACGAACCTGCGAAGGTTCTTATGCGCTCTTTCTTCCCCGTCCTCGCCCTCATATGCATTCGCGCCAAGATTATCATAATCTGCGGGGTCTTCCCAGGGCTTCTGGGGCAGACCCATTATCGCAGAGTTAACAGGAGCAAGAATCGTAGTATTTTGGCCACTATCAGCGAGCCGCTCACTTATTGATGCAATATCTCTGGTGAAGCCCGCGAATACATTGATACTTCGATCTCTGCCTAGAACGTCGGATAAGATAATCGTATCACCTCCACCGACGGGATCAGAGCTGGGGTCGGACGTTGGAGGCATGGCTGGTCCAAGATGGTTGTTTGATTGGGGTCTTTGGGTTTCCTTGCTGACAACTGTTCCCGTGAAGGATACTATTAGGGAATAAATTATAGGAAGTGTGCACTTCATGATGGTTGGGACCGGCACAGATCCTTGGTTGTCTTGAGTAGAAATGCGGGATGACACAATGAGTGGAGGCCCGTTTGGTGAACTACACGTGAGAGCGATGTTTTCGTTCGCCTGCGCCTAGCTTGAGATCTTGAACTGGCCGAAATCAGTGTGATGCGTTCGACGTTCAACAATGTTCAACGCAAAAGCAGACTTTGTGACAGTGTAACAGTACAGATGGAGTATATTCATTGGCTGGCGTTGAGATATTTGCTGGTGTTGATTTGACTTAGGACCCATAGCGGCAAACAGATACCACTGATTGTTCAGGTAGGCTTTGATCATCGAGGCGCTTCCAAAGTTCCATCTGCTCAAATGGGCCCAGATGTCATGCATTGTCCAAGTAAGTTTCCATCATCCATCTGAGCGAATTGGCCCAAATGTAGTTCGTTGTTCAAGTAAATCTCAATCATTGAGCAGCTTCCAAAGTTCCATCTAATCAAATTGGCCCAGATACGACTGATTGTTCAAGTAAATTTCAATCATCGAGGCATTCTATTCCACCAAATTGGCCTAAATACTGTTGATTGTTCAGTAACCATTCAGTCAAATGGGTCCAAAAGCCGTTCATTGTTCAAACAACCTTCAATCATTGAAGAGCTGTCTTCGTATTCGGAAATCTTCATTGTCTCGCATGCCTGGGTAGTCTGACTCGTCTGGTCGATGCCTCCATAGATTAAGCCACTCGGAGGCTTGAACCAATGTATCTCTATATCACATGCCGATGCAGAGCACACACAAGCAGTCCCTTGTACTCTGTAGCAGTCTGTACTTTGTAGAACCTGGAGTATCAGGTGGTTGTGGGGCTTAGCGCAGTTCGCCGCCATTTTCACATGCAAGATCTTAATGCTTTGAACAGCTATTTCCGTACGGTGACTGCAATGTCGAGCTGACTCGTGACGATCTAAAGGGTTAGACCTGGGTAGTGTAGCAGTCGGATGTTGAAGCCTTCAATGTCCCAACCCCAAACCATGTGAATGAATGATGAATGATTGTTCCGGCCGGTCCCAATGACTGTTTTCATGCCAATCGCAATATTGGTGCTTCCGTGCGAAAGTACTCGTAAGTGAACTTCGAAGTCGACCCCATCTTTCACCAGCTATTGCCGATTGCGGGCTTTTAGACTTTCTTCCCCATACTTACCATACTATAAATGTAATGCTGACGTAAAGGAATCCGGTCTTTTGAGCCAATAGAAATCACATGTTTTCTGCTTAGCAAGCGTTAGTTCCACGCTAGGATATCCGCCCCATGGGACCTCGGCATCCATTCCAGCGGATATGCGCTACGCCTAACAAACACAAAACCCCAAGATCCCCAACTTGTCAACTTGATTGAAATCCTCATACTCGTTCTTTGATCCTATAAGTTCTTTTAAGTCGCATCGCATATATACCATTCTTCCTTCATACCTATATCAAAATGACTCCGAGAGTGATTGTCGTGGGCGGTGGTCGTATGTTGATGGCTTTGTCCCCCGTCACCCGGAAATCCAGCTTACAAGATCATAGTGTCCGGTTTGAGCGCAGCGCATACGATTTATCTTGCTGGTGGCAATGTTATTGTTCTGGATAAGCAAGGTAAGCCATTTTTGACGGTGCGCGTCGTTGTGCGTCGTCGTTGGTGTTCTGGGATCATCTGCCCGCCCCCCAGTGTCCAAACCGCATCCAGACATCAACCACACCCTCCTGGACCACCCCTTGACCTCAAACATGTCTAATAAACGTTTAAATAGGCTTCTTTGGTGGGAATTCTACGAAAGCGACATCGGGGATCAACGGCGCTCTCACGCGGACCCAGGTCGACCAAAAGATCCAAGACAGCGTGAAGCAGTTCTACGATGACACCTTGAAATCAGCAAGAGACAAGGCGAGGCCGGACCTGATCAAGGTTCTCACATATAAGTCCGCTGCTGCTGTGGAGTGGCTGCAAGATGTGTTTGGGTTGGACTTGACTCTGGTGTCGAGATTAGGGTGAGTTTTGTCGCAACGCAGGCTCTGCGCGCAAGATGCATTTACTAACCTAAATTAGTGGCCATTCACAACCTAGAACTCACCGTGGGCATGATGCGAAATTCCCTGGAATGGCTATTACATACGCCTTGATGCAACGACTGGAGGAGCTCGCCGAAACAGAACCAGAACGTGTTCAAATCATCAAGAAGGCTAGAGTAACGGGCTTGAACAAAGAAGGGAACAAGATCAATGGTGTTTCATACGAATTCAACGGAGAGAGTTGTTCCGTGGAAGGCCCTGTTGTTTTGGCAACTGGAGGATATGCCGCTGATTTCACAGAAACGTCTTTGCTCAAGAAGTGGAGGCCAGACACCTTTGACCTCGCGTCTACCAATGGTGTGCATGCCACTGGTGACGGACAGAAAATGGTCATGGCTATCGGTGGTAATGGAATTGACATGGATAAAGTTCAAGTACATCCCACCGGTCTAGTCGATCCCAAAGATCCCGGGTCCAAGTGGAAGTTCTTGGCCGCTGAGGCCCTGCGTGGTGAAGGAGGTCTCCTCTTGAACGGCGCAGGTGACCGTTTCTGTGATGAACTCGGCCACAGAGATTATGTCTCCGGTGAGATGTGGAAGGAGAAGGACAAGGGTCTCTTCCCAGTCCGTCTCATCCTCAACTCAAAAGCATCAAACGTCCTTGATTTCCACACCCGCCATTACTCCGGCCGTGGTCTCATGAAGAAGATGACCGGTAAAGAACTCGCAAAGGAGATCGGATGTACACCAGACCATCTCCAAAGCACATTCAAAGCCTACAACGAGATCGCCGAGGGAAAGAAGAAGGACCCATATGGCAAGAAGTTCTTCCACAACGGACCTGTTGACATTAATGACGACTTCCACGTTGCTGTCATGGAGCCCGTCCTTCATTTCACCATGGGAGGTATTGAGATCAACGACAAAGCACAAATTCTTAACCAAGAGGGCAAACCATTCGAAGGTCTCTTCGCCTGTGGTGAGCTTGCCGGAGGTGTTCACGGTGCCAACCGTCTAGGTGGTTCCTCGCTACTCGGCTGTGTCGTCTACGGACGTGTCGCTGGTGACTCCGCCAGCAGCTATCTCTTCCAAAACGCCCTCAAGGGCAACCTCGGCGCCGCCTCGCGTCTTGGTCAAATCTCGCTGCACATCGACCCCTCGCAGCCAGGGAAGATCTCCGTCGAGTGGGACAGTCAAAACCAGACCGGCACGGGCGATAAGCAAGCCCAGCAATCTCAGACCTCCGCCGGCCCAGTGATGAAGGGCAGTGCAGCTGATTCCTCCGACCCAGGGAAGGTCAGCAAGCCAACCAAACCATCAGAGTTCAAGGTGCCCGAGAAGGAGTTCACCATGGAGGAGGTCGCCAAACACAACACCAAGGAAGACCTGTGGGTAGTGGTTAAGGGCGTCGTTATGGACGTCACCAACTGGTTAGATGAGCACCCAGGTGGACCACAAGCTCTCATGAACTTCATGGGTAGAGATGCAACTGAGGAGTTTGAGATGTTGCACGATGATGAAGTCATCCCCAAGTATGCTGCCAGTCAGGTCATTGGACGTGTCAAGGGCCAGACGCCGTCGCTCGAGATCTAGAGTAGTTGCTTTTGCATTTGGGCTGGATTCGGGGTGTTCTTTTGGTTTGTCTTGGGACTGCTTTGTAAAGTAGTTGATATGGAAGTTTCTTGCAATTATACAACCAGCTTGTAACCTCAATGTTTTGTTCAATGATTAATGCTTCATTTCTATCACGTACATATGGATGTGCCTCTTGCTCGTGGATTGACCCTTCAATCAAAAAAACAGCCCAGTGAAACACGGGCACAAAGTTATTGTGGAAAATTTTGAGTGGATATAAACACCTCTCCACCTCTTCATCTCTTCAAGATCTTCATGTCCTTTTCCTAGAAGCTTTGATACACTAGAAAAGTCACTTGCTCTTCTTTTGACTCTATAAGGCCTATTCCATCACCGTCGCCGAAATCCAGGAAAATTCGTCCAACATCTACCGAAACGTCTTGTTCAACATCTCCAGAAGGAATTCCTTTTCATCTTCCCAAGTGGAATCACAATGTTTTCATTCTGCAACCTTCGACAACCATAGTTATCTAATACAACATATATCTTCATAATAGGCAAAGCAGACTTTGCAAAGCTTCTCCTGTAGTGAGAGGAACACGGGTCTCTATTCTCCAGCTATTTCTTTAGAAATTTCTGAAATGGCGAATATGTTCCGATGCGTCAGCTGGCAATATTCGGCGTAGAGTACGAAGTACTATCTTACGTTGAAATTATGTTTTCGATAAACTCTTTCGGTCTTCTTTTTTCGTGTGCATCGAAGTCGTCATTCCATCGAGGGTTGTTTTGGGTTGTGATCAGAAGATGAAACTCTCGCCGCAACCACCCTTCTCTACCAGTGGAACTATCATATTGGATTCTTAGAAGGCAAAAAGTCTGTTCTTAGGCAAGTTACGACATATGTGGCATTCTCTCTCAGCCTGGATCATCGGAGGTCTTGTTGGAGTTCCTAACATCAACTACCACGCAGACTCGATTCCATAGAGTAGAGGTCGATCCTATCATGCATACATATATAGATGGCTGATGTGGTATTCGCACCACCAATGTGGTGTTGCCCATATATACTCCACAACTTCGCCGTAGATACTTTGCATAGGTTTGATGAGGACAATAATGTCCTTTGTAGTTACCGTGTTCTGCTGGAACACCCCTTGGACGCTCTGGTGCGTATAAATGAAGACTTTCTACACAAGCTGGTCCTCGTTGATTTACTTCCGAAGTTGCTGGATGGATCAGTGAAGTCCCATGATCTCGAGTACAAAACTCCGCACATCACTTTCACAGCACCTCACACAGCAGCTTCCGAGATGGTAGCTGCACCAAATAAGGCCTGGATATCATCGCTAGACACATCCAGACAAACGATCCGGACTGAAGGCTGAGGGCAAGATTGCCAGAGGAGTGTTCAAATCCAAGGCGACGACAATAATAAGACTTCAGATCACAGCTCCTTCGGCGCGTAGATAGTTCCCGTCCAGTATCAAAGAAGCACGCAAACAAACAGTCAAAGTGAGTGCAGTTGGACTCGACGAGGAAGGCGACGATGAATTGAGGTATTGGACCATACTTATAGCTCAAATATCGCGTGCTAGGTACGAAGATGGGTCCATACAGGATCCACGGTGGGTGTGCCATACAATTATATACTGAGTGAATCCGACGCCGTGCCAACCAGACTAGGAAGTCCTCAATGTACTTTCCACAGATCGCCTCGTCCGCCTCGTCGTAGTTGACGAGAGCTGGCCTAAGGCAGTCTGCATAACCGCATGAAGATATGTAGACTCTTGATTCGCAAAATACAGCTTCGGCATAACGGCCCCGGGTTCTGGTGCTATTCTGCCTGGGCAGTGTTGGGACTAGCATTTTCAGCATTTTGTATACGCCCCACCATGGTGATATATATACATTATTGGGGATATATACCTGGTGATAAGGATTAAATTCTATATTATTGACTAGATTCTATATTATTGATACCACTAGTATTGGTAATATACTGAAATACTAGAATGCAGTACATTCTTAAGATCTCAGGAATTAAACGTCCTCATCTGGTAATTATGAAGCCCCGCGTACTTTATACACTGGCGTGGCACTGGCACTGGCAAGGGCTACGAAGCAAAGCACATACCTCTCTGATCGGGTTACTCTCGTACATTCGATCGAACATTCCAGGATTTCAGTATATCCTCAATATTACTTGGTTCGGCTAGTATGTACGAATGTATGTGGTAGTTGCCATTGTACGTACGTACACAATGAGTATGCCCTTTGAAACCAGCCACCGTAATACGACCGTATACTACTCCCAACACTGTGCCGGGGCGTATAAACATCATGTTACCATTATCCGTTCTGAGAAATGTTATTCAGAGTAAGCTTTCTTGCATTTCCACTTAGGCTATGTTCTCCCAAACACATTTGGACATTCACTCGAATCTATTGTCCGTATTCAGTGAAGATAATAGTTGGGCCTTGTTGTCCCAGACACGTTTGGACATTCACTCAGAACCTATTGGCTGTATTGAGTGCACAGAATAGTTGAGCCTCATTGTCCCAGATACGTTTGGATATTTGCACGATGATATTGACTATATTCGGAAAAACAATAAGCCTAATTTCATTGTACTAAACGTGCCTGCTCTTTAAAGAGGGAAAACACACAGGCTCGAAGGGGAGGTAGACACGGGCTCGAAGGAGGATAAATACACAGGGAGCCTTCCATATCTTGACATCGATCACAACGCGGTTCTACAACAACATCAATACACAATCCATACGGAAAAGGAAACATGGCACTTCTATATCCGGATAACGATGTCGCTTCACGTCTCATTGGAACTCCTAAGGGGCAAGTTGATCGAAAGCGGTATATATGATATCGGCGAAAAGGCAGGATTTGTTTATACCCATATGGAGCTCGCCAAATTTGAGCACCCGCACTTCTACGCAACAGGAGGTGCAAAGTACGACAACGATCCAGAAACGAGCCAAAGACTGGGTATAAGAGTCTACGTGGATGATCTGAAGTTCTCCGAATGGCTTAGATTTGTTCCTGCGAGCAGAAACCCGTCCGGCATCCCTTCCGCAATGTCGTTAATCGAATGGCTCGAGGATCGTATCCAAGAGCCTGTGCCCCGAGATACTCGCCGGCAGGTTCTTCGAATTTCGAAGATGGGGCCCCTTTATACTGCCGAACAGAAGCAGCAGCGAAAGAAAATCGATACCCAGACATACAAAATCGCTCACAGGAAACAAACCAGGCAGTACTACCTGGACAATAGGGATGAGATTCTGGGGAAAATGCATCGGTATTACATGGCCAATGCAGAGAAAATCAAGGCATATGTGAAGGCGTATAACGCCAAGAAGCGCCTGCTTCGCTTCGCACCTGCAGGCTGGGAAGATTCGGTTGATGTATTTGAGGACGACGACATCTCCGACATGTCCGATGACGAGGATAATGAAGAGCTGGCGCAAGCTCTTCTGAAATACGCGAAGGACAAGGAAGACTCGCAGGAGGAGTTTGGTGCTGCCGTGAAGGACAAGCCGGCCACGAAGGAGAAGATTGGTACAGCCGCGAAGGAGGGGAAGGGTATGCAATTGAAGGAGAAGGAGAAGGAGAAGAAGCAGCTTAACTATATATTCTACTCGATACAAACAATAGGTTCAGAACGAATATCCCAGAGTATTTGGGATAATATAGCCTAGCTATTTGCTCCACTCATTACAGATAATAGGTTCTGAACAAATGTCCTGAATGCGTTGGGACAATGTTGCCTAAGGAATTGCTCAGCTCAATACAGACAATAGGTTTTGAACGGATATTCCAGAGTATTCTGAATAACATACTCAACTTGGCCAGCGAAGACGGACCCTCCTACCTGTACGTGGTGCTGGCTACGAACCGGTACTATTCATTAACAAGCAGCACTAAGCCAATGAAGAACACAGTCGATTACGATTAACTCTTCCTCTGCATCGATATGAGCAGCAGTTAGCGCACTGGAATACTCAACAAAGCGGATGGATCTCTCGGACGAAGTAGCAACATGGCCTCCCGATACAATATAACAACTATCTCTCTGCCTGCCTTTGCCTTTATAATATAGCCTTCCGGATATACTCAAGCCCTACAAACAGCAACCGATATCTATAACGATTCTCGAGTACCATTGGGGAGGGTAATACTTAGCTAATAGAAAGGAGGTTGAGCTTAAGAACACTCAACCGGCGGGAATGAACTCAAGTTGATAAAATATATGTATACTCGGACTCCTTACCAGAAGTCTTTGATAGAACTAAAACACAGCGAGATCGGAGACCCAAGGCTGCCTAAAGAAGTATCTTTTTATCACCTTATAGTTTCTAGAATTAATTCTTGAAGGATGTTATATATAAAATCCTCTGCGTTTAGGCGCGTCCTCATACCCTTCGGGAGGTCGGCAGCACTATATGCCCGGGACGTTAATAAAAATCATCATCATCATCATCATCATCATCATCATCAACATACTCAACTTAATCATTTTAGTGAAAATAGGCATCCAAAGTTGATAAACGTAAAATTGCATAGTGATTCGTTTCATCTACGTAAAATATGCTGACAACATCTCTTCCATAATGCATCTGTTAATGGCCACGTAGGAGGTAGCATCAAGTATAGCATACCATCCTACGGTCGAACCTGCTGATCCCTAAATGGCCAATCAATGTAACCATGGTATAATAGAAACGTTCCTCCATGGCTTGGAAAATTTCGGCCAGATAAATCTCCTCAAGACAAGAACCAAAATTCGCCGATAAATAGATAATCCCCAAAATATTCCCACCCAAAGGTTGTTTCGTATCCCACCCGGTTCCTCCAAAACTCCCTTTGCAAATAAGAACTCCGCGCTGAAGTACAATATCCAAAATCCCGAAATGGTGGCTCATCAATAACTCAAATCCACATTGCCCATTCCCGCAATAATTTTATCTTCCTCTGACATCGTCCCCTCACTTCCTGCCGCACTCGCACTCGTGCCGGTCCGCCTTCGAGGCTCTTCTTGTGTATCCTGAAGTTGGAGCTGAATTCCGCTAGCCGACACCCCTTCATCTCGCATCTCCTGGAAACTCCAACTAGGCTGGAAGTTGGTGCTGTTCCAGGCATGGTCGACTCTTTCGTACAATTCGTCAATTTGTTCAAGACTGATTTTGCTCGTTTCATAGACCATACCCCAAACAAAAACAAATGCGATCACACAGAAGCTGGCCCAGAGGAAAAATATCTTAGCTTGGAGGTTGGCGTATCCTGGTCCTTCGTTGATCAAATACGGTACGCCGTAGGCTATAGCGAAGTTCAAGAGCCAATTCGAAGCTGTAGAAATCGACATGGACTTTGCTCGAACCTTGAGCGGGTAGATCTCTGAAGTGACGACCCAAATCACCGGTCCCCAAGAAGATGCGAAAAAAAAGATGAAGGAGCAAACAAATACAATGAGCACTATATTCGCGGTTCGCTCTTCTGCTTGTGGTACAGCGGTTCCTACAGAAGCGATGAGGAAATGGGAGAGGGCCATTCCAGCTGCGCCATACATGAGAAGACGTCGTCTACCTAGGGACTCTACTAAGATCATTCCAGGCAGGGTGGACACTGTGTTTACAATATTGGTAATTAGCTGAATGACAAATGGCGATGAGACACCGACGTTCTTGAAGAAGGTAGTGCCACTAATTTTGGAGTGCATCAGTAAATGTCTCTTTGCAGGGGAACTTGAAAAGTTTGGGGGTAGTCGTATATGTAAAGGTGTTAAAAAAATATTCTAACTCACTAGTAAAAGATGAAATTCTGTTCCATACACAATTAGCTTTAGGAACATTTGAGGAAGGAAGGGGATCACACGTACACATCCAGTCAGTTGTTGTAACATCTGAAGGGCACAACCAGTCAAAAGCCGACGTCCAAGATGCGGCGAACCGAGGAAAATGTCTTTATATGTTGATGGACCTAAGCTTAACTCATACTCATGGTTTGCTTCAATCTCAGCCAATTCTTCAATTAGAGCAGGGTGTGTAATATCGAGCCGACGGAGGCGACTTAAGGACAAGGCAGCAGCGTGATGTTGATTTTGCTTGATGAGATAACGAGGAGTTTCGGGTAGAAGAGCAAGACCAAGGAAGAGAACCCCCGCCCAGACAAATTGTATAGAGAGGGGTATGCGAAAAGCGTTCGAGCTGTCGATGGATTGTGTGAAGATGTTGACAACTCCGGCAATAAGAATCCCGCATGTAATGGCGAGTTGGTATGCGCATACAAGAGTTCCACGAATCCATTTTGGCGCCATTTCAGATTGATAAAGAGGAACGAGAACCGATATGATTCCAACACCCAGACCTGCGAAAAATCTAGACAAAGGGTCAGCCTTTCTCTGTTACCATCCGACCATGCACTCGATCAACCGACCTTCCAGCAATAAGTATAGGAATATGCATCGCAGCAGTCTGAAGCGCCGCCCCAAAACAGAATATAGCCACAGCAACGATAAGAGAGATTCGTCGACCAAGATTGTCGCCCAACGGAGCCGCGAACAATGCCCCGAAAAATGTTCCAGCGCTGAGGATCGCTACGATTTGCGAAGATTGCCCCGGCGACACTGATGGTTCGTGGTCGGTCGGATCAATGTAACCAGTCGAGAATTGTTTTCGGAAGGCATGCATTGCCATTATGCCGGATATTGCGCTTTATGACTATCAGCATGAATTGATTTAGAAGAATTGTGGATCGACCTCACCCTGTGTCGTATCCAAATAAAAGTCCCCCGGTCGCGACGAACAGTCCTATCATAATAGCAGGCGCCGACGAGCCAGCGACATTGTCGGGTTTGTGCCAGGCCATGGCTATGGCCATGGTGGATTGAAAGTGGTCGTCAGGTCGGCGGATGGCTATGGATATCGAAGTATTTGACGATGTCTTCGAAGGAAGTCGTTAATGATCACCGGATTTTGGTGTTTGGAAACCGGCATGCCTATTGGAGGATGAAGGCTCTCACGAAGACGAAAAGCTGAGCAGCATAACCTGTCCCAGTATAATTCAGCACGTGTTTTTATCGGGGAGCGAAAGCAACACGGGAGGAATATGGAGATGGGGTATGAGTCGAGTCGGGTCGAGAGGATTGGACTGCTGACAGCAGAAACGATGGGATGGGTTGATGATTGAGAGAAGGATGTTCGACCTAGAATTTAGGGTGTGGGGAAGCGTCTGTGGACCTTTTGGAAGGAATCCAGTAGTTCTGATCGACTTTGCGCGACGGGGATTGGAGAAAAGTCGCCGGGGGGGAGGGATTGAGTGCAACCCCAGCCTTTCTGGACGAGTTGCGCTTGCGCCTTTGCAGCTTGGAGGGGATGGGGGAAGTGTCTGAATGAGGTGTGGTGGTGCAGCTTTGGTGGGCGTGGTAAATCGGTTACTTGACCTGTCACACTGCAGGCCTCAAATCATTAGGAAGAACAGGATGCATCAAAGTGGCGTGGACTGGTGTGGGAGCCTTGTATGTGATAAAAAGGTGGTGTAATGGTTAACTTATGGTATTTGCATTTTGTGGCATGATAGAAAAGTAGGAAACGTGAATGTTATTCTGCCGTCCCACGCACTACACTACCAGAGCAGCACTTTGAGTTTCCCGATACTCCAGACTCGTGGGGGAAGGGTTTGGACGTCTGAAACCCACCTGGCAGTTCCCTCGCTCGGGTCTTACTCGTGCTCTTTTTAGTCTTTTACACGGTGCGTAGGCGGTCGCGGCGATGAACTACAGAGTACAGAGTACAGCGAAGTACTTCGTACGAAGCACACAGAAGCAAGTTACCTTCGCTCCACAGTGCTGAAAGAAAACTACTGTACGGACACAGTAAGATTTGCTTCCGGGGTCTCTAAACGGAAGAGAGGAGTAAGTTAGTCAGTGAGTAAGTAGCCTGAGTTGTCAGGCCTGCAATGCACTACTCGTACTGTGCCGCCTGTGCAAATTAAAATCCTGCCGGGCTTGCTTTTTGGGGGAAGGTACATCGGTACATCCGCTCCGTGTTCGAAAACGCTAACTTCACTGTCACGGACTACGTTATCATCACCTACAGAGTACTTGCTTCATTTTCGTCCAGCAGATGTATATCGTCGAACAGCTTTCTATCGATCGACGCGAACGGTCTTCGTTCCATAAGAAGGCTCTGGGAATGGACGCCTCAGAATGCCTTTTGCATTGGATCATACCACGCGTGCACGACAGCTGAGTCTTGGGAAAAGCAATTGTACATGAAAAAACAAGTGTGATTCGTGTACTTGGTGAATCCAGCTTCGCTTCTCCTCAGGATTGGTCTCGAAATGGAACTCGGAGTTCAGAGTTCAATCGGTGGAGGGGCTGCCCTGTCATGATGGCTTTCGTTGACAGCTATGTATGTACAGTACTTGGGCGGTTTTTGATGTCCGCGCGCCCTCCTTTTGTGGAAACCGAACACGGCGATATCGAAGAGCAAATCTTCCACAATAGCTTGAGCAAAATTCGGTTTGAGTAGACTAAATGCAAAAGATTTGTTGAAGCTCTTTAATGAGCGTTTTTCGCTACGAACCCCTCACTTTTCTTAATTTGTATCAAGTATCAATCAACAAGAAATGTCAAACCTTTTGCTGATCTCGCTAGTTGCGCAGACATAAAAACGCCCTACAGAGTATAGTACAAGCCAAAAGAATCAGCTACAGTAAGCCCAGTATTGCTACTGACGGGGGCTACCCTTGAAGATCACTGAGTCCTGAGCCTTGCCGACTCTGCTTCTAAAGGCACGTATATCGCTAGAAATTTTGAGTTTACATGCTCTTTCTAACGTAGAGATGCTGAGGTCCCCATTTTCATCACGTTGCTGATTGATCTAATTATCGCATACAAATCGCAGCTCGGCAAGGTTGAAGCCCACTCATGGTGCAGTGAAATAGTATTTATTGGAACTGTTGAGTTTGCGGGAGGATTCGCCAGGGTCATAGGAAAGGCAGCCTGTCAAAAATCGAGCAAGGGCCATTAATTGATAGAAAAGTAATTATGACCTCGGTATGAAATCCCCAAAGCTTGAATTCTTACCTGTGGGGGGAAATAAAGACGGTGGAAAGGGGCTCACTGCTTCCTGTAAACCTGATGGCATGTGAAGTAATATCAAGAACATTTCATGGAACAAAAATTATCCGAATCTCGAAATTCGCGATAAAAATCTTTGGGATCACATAGCTAACACTACCCTGATGCTGGAATTTTGCACGGCATCATCGGCGTGCAAAACACGCGGAATTGTTGGAAAGTGCGGGGTAGATTCTGCATCTAAGATACTCGGGCCTTTCGAATCGAGGTTGGCATACGTTTGACTATTGAACCTTCCGGGTAAATTGGGAGTCACCTGTATGGAAACGTATGCGGAACTTATGCCAATGTCTTTGCGGGTAGGTCATTTTCTCCTGTGGAGAGACTTTTGGGGTGTGTAGACGCAATGCGAATAAGCGAACATAAGTCCTGCAAGGAGCTACCGGTAGAACACATTATCCTTTCGTTTGCGAAGCATGTTGCCAAGTTATTCGAAGAATCAACTATAAACATGTGTGCCGTATGAGCCAGATCTTCCAAGCTTATGAAGGTTGTTACGAGAACTACTCGTTTATCTTCACTGGGCGCCATTTGGTCGTCGCTCATGCCCTTAATTCCTAGAAGAATCGGCTCCATCTTCTCTACTAGGCAGTCCCATGGAAGTGTTTCCTCGCCTCCTCGGCCAGGTGACGAGGCGCCGTAACTCCATAACAAGACTCGTCACTTTCTAACCAATAATCATAAATGATTCCTCTCTTCTCGCTACTGCTTCTCACAGCGACCTTTCCAGCGATTATTCTTTGAAAGAGCTCCTGCACTTCTAGAATCATTGCCTCCGCATCCGCACCATATGTTAAGTGGCCGCAGGCGAGAAGTACCCTCGGCGCTGCATTCTCAGCCGAACTGTGTTGTCTTTCAAGCTCAGCATTCCGATGCTTGACAAAGTAACGCAGGAGATTAAGAGACGCCATATATTGGATCCAGTTGCCTCCCTCTTCGGGGAATATTATGGCCGCTTGTGTGCTGGGAATACCAGGAACTTGTCCGGCATCGTCAGGCAGCTCGGGAATAGGTGGCGATCGCTGTCGCGTGTAAAGTGTGTCGCCAATGTATAGGTAATGTTCATCGATGTCATACCATGCGAGAGAGCTAGGTCATGTATCAGTATTACTTCTGGCAACTTCATATATAAGGAAACTTTTGGGAAGGGCTCGGAGCGTGGAATTCTCTCCCGCTTTCTCATTCTCGAGGAAGAGAAATGCAGGTCAGGGACACCGATGTGTGTAGTAGTTCATGGAACCAATCCTCAATCGTTGAATCCATCCAATGATACAACATATGTCCTTCTGGCAATTAAGAAATCTATCTTTTTGTCACAAGCCGGTCGATGAGTTAGTGCAACCGCTGATCGAGTGTTCATTTCCCAGGTAGCCAAAGTCCACAAACATAGCAAAAACGGAGTTACTTACTCAGGGGTATGACCTGGAATCTGAAGGAACTGGATGCGGAAATGTGTATTTGACATCGAGAAATATTCGAACTGGCCAGCCCAACGAGAGACATCGTATCTAGGAGTTGGTATGTCAAGATATTTGCACAGAGAGTGTTGAGGTAGATCTTGAAGAATGAATGATTTGCCGAGCTCCGAAGCTATGATAGTAGGATTCGAAGAGAGGAACTGAGGGAGGCCGAGGATGTGATCATAGTGACAGTGACTACAAATTATTATATAAGCCTTCTCCCCTCCCGGGTTGAGGCTCGCGTTGGAATTACTAGCGATGGGGTATTCCTCGATGTATTGACGAAGTGAACTGATCTGCACATCTTTATTCCTAGGCTTGTTGCAGCCGGAGTCTGTGATAACGATGAATTTGGTGTATATCTTAATATAGATATATGGCTGCTCTCCGAAGTCATCATCTTCAGACACCACAAAGGTTGAAGGATTCACCCGCCGGCTCACAAAGCTTGTGGTGGGAAGGCTTGACATGGTTCAAGTTCAACCGCCTGTTTCCATAGACAAGGTATACCGGGTACTTGAAGGACAGGTATAGGCAGTCAAGCATATGAGCGACCACGAGACCACGCGAGATCTGGGGTGTGTAGTAGGAACTGGAGTAAGTAGTAGCTATTGAAACGCGGCGACTTCTCCGATACGTCGCGGGCCCCGTTGGCTTGAGCGATCTTCAAGAAGGTCAGACCTGTCTGCAGGGCTGAAGGATGTAAATCTTAGCACAGCCCTATAAGGTCGTCAAGGCTGTTGAGGTCCCAAGAATCCTTAGGGCTATCAAAGTTGCGATTTCAAGGCGGAGGGGTTATCAAGCGTGCAAGGAAACAAAGAATATGCACCTCATATATTGTGGGCGAGAAGGCGCGGCTATGAGTGACATCATGATCGCCCAAGAAATGAGGACATGATAGATAGCCACTCTTAAGGGAGGAAAATGAAGGAACAAGAATGGTAATTAGCGGTGCGGTGTTTAGTAAAGCGCGTAGTTAGTTGGACTGGGGAGGGGAGATACCTATCCACTCTTCCTGCCCGCGATGGTGTTGTGCAACTTGTGCTTCGTACTGAACTGACGCTAGGTACAGAAGTACGTGGGTACTGACTGTAACTCTTACATTATCGCTGAGCGTCGCTTCAGAGCGCCTGGGTAGTAAGTTATAACCACATTTCTTAGTTGGGATAAACTGTCGCATAAAGGGAGGTCGTTGTCGCCCTCTTACTCGTACATGTTTTTTCCTCGAGATCTCTGAAACCATAGCGGGACTTGACTCAAATTTTGCGGATCAGCAAGAAAGGCGCATTAGCCTTGCAGAAGTCCAAACGGACGACTGTCAAATATATGAAATGCCAAACACCAAACGCCAAACGCCAAACATCGGACAACCCAATATCGTCCTAAGATTCTTAAGATGCTTCTGCTATTTCTCTTGTTCGTTTGATGTGGTGCCCACTGCCCGTCTATGTGGACTGTATGCACTGCGTGGCTCTACAGTGTTCGCGAAACGTCACCAACGGGGGTACTGGGTACTGCTTGTCCTGCGTCTTTGGATGCCAACTCTCTTCGACTCGGATTCCGCACATGAACTACAAGAAAGGGCCATGAGGATTTATTCGGCCTTATAGCAAGTCAATTGCACGACGCAAGAAGGGCGACACGGCAGGTCGGCGTTTATGTTACGATTATGTGAGGATTAAATTAAGAAAGGCCTATGGGAAGGAAATGGCCGTGGTTTCGAGTGTCGTTCAGCCTCTTTCACTCTGAATCGCCTCATCCATCTATCCGACTTCCAGACCATCTGTACCTGCGTACCGCGAAGCTTTAATTGTCTACCTGTTATTACTTACATGGGCAATCGTAGGACAAACAAGGGATCGCGGGTAAATATTTCACTTGGTTGGTGGTCGAAGCACGAATTCAATTTCCCATGTTGGCCATGGGAGAAATTGATGATTGGCTCTGGTTGACGGGATGGCCAAAACTTAGACCGCTCCACAGACAGTGCGACAATTGCGACAATTGCGACGACCAAACGACCAAACGGCCGGACTTCACGCCAAAACGTCCTTGGACCGTCCACCACGAGACGGCTCTGGTGAGTCGAGACTGATGGGGGATTCGTGAAAACACCGCAAAGCACCCCTGCAGCACCCCGCGAAAGGCATTTTCTTGGGTTACTTCGGAACCTGCGTGCTTGGTTGCAGGGTCTGGCGGGCGCCTGGGCACTGGGTAGTCGAGCTTTTGTGGGAACTGGAAGCTTCATTTGTTTCTAACATCAGAATGTTCATACATCGGACCGTCGATAGGGTCTGCATTCTTGGATTCGTTCTTGGTGACCGTGGCCCGCCCACTCCATCTCAACACGTCTAACATATCTAACATGTCTAGTTTGCTTTAGAAATGCAGAACGTCCTCCCTCGGCCAATTATTAGCTTTCGATGTTCAATCTCATTACTTTCATCAATCAGCTCAAGAAACACTTCTGACATCTCAAAGACTCGTAGTCCACCCTGGTCTTTTGTCTGTCCACTTTCTTTTCACCAGTCAGTCTGTCACAACATACTACAATCTCTAGCCAGACACTCCATTTGCCTTGGTCCATCGCTCCGTCTCTTGAAGAGAGAAGCAAGTACAAAGAAAAGCTTCTGTTCCGATACAGACCTTTTCCTAACAAATTTCTTTCACTTTTTGCGTCGACCCTTCCTTTGATTGTTTCTCATTCAGTTGTCTTCTATTAGCCTACCATTCACCTTTCTTGTTCTACCCATCTTATTGTTCTATTCTAAGAATACTTTTCTTTCTTTGATTCATCTCACAATAGACAGGTTTTCTTTGCTCAAATTATCTGTTACTCATTTGTTGTCATTGTTCAGCAGTGCTGATTGACCATGTTCACGCTGGCCGCGAATCATATATAAATCTCTATTGTTTCTCATTTCTGGACTTTTCTTATTTTTGGCCATACGCTCAAGAAATATTCAGCACACAACCTCGAATCCGAATCAACACACCCTTGCAGGCAAGGAAACTTTACTTAATATACACAAACATAAAGAACAACCATACAGCCTTCAACATGGAGTCTGTATTTTCGAAGGCGATCAGCCTGACAGCACTCGCCTTGTTCGCCACTATTCCTGCAGTCTCCGCTCACACATGGGCAGACCAAATCACTCGTATCGCACCGAACGGAACTTTTGTGGGCACCCCAGGTTACCCAAGAGGATTTTACCCACGAGTGGCCGGCGCCAACCTCACCGCGAATGTATGGCAAGTTCAGGGCATCCCTGACTCCTTCAACATCTGCTCAGACAAACAACAACCAGGCGCTCCTGCTCCTTACCCCGGATTTCCACAGTTGACTGCATCTGCTGGAGATTTCGTCGCCATCAGATATGCGGAGAACGGACATGTCACTGAGCCCAAGCAGGCGGCAACTCCAACTAGCACCAAAGGGTTCGGCAGCGGACTCGTCTATATCTATGGCACCGAGAATCCTCAGGTTGATGACAAGTACAACGCCATTCATAAAGTCTGGAATAAAGACGGAACTGGTGGGGATAAGCGTGGGAAGCTTCTTGCCGTTCAATATTTTGACGACATGGAATGCTATCTTGATGGAAACGAGAACGCAAGCGGAGACAACAAGCTGGAAATTCAAGGCATGACACTTGCGCAGATGAGAGCCAAGGCCTATCCTCACAATGAAACTGCAATTTCGGGGAAGAGTCTTCTGTGCCAGACTGACTTTCAAATTCCGGCGGATGTGAAAGTCAACAGTAACTACTCTATCTATTGGGTTTGGGATTGGCCAACCTTGGACCTTCAGGGCAAGGTTGTGACGAACCAAAGTTACACAATCTGTGCAGACATTGCCATTCAAGCCAGCTCAAGTCCTCAGCCTGTCAACTATGTTGCACCACAAGATTACAACTACAACGCTCAATGGTCGCAGATGGTCAACCCTTTCGTTGCTGATCCTACCGCAAGCCAAAAGATATACTCCACCAGATCGACCACAGACTTGTTCGCCACGCCCACTGTCTTCGCCTCTAGCGGTGCTCAGGCTACTGGAACCGGTGGCTATACAGCTAGCGTCATAGCCAATGGCACGGCAAACGGCTACGTTGCTCCAACTGCACCAGGTGGTTCCTCAAGCAGCCGTCAAATGTCCACCTCAACCACCACCCTCACACAAAGCGGGGCAAGTGCAACAGGGGGTTCGGCAGCAGCTGGGTCAACAGGATATGTTTACAAATCAGGACCCCCGGTGGTTCAGCCATTCATAGCACGATCTCCCAGGATTCGCGGTCGTGGAATTTACTAGACTCTCCAACGCAGAGTTTACCAGTGACCATGAGACTTTAATCATGATCGCGCAATCAATATATTATATTATCTCAAATTCTTTGTCGGAGGCACTCGTCTAGCAACAAAACTCAGCTTCATCACATTCTTCCAAGATCGGTCTATTTCTCGTTCCGGCGCAGAGCAAACATTTCTTTCTCTCATAACGACGCGCGGCGTTTAGCAAACAGGGCATATTTACAGATAGAGAGTTTTCGAGGCGACTCGAGCTCATGAGATACCCCCAGGGATGTTTTGGTGTTTATGGAGGATGCATTTTCATTTGTACACATTTTGGCTTGATACTTGGGGCGTTTTTACCTTTCAATTTCTTTTCTCTCTTTGTTAGATTATATACATGATACCCACTGCTACACTCGTTGCCATGTTCTTATGACAGTTAGATGGGGTTTATCATATTTGAATATACATCTGGTTAGCTGTCTTTTAACTGCATGCATTATTGCCGTGACTTGAGCTCATCACCAGGTGCTAGTGAATCATTAGCCACTCCACTGCAATCAACGATTATGTGATTCCATATGGGATATGTGTTGTCTAACAACTTTAGTAACGGCCATAGAAATCCACGACTGAATGTTCCTACACTTCCATCACCACTTGTGAGGATTCCATTCACATCAAGTTCTACAGTAGTCCTTTTGGGCTATCCTCACTGTAAATCGACCCTATCCTACGAGCGATCCTTCTCCGAGAGACAAATTTGTGACAAGTACGCATTCTAAGTTGAATGGGCCAGAAACCACAACCGAAGAAAGAAGATAAACATCCAGAACCTACCAACCAACCCATCCTTTCACAATCACTTACATTCTCACTCTGCATCCATCCACCCGTGCGTGTACTTCTCGGGCCCGATCCGATCTCCACTCACCTAGTACCTACCTACTCGTATCAAACACCATATGCACATCATCTATCTCTCTCCCGAACATGCACGCAATATCCATCCACCAACCCATTCATCTCATCCACACAACCGTCCCCCGTCCCCGCTCCCCTCTCCCCTATCCAATCGTGCACACACCCTCTCACTCGTTCGTTCGATACCCGACCAACTCACATAAGCTTTGCTCCCCCTCCCTCCCCAAACAAACATCGGGACTCGGCATCTTAGAAAAATTATCTCGTCCATCCGCATCCACATTAAGATGAGATGATAGGACGTCGCACGACATGACACTTTTCTGGCGGGGGTAAAGGCGAAAACGTATCGTGTTTCAGAATTACTCGCCGGGGTAGGGAATCTGGAACGGGAGATGTAGCGAGGGGAGGGAACGGGTGATTACAAGTGAGATAGAGATAGAGAAAATGTATTGGGTGGTAAGTTAAGATCTACGTTGCTGGCCGTTCCTGTAATTAGACTACGGGTATGTATTCGCAGATTCGCAGGCGCTGAGTTTATGTTTGGCGTCAACGCATGAATGATCAATATCCGCACGCGAAGATGCATTTTTAGATTCTATTCTCCGCCATTTCTATATTTACATATCCGGACATACCATCCATCTACATCTCTCCGCACAGCGAAATCACAACCGGGAGATTCGGCGCGTCTTTCGCGTTGGTGCGGGTATTTTCCATCTTGCGCACTACATCCATGCCGTCCACCACTTTGCCGAACACTACGTGTTTGTTGTCGAGAAAGGGGGTGGGGACTGTGGTGATGAAGAACTGGGAGCCGTTTGTGTTGGGGCCGGCGTTCTGGTGGGAGGGAGGGGAAGTTAGTTTTAGTGTGCATTCGGAGTAGATAAATAGCATACGTACAGCCATAGAGAGAAGCCCCGGCTCGGTGTGCTTGATGGTGAAGTTTTCGTCCTCGAATTGTTTGAGCCCGTAGATGCAAGTGGAGCCGGTGCCGTCTCCGTTGAGGAAGTCGCCTCCCTGGCACATGAAGTCTTTGATCTGAGGGGGTGGGTTAGGTTAGATGTTGATTGGGTTGGGGAGGGGTGAGGACACTCACGATTCGGTGGAACTTGCTGCCTTTGTAGCCTTGGGGTCGCCCGAGGTTGTTCTTCGTTTCGCCGGTGCAGAATTGGCGGAAGTTTTCAGCGGTTTTGGGAACTACATCTGCGAAGAGCTCGAATTGGATTCGGCCGAGTGGCTCGCCTGGATGGTGTTAGATGGTCTGGTTGGGTGGTATTGAGGAGGACAAATATAGATGTTCGCATGATAACAGTCTATGATGGACACCGCAGACACTGCTTCAAGTGGAAAGTAGCACTTCAAAGCATTGAGGCCATCTCGAAAGCATGAAGTCAAAACGGCATGGCTGAACCAACAAATGAATCACGTGAATGACACGAACAAAGAGATCACTGGATCTCGTGGCAAGGTCGGGGACTTTCAGACTCGGAGATGCAACAGGATATGGGGAACCACTAACCTCCGATGGTGATGTCAAAGAAGACGCTGGCAAATCGTCAATAAAATAGTAGCTTTCCCTTTTGGAGAATAGACACCTACAGCGGATTGCCGGATTTGGGTAGTTCTGTGGGTGGCATTTTCTGAAATGGGTGTGTCCACTGTCCACTGTCCACTGTCCACAACCTTGGAAGGATACTGCACGCGTTTCCAGATGATCAATTCTATGATAACGCCGTCTTTGTCGGGTGATTAAGGACAGGGACAAGGACAATGGCAAGGTTATGGTAAATTCTTTCGGCAGATGATGGTGTATGGGTGGCTTAGAGTGGTGTTATTTTTCTTTTCAGGTATGGTCCGATGTACTACTTAGTAAGTAAACGATGCCTCGGGCGAGATACAAAGATCGGGTTATCAAATCGGATGTCGAAATAAAGGTTCCAAGGCCTTGGTGTGGATTTCCTGGCTAAGCCTTGAGCGCCGTTGGCATTTGCTAGGTAGGGCTCGTGATCTTGAAAATCGTGCTTAGTGATACAAAAGGTAAGTTAAGAGGTGGGACAGATATTTATCGGTGTTAAGGTACTAAGGTAAATGATTTTGCTTGGGGTTTTCTGGGCATGCTTGTGCTGAGGTGGAGCGCAGATCTGCTACATACTCCGCATACGAAGTATGGAGAGCGTTCGGTACTGTATCTGTACTGCAGAGCAAGTCACGTCAAGCTCTCCAGGGTAGAAAAAGCAGGCCGAATCGGGATAATAGGGTTTATGTTGTAGCTGATGACTATGTTCAAATGAATATCCCAAATAATCTGGAATATTATTGTCCAAATATCTTTAGGCGTTGTCGTCGGCCTGCTAGTTCTGCGCCGAAAGTCAAGTCAAGCCAAGTCGTGCCGAGTTACTATTTACTGTTTACTAGGTAGACCAAATTAATCCGTGGAGCAGCCCAACTCTTCATGTCTCGCGCTCTTGCTTATACTTCGTAAGGGCCATCCAATTTCGATGACTGCTATGCGTTGCCACAGGGCCGCACAAGGGCATCGTAAGTCGATTAAGCAGGAGGATTCGGATTTATATCATCGATGGTTTGAGAAGGAGGAGGGACGAAAGCGTGATGTCAGCAGTACATTCGTGCCCGCCATGCAAAGTCCCCGTCTTTTAGGGCAAGGATCGACAGCTTCAAACACGTCTTGATACGAAAATGACCGATGAGCCGACGACGATATTGGTGTCTTTAATCGTGGGTGACATTGAGGCTTGGACCAGGACATAGATATGTACCTAGACATGTAGTATAGTGTCGTGTAGTGTCGTGTAGTGTCGTGTAGTGTCGAGTAGCTTGCGATCGTGGTATGGTGTCCTTAGCTGCATGCACTTCCCTACTTCCTCCCGACGGATTCGGGGACGGGGACGGCACAAATCAAATACGGCGAAACAGAGGCACAAGTGTCTCACATGTTTTCGGATAAGTTACCTAGTTCACGATGTATCAAGTTCGTATTCGCAGTTGTAGCAGGCTGAGAACACCGATCCTTTATAAACTTGGGGTTGGGATGAACGAATGCATCGACACACCACTCAATGACCCTCACCCTTCCTCTAGAGCAGCAGAGGCTTTCAATAGACGCTCCAGATTGCAGAGGAAACATCCCCGAACCACTCTAAAGTGTTTCCCGCCCAATCAGACAAGCCGAGATACACACCATCCCCCAATGGGTAGACGATGTAGTGCGATGTAGTTAAGGTTGAGTATCGGGTAGTGCTTCGTAGTCCCCTCCAGATTCGAGAGATCCGATTACCCTTTCGTGACAGATTGCCTGCCGTTTACCCTCGTCTCGCACCCTGTCTCGTACTCTTACTCTTACTCTTACTCTCACCTATCTCGCCCACCCAACTATTTACTTCTATGTCAGACTTGCTGCGACCGTTGGAATCCCAATTCCAAATAACAATAATCGCCATTGCAGTGCCGTGCCGTGCTGCCAACGTTCGATTCGGAGCAAAAACCGGACCATTTGTCAATCGTAGTCGCCTACAATCTTTTCCTTTCCTTTGTTCTCTCGCCTTGCTTGCTTTTCTCCTCATTTTCTCCTCCTCTCCCCCCCACCCCTCCATCATTATTTCTCTCCACTCAACGTGCATGAGAACGAGATCCTGAGCAAGGTTACTTGGTGCAGCTTCGCACAGCAATACAAGAAATTCCTGTCGTTAATTATCGCCTACCATTCGCTATTATCTTTGGTACGAGTATAATCTGAACTGATCAACAACAAAAACATTCGAAGGTGAAGCCAAACCATTTATACTCAACCACCTTATTATTCACTGCATCATCTTTCCCAAGGATTCAGTCGAAGAAGATTAGGAGACTCCCATCATTGGTCCAGCCAGTTCGACGATAACCCGCTGTCGCCGCTGACCCCGTCTTTTCTCCAGCCTTCGCCCATTATTTACCCGCTAAGCAGCCTCTCGAATTCATCCATTGAACGAAACCCACTAAATCCTATATTCACTTCAACATACACTTTACAACCGCTTCCGTCGTACCGTTTGAAAGTCGCCATTGAGGTAGCCATTTCCCATAATTCGACTACCAGCGATTTACAAATGAGTTGCGATCCAAATTCAGTTTTAATTATTTCACGATAGTGGCGATCCATAATCCTATCTGATCCACTATCCGACCTGAAAAAGCCCAACCGCTCGCAGTGACCGGAGGATTGGATTATCTGCGCCGCTCGCTTTCATCGGAAAGATACATTATTCAAAATGACACTCGTGAATGACATGCTGGTAGAGGCTTTGAAGATTGCTGAGCGAAGTCTGCAAGAGCGCCAAACGACCGATTCACCCGGCGCAACTTCAGTCATGTCGTTGTCGACGCTTCCATCTACCACAACATCAGCATCTCCAGCGCCAACGACATCAACATCATCAGGCTCGAGCAATAGCCCGACGAGCTCACCTTTGTTGTTTTTTGTTGCGTTAGGATTCGGCGTCGTTTTCACGAACTTATGGTAAGCAGTGTCTGTTGGAAGGAGCCGGTTGGCCACTAACAGACTAAAAGGATCATTGTGGGTGTGAAATACTGCTTCCGATACAATGCTAGAAACAGAGCTCTGCGAGCTGGTGAGGATGGCGAGCCTATCAATCTTGAGAACATGGCGACTAGGCCGCATCGCAGACGCCGAGAAAAGAAGCTCATGACAATGGACGAAGTCAACGAACGATTCCCGCTAATAAAATACAAGAACTGGGTCGCTGCGCGCGTTAGTGAAGGGTTGCCGACGAGTGGAGGCATTACAGCACCCCCGAGTCGAGCTGCAAGTGTGAGAGAGGTTGATGATACTGAGCCTACGTCACCTGTTGGTACGAAGCATTCTATCAATACTAGACCAGCTACAGCAGCATCGCAAACAGAGGAGATTACGAGTTTACCTGCAAACAACGCGCAGGCCGGAGTTGCGGACCGAAAGAGCCTGGATGCCACGGTCGTGGAAAAGAGTGATCCATCAGTAACTGTCGAGGAGCGCACAGAGGAGCATCACCATCTAGAGCAGGTTCAAACGAGCGTTAGTACTCTGGATAACAAGCACGCTACGGTTGCAAATGAGGAGGATGACGAGGAAGACGATCATATTCATGATGCTGTACTACCAGAAATGCTCAATAACCCTGGAGACACGTGTGCTATTTGTATTGATACTTTAGAAGAGGACGACGACGTCCGTGGGTTAACCTGTGGTCATGCTTTCCATGCCGGTTGTTTAGACCCTTGGTTGACTAGTCGTCGTGCTTGCTGCCCACTTTGCAAGGCCGACTACTACACTCCAAAGCCACGTCCTGAGGGCGAACCTGAGCCCGAACGTACCTCTCGAAGATCTCACGGCACGAGAGCAAACATGCCACAACAACCACAATCTACTTGGACTGGTCTTCGAGGAAACCCACGTTTGGTGCTCCCAGGAAGATTTGGAGCCACTAGATACGAGCCTCCTGTTCGTGATGAGCGTCGTGCTAGGAGGACTCGTCAAGAACAAGCACAACCAGCTGTAGCCGCGACACCGGCTGAAAACACCACTGCGACAACCACAAGGTGGAGACCTCATATTTCAAACCCATTTAGTTCGATGCGCTTGCCTGGTCGCAACAGAGCAGCAGACTCAACCCCCGAGCAACCGGCAGGAGCGGAACCTTCGCCCTCTCAACTTGAGGCAGGAGTCCGGTGATATGATTGTGTTATATCCACGCACAAGCTGATGTTCACATCGGTGTAGTGTTGACTATCAGGTGTGAATCAGCAGCATCATCCTTGGTGTTAACAGGGAGCATTCGGTCTCGCGCCACTCGAGAAAGATACTCGAATGGCGCCTGATGCATAACAACTCTGCTCCACAACTTCGAAAATCCGAAGGACTTGGTATGAACATCCACATCGTTGTCCTTGGTTTGTTGTTACAACCCTCAATCACAACACCACATACATTGTACATACGAAGATCCGATTTATGCGTCTCACATCACGACTTTGTTTCTTTTAGCGATTTCATTTTTACATATTGGTTTCGGTTGATACGGGGAGGTGTAGGAGGAAATGCTTGGCACTGGTTGGCTTCACTGAGCGTTCTTAGCTTTTTTTATCGTGGAATGGCAGCAGCAGAGGAATTTATAGATTCCCTATGGGACGGATATCGGTAGCATGGGAACATGGCTAATGGAAGGAAGTGTATAGGAAAGCGAGGGAAGAGGGTAGGAAGGGAGTCGGAAGGGAACCAGAGGCTATCTAGGTACCGATGTTATGTATATTCTTGGCAGTAGTGATGGGAGCAGATACCTGGCAAATATATCCATTATATATTCGTGTGAAATGGCAAACTTAGTGCCCAGTAACTTACAACGTCTTCCCAAGGCCTGTCTTTCTCGATGTCTGTATCGACGTCTTGCGTGATCCCCAGACCTGTTGAGTGAACATCTACTAGCAACGTCTCTCTTCTCGCGACGTCTCTTCGGTATAATATGAGCATACAAAACCTATGCCATTGACCCATGTTAAACAACTCCCTTCCGATCATCACAGGTATTTCCCCTTCTGAAATCTGCTTCCAAAATCCGCTGCCTTGTTCAACAATTCCTTCTTCTGAGCATTTCCCAATCTTCCCCCCAACGCCATATCTTTCTCCCTGTCAAATCCCCTCTTACTCGGATCATCTTCTTCCTTCTTAATCGTCTCCCCTTTCCTCTCCGCATGCTCCGCATACAAACTCCTCCCCCGATTCTTCTCATTATACTCTCTAATCCTCCTATCCGTCTCCGCATCCTTCTTACTCTCCGCCTTGGTCCTCGGACCCCGACCGCCATTGCCATCGTTCCCAGCAGAGGAACTGTCTTGCCGTCCTAAAACCGCATCTTCTAATCGTCGCCGCTTCTCCTCGGGCGTTTCCGTCCAGATCGCGCTGACGCCTGTCTTTTCGGCCGGCGCTTTCGCGCCCTTGCCGGAAGCAAATTTGCGCGCTTTGAGTTTCGTGGGGTCCACCCGCGACGTCCAGTCGGAGGATGTCGGCGGCGCGAGCATCCATTCGGGACGCTGTGGTTTGGCGGGTTCGGAGGCGGAGGCGGCGAGTGCGGAGGCTTCTTGGGCGCGTCGAGATTCGAGTGCGGAGTGGGCGGCGCTGCCGGGTGCGGGAGGGAGAGAGGGGCCGTAGTCGGAATCGGAGTCGGAGTCGGAGGGGGGGTTGGGAGGTCGTTCGGAGAGGGGGGCGGGTGGTGGTGCGGGACCGAGGACGCGTTTGCGTGGGGGGAAGGAGGGTTTGATGGCGGCGGGGATAGATGGTCCGTAGTTGTCAGAGTCGGAATCGATTTCGAGTTCATCGGGATTGTTGGAGGGCATTGAAGGACCGATGTTTCGAGGAGGTGAGGATTTCTTGGGTGGTGCAGAGGGCCCTAAGATTCTGGGTCTGGGTGAATTTGACTTTCCAGTCTTGGAGGGATGTGCTGAGGGGCCGTAATCATCATCGTCGCTGCTCTCGATATCAACCTCATCTGGGTTCGCAGTAGGTGGTAGTGATGAACCTAGAACTCGGGGAGAGGCTGCCGCTTGGAGCTTGCGCGGAGGTGAATTGGGAGGCTCTTCGTCATCCGTTGAACGCTTGCGCTTCTGAAGGTGAGGAGGTAATTGGGGTCCTACAGAAGACATCGTGTAATATTCTCGGCGATTGTGTTGCAGTTGAGAAGTCGATGTGGTTTTGTCGATCTTCCAGATGCGACTTGGAAAATAGTTGTGACGCGAGGCTGCAGGTAACTGGACCAATTATCTTCCGAGCTTGTGAAATAAGGCTGTGCCTGCTGTGCCGTTTCTGCACACAATGTCTAGTAATCGTAATGTTGTTTGTTCTCCCACGCTTTTCTGTATTGCGATTGTGTCCTGAGGTGAATTATTGTTCTCGCATTCAAGCCTGTACACTGTGACGCAGTCGTCATCGGGCTGTAAGCGAGTGAGCCTATCACAAGCTTTAGGTAGCTATCAACCACTATTTTTGGCGCTGTACATGTATACGAATACAACGCGAAAAGCCCAATTTTGACCCTTCGGAAATCACTATTGCCAGATGTGTGTCTGAGGAAATCAGCTTGCGAGAGTCCACGGACTACGGCGCAAACGAATAGGGTCGGTGGAACGATGCGCCAGAGTCGGCAGTCTCGATGACCTCTCCTTCGGAAAACGGTATCGGTGCAGAGGAGGACATACCGGATGAGAACAGCTCTTCGGAGAATGGCTTTGTGAACGTATCGCCAGATGGGTTCCCAGAAGATGAAGCGCGGCCTAGTGGTGGTCGGGTTGCGGAATTATTACAGGAAGAACGGGAGGAGGGGATGATAACCCCCCAGAGATTGGGGAACGGTACGAACAGATTCCGGGAGGTTCTAAACAGCGACAACATATCTGAGGATGGCTCTCTTGGAGCGCCTCCGCGGAGGGTGGATAGTCCCATTGACTCCGTCTTGTCGAATCCAGACGATACCCCATCTATTCAGGTAAGACGATCGGGCTGGGATAGGGACATGTAACTAAGGACTGGCAGGGCTCTATACTATCCTCCCCAGCCGGGAGTAGTATTCTACCGTCAGTTGCTTCAAGGCCTGGTCTTGACAGTCCGACGCCATCATTTCGACCATTCGACAGACGATTTTCCACCCGTCTATCTATTTCCTCTCTTCATGTACCCCGCGCATCGTCCCCCAGTTCGTTAAGGCCACATTCACGCCAATTATCGATGAATAGTCAGTTTCTAAATGACACGGGTGACACAGATACCCCTTCCCCGCCCTGGGAGGTCGTGAGGTGGACGAAACTCAAGAAACTGAACGGACAAGCCTTTTCTGAGGTCGGCAAGCGTAATTTTGGAACACCAACATGTATATCAGTCTCTGCGTCTATAGTACTCGGTACCTCGAAAGGTATAATATTAATCTTTGATTATCACCAAAACCTCAAGTCTATCATTGGTCCTGGCACAAAAGGTAAGCATTTTGACTTTGTTTCCATAGTCCTGAGCTGATTGTTTTTAGCCGTTGAATCTGGGGCGGTTACTTCTATTGCCATTTCGGCAGATCACCTTGTAGTCGCTGGTGGTCATGCAAATGGCAGTATCTTCACGTGGGAAACGGCAAAATCGGCTCGCCCATTCCTTCATATACCGTCTCTTGAGCCGTCCCAGTTAGCGAATCGCAGTGCTGATGGCCATGCACCTAACATTGCTATAAGGCACCTAGGGTTCCTAGGTACGAGACATACCGCTCTAGTATCGGCGGACGACCGTGGAATGGCATTTTCGCACCTTGCGACGAGAGGGATGGGTGCTGTCGGGCGCACAGTTCGTACCACAAGAATACTTGGCCGATACCCCAATGATATTGGAACTGCAGGAAAACCTCGCAAACCCAGCACAGTTTTGGCCTTTGCGCCTCTTCCGCTTGGAAACATCGAGAGGGGGACCGATACGCTCGGTCTTACTGCAATGCTCACGCCCTACCTTCTTGTTATTGTATCTACAACCCCAATAGCTCAGACCCAACATAAAGCTTCTCGCCCAAAAGAAGTAGCGGCTCACAGTGCCATGAGTGGGTGTCTTGCATGGTTCCCTGCTGTAAAATTGAAGGTCCCAGATCCTCATGATGGCAGCCAGAGTTCCAAAGTCAAGTTGGTCTACTGCTGGTCCAATATCTTGACCGTGTTGGATGTAGAGGAAACACCATCTGAAGACAAAGATAAACCACCAAGCTTATCATTCAAGCCTCGCAACCGGTGGAAAGCTGAAGAGGCCATTGTTGCTGTGCAGTGGCTCAGTCGGTCTGTTCTAACTGTATTGACTATCACGCAACGCTTAATCATTTTGGAGGATGTGACGATGCGAATGACTGAAGCTTTTGACTTGGTGCACAAACACATCTACCACCAAGACTTATTTTCTCAGCAACTGCATAGCCTTGTGGAGCAATTAGACGAGGAAGATCCGTCTATGCATGGCGTAGTTGCAGATGCCTTCTACATGAGTTTCAAGGCTTACAAGAGCCGAATGTTTCTTCTTGGCTTCAACGATGTTTCCATTGGAACGCTATCAAACTGGGCAGATCGGCTAATAGCACTGATGGAGGAGGGCGATTACATTGGCGCTATCCAGCTAGGAACGTCCTACTACACTGGCGATGCTGACAAGCTTACAATCGGCTTGCCGGAGGATACAGCACTGCGGCATTCTATGGTTCGCGACAAACTGGTCGAGATCATGACGGCGTCCCTCAAATTTGCCTTTGGGCAGCGACAAAAGTACCCTGCTGCGACAAGCGATCATTTGAAGCAGTTAGCGGAGGCTTGCTTTGAGGCTTCGCTCAGCATAGATGATGTCAACTTCCTATTTGACGTGGCTTTCGAATGGTATGAAGATGGCGATTCTGAGGGCATCTTCCTCGAAACCTTAGAACCATACATACTAGAGCAGCGCATCACCTCAGTCCCCCCAACTGTGGTTAAAGCTATGGTCTCGCACTTCGTTGTGAAGGGATTCCAGAGCCGCTTAGAAGAGATGATCTGTCATATGGATACTGCAACACTGGATATCGACGAAGTTACTACACTTTGCAAACAACACAATCTTTACGATGCTTTTATCTATGTATGGAACCAAGCATTGCACGACTACCTGACTCCTCTTATAGAGCTGCTGAAGCTACTCATACCACTTGTTCAAAATGGTGATTATTTTTCAGTTGGGAACGTCATGGCTGATCCCAATTTTGGTGTGCATGCCCAGAAGATGTTTTACTACATGTCACATATCTTTACTGGCCGGGTCTATCCCACGGGGGAAGAGCTTGAAGATCATGAAGCGATGAATGCCAAGGCAGAGCTCTACTGGTTTTTGTTTTCTGGGAAGACGATATCTTGGCCTAGAGGGACTGCTAAACCATTTCTCACCAAACCGAACCACGAGACTGAGCCCTCCTTTCCTTATCTGCGTATGATTCTCAAATTCGATGCGCCTAGCTTCCTGAGTACTCTCAACGAGGCATTTGAAGATTCCTTCCTGAACGACACACCGGATCGAGCAGTCAACGGCGGCTCAAGTCGTGACATGTCCGAGGAACATGTTTTTGGGCTTTCTGTTAACAGACAATACATTATCACAATACTTCTTGAGGTCATGAATGCCAACGAGTTTGCTGCAGAGGACACGATCTATCTCGACATGTTCATCGCCCGCAATCTACCGAAGTTTCCCCAATACCTTCTACTTTCTGGTACAGCTTTACATAAGGTCCTGGCGGGTCTATGTAACTATCCGGGCGAGGATCTTGCCGATGATGCCCAGCTCAGTGTGGAATATCTTCTTTCTGTCTATCACCCCACAGATATGAGTTCTTTAATACCTCTCTTTCAGCAGGCTGGTTTCTACCGGGTTCTGAAAAGCACATATAAGGCAGACAAGCAATACAGCAAGCTTGTAGAAACATACTTCGCCGATCATGAAGACCGCGAGTCTATCTTTGATTGCATAGCAGACTGTCTAAGACCTCGTGCTGGGTTGACGAAACGCCAAGTTCGGGAAGTGCATGATGTTATTAACCAACATGCGAGCGAATTAGTCGATGTGGATGCAGAAAAGGCCGCTCAAACGGTCCAAGAATATGCTCCTGATCTACATAAAACAATTTTAGACTCCTTGCCGGAGATGTCGCACATTCAATATGTTTATTTACACAGCATCATGGAACCAGCAGCCACTTCAGGAGAGCCTGGAACGCACTCATCGCCAACTGAGTTTACGGAGCAATATGTGCAGTTGATGTGTAAATATGACGCGGGACATGTGGCATCTTACGTAGAGACGGTACAGGCATCAGATCTGCGCCTCGAGAAAGTATTACCCTATATGGAGGAGAGTGGCGTCATAGACGCTGCTGTAGTATTAATGGCTCGTGAAGGCCAACTGAGAGCAGGCATGGACCGTCTCATTCAGCATCTGAGGAAACTGGAGCCACCTTTACTGGGTTTGCTCAGTGCCTCAGCGGAAGACATGGAGTCTACTCAGACAGGCGAAGCAGTCGAAGATCTTCTGACAGCCCTTCAAAAATATGTCAACGTGGGAATTTGGTTGTGCCAACAGCAATCAATATCACAATCTGGCAACGCAGTCGCAACGAATAACAAGAAGAAAGAATCCAACAAAACTGAGCTTCTACCAGAAGAACTCCTCTGGCTAGATCTTATAGACATCGCTGTTCAGATCACACGGAAAGTCTCTCCCGGTCTGGACGACTCGGAAATATCAAAGTCTGATTCAGTGGACCATGAGAAGCTTGCTACGCAACTCCGAACTTTAGTGCAGAGAACCTTCACGGCTCTAATCACTTCTACTTCCACTCCAACTCCAAGTGGTACTAATTTGTCTTTCCTGCGTATCCTGAGAGCATTTTTGACCAAGGCTTCTATCTCGTCTCCTAATTTAAGCGATCTACGAGCAGTCCTCGCTTCAGTCTTCTCTGCCTATGCTTACGAGGAGAGCATTTTGAGCCTGGCTAATCGATTACTCGAGAAAGACCTATTTGTAAATGTTCAATCTGCTGCTACGTTACGTCAAAGGGGATGGAGACCACGAGGCTCGACATGTGAGGCTTGCGGTCGCAGGGTTTGGGGTCCAGGGGTGTCAGGCGATGTGTTCTCCAAGTGGGAAGAGAAGCAGGAATTAGAGGAACAGAAGAGGAGGAATAAAAGGGCTGTCTTAGAGGGTACGGCGGGACGTGGGAAAGAGAGAGCGCCGGCAGGGAATGAGAGCTTGTCGAGGATAGAGGGGGGCCGTAATGGTAAAGGCAAAGGCAAGGGCGCGAATGAGACTACAGCACAGGATGGCCACAATGAAGTCCGAGACCAACAGGAGAACGGTGGTGCTGAAGGAGTGAGTGGACAACATGAGTTGGAACCACTGGTTGTGTTGGCTTGTAGGCATATCTATCACCAGAGTTGTCTAGAGGCGATGCAGACTGATGATAATGCTTCCACGGGTATTCATGACGGGAGAGAGTTCAGATGTCCGATAGATGGATAGTTACATAATGATAGTGTTTGACTGCATCCAATTGTTCAATTCTGCAAAATGTGCACACCAGTGACGAAATCGACCAACCTTTGAGGTGGGAGTGGGTGGGTTCTTTGACGGGCTTTCAAGTGTAGAAATACCAGGCCAACAGCAATATCCAAAAGTCATTTGGATAATGAAATATTATAATATATTAGATTGTTTAGGATATCTATTTGATTATAGTAATCAGCTACAATAGTTTATCCCAAATCGGCTTGCTTGTTCTGTCCTGAAGAGACGGGAGATCACACCTACAACCCATCTGGTGGTTTATGGTGCCGGGTACGAGTATACTTCAAATTACATCATTAGTGGAAGTTTCGTACAAAGAGCGCTACAAAGCAGCTTTCGGGTTCGCTTTTCTTTCGAACCCCCATAAATTGTTTCCATAATCATTCTGTGTGCAAGCAGTTACTTTTTTCCGTATTGTGCTTTCTATTACATTACAGCGATGGATAACCAGCCTGCCTATGTCTTAAGTCGGGACATGTACTCTTCCATTCGGTGAGTACGACACAATCGCTCTCTGGCGGAATTCTAACTTGTTCTAATCGATTGAAAGACTCAACTTACAGCATTTCCTGTGGAAAGACGGTCTAGGCTATCTTATACATCCATCAGTTCCTTTGACTGGGACGAATTGCAGGATTGCAGGTCTTGGAACCGGCACAGGGTATAGCCATCTTTTCCAGATTTGACCTTTGGCAGAAGAGATTCTAATCCGGGCTTGACATCTATCATATAGAATATGGTTATTGGACCTTGCCAAACAGCTCCCGGACACAACGCAGCTACACGGCTTCGATGTCGCCGACTCTCAGTTCCCTCATGCAAAATATCTGCCCCAAAACGTCACACTACACGTCCTGGATTGTCTTAACTCAGAGCCACCGATAGAGCTGCAAGAGACGTTCGATATTGTGCACCTGCGCCTGTGGCTGGGTGTGGTGCCTAATGGGGACCCGACGGCACTTCTCAGGCATGCACTGAAGTTGCTGCGTAGGATACTCCTTTTTTCCAGCAGCTGGAATTGACAGTATGATAACTGATGATTGTAGGCCTGGGAGGATATATCTAATGGGATGAGTTTGATCCTCTTGGTGGTATTGCTGAAGGCCCAAACGGCGAGCAGTCACCGTATGTTGCAAAGGTTCTCACTTTGATCCAGGAGATCAGAGATCATAGGTAGGCAATCTCCGCCCGAATCTTCCTCCTGCCCCTTCGCAGCCATATATTTGTCCCCTCTCTGACACTAGCAGATGGATTGAACGTCTCCCTGAGTTGTTCAAGCAATTCGGCTTGGAAAATATAGAGAATGAGTTTGCCTTTGAGCAGCCGTGGCAGTCGAAAATAGCTTCCGATATGTCCTGTGCTGTGGCTCACGAAATGGAAAACAATGGAAGTCCTTTTCTTACAAAGAAAATAAAAACTATAGGAGTTTCGGTGCCGTTGGCCTATTCGGAAGTCTCCAAAGGGGCACGTGTCGTGCAACCGTTTCGTGAATAAAATTGAATGTATAATTCTTGTTACAGCTTAGTTTATGTGTAAGATTTGTGTTATTTCGATATATTAACTTCAAAGACATTGACGTCGAGATGTACGAAGTACGAATTGAAGTGGTGGGTATCCCCGGAAACCAAGGCCGTCACCAGCCTCCGAAGAGTCCGCCGAACCATCAAATGCGGATACCTCGGTATGTTGTGCGCTATTTAAGTGGACAATCCTTGTGTTGGCGTGGCTGGAGAGTTTGTACCTGGGAGGCACGGGCCTAAAAATACTGCTGATCGTATTTTAAGATTGGGGATTGCAAGGAAATTGGAAAAGCAGAAGGCTTAAGTCAACTGGCCGCATTTACGGGACCAAGGTCTCTTCCAACAAGCCACCTAGAAAACGTAGCATCTTTCTATATCAAGTACTGTATGGTATGGAAATACCAACACATCATCATCATCATCATCCTAATCATCTTTGAGACAGAATGCGCGCATGATTCAGAGTTGTTAGAAGCTCGGAACACTAGCACTTCAAACATCCTTCCTGTTTGAACAGAACGTCCGCGAACTTTCGACTGATCTGTAACCACTACTGAAACTCGGCTGCTGTTGTTGCCGCGGAGGCACAGCCACATCGCTTCTAATACATCTGGAAAGATTCCAAGACCTTTTTGTCATTGAAGACTTTCACCGATATTGCAAGCCTAAATACGTGAGGTTGGCACGATACACGAACCCATCAAGAGACAGCAACCAAATACCCCCGACAACTTTGAGCCTTGGAGACTTACTTGCAAAGGACATCTGGAATAGCACTAGGAGAAACAAGTTGGGCTAACAGAAAAGATGTCGGTCATATATGGACGAGATGCGTTCATTGAACCGGATGGAGAGATTGTGAGCGACGGGAATGTTTCCTTCTGGTATACCAGGGTATGTTCAGATATCTCTAGGAAAACATGTTTGGAGATTCTGGATTGCTGACTATGTCGAACAGACAGGACAAATCATTCGATGGTCTGTTTTCTTTGGATTGTTCGGTCTGTTTTTGATCTGGGTGATTGGGGGGTACTGGCATGCGAAGAGAAGAATAAGAAAGGGCTTGACACCATTGGCATACCATAGGGTAAGAATATCCCATCAGAAGTGCAATAAATGTCTTTGCTAACAATAAGTAGTGGCTTTTGAGCAGACGGCAACGAGCAATGTACGACCCAACTTACCAAGATCCTTCCGTGTACTATACAACATATCCACCGCCTGGCCAGTACGGCATGCACCCAATGCCACCGCCAATGTACGATCCAAATGCGCAAATGCCTCCAACATACCAGCCACCTGCGGGAGCAACCAAACTTGACCCTTCACAATTCAGAGCACAACCAGTCAATGCCGAGCCATCGCCAGAGTATGAGGCTCCTCCGGGACCTCCTCCAACTGCTGTCCAGGCGAACCACACAGGCGCGAGTAATAATCCATACCGGGGATAATGGTGGAAGATATGGTAGTTAATATGGGCGGGCGAGGTGTTCACTTATGCGGAGACGTTCGATAGGCGAATTGGAGCAATAAAGAACTTAATGAGATATGACGGCTAGCGCACTATCAGGAATAGGCAAGAGCATAAAGACTCGAAATTGTATAAAATTTGATTCCGTCACACACCTTTATTGTACCATCACCGAGTGACATGTCGAACATCATTCAATTTCCATAGCATCTGGATCATTTTCAACAATCACATCTTCCACTGGAATATCCTTATCCACCACACCATTAGTATAAGGAATATCTGCCCCCAGGGCACCCACCGTTTGGGGAGGAGGCGCCCCCGGATTCTCTATCCTAGCTCTCTCTTCCCACATAGCCCGTGCCTTTGCTCTTGATTCTAAGAAAGCCTTCCTTATGAGATCTTGCCCCTCAGGCACATCATGATTTCTAGGCACCGCAGTATCGTATAATATAAGTTGATTGTTCATGCCTGCCAACTCCCCGTCTTTGTTCGCTAGGATTGAAGGAGGTATCCGCGTCTCTCGTAGATGCTTCGAAATATCCGGAAGGAAGACCAGCCTTCCATCATCGGAGGTATCACTGTCAGATAGCTCGTCGTCGAGATTATAAATATAGACCTTGTGCTTGGAATCATCTAATTGCATTGTATCTTCATCTTGCGGTGGTTTGGTCTTCGATTTCGTGGATTTGGACACAGGTCGAGCTTCGTTCAGCGCCGGCTGCTCGACCGGCACATATAGTTTCTGGCCATTACGCTCTGGAATTGGTCAGTTTTTTGGCCTCATACAGAGGACGGTGATACATAAACGTAATATACATACCAAGATTGAGCAGGCTCATGCGTTTGGACAATCGTTCATTGTCCTGAGATTCTGCTTTTCTTTTCCTAATTCCCGTCGCTTGCTTCATCCTACCATCCCTTCCCCAAGGCTCAAGCACGAACCACAAGCTTTCTTTCTACCACTTATCACTCGAAGATAGAAAAAACACAGATAAAGAATCGGAATAATTGATCCGGAATTGGATTGATGATTTAATTCACTCAAATAAATAACAATCTGTGTCTGTTTCTCTTTTTTTCTTATCAGGCGAATGAACCTGTTGCGCAGAGGATTGAGTCAGAAGAGAGCAAGAAGAGTTCCAGCTCCTGCACCACTGAGTCACTCGAGAATCTTCCATAAAGCCCAGACGACGCGACTTTCTTTGTGCGGACCGCGCATCACAACTCCAACACTTTACCGCAATACTTTCTGTTGCAGATTTTCTGGGACTCCAGTAATCATGGCGAGCTCCCAAAATAAGTGGACAGCCCCGGTGGTCAGAAAAGAATTCTTGAAGTTTTTCGAGGACAAAGGTCATACTGTTGGTAAGTTGGCGGGGTAATATTTTTTTTATGTGAAGAAGGATGTGCTGGAGGGGCTTTTTGCTACAATTTCCTATTTTGAAGAGTAGCAACGAGATTCACACGGCTTCAGACCTGTCTTCTCTAGATATCATTTCTAGACGCAGAACCATCTTTGCTAACAAAATGCAGTGCCATCCTCATCGGTGGTCCCTCACAATGACCCCACTTTGCTCTTCACAAACGCTGGTATGAACCAGTTCAAGCCGATTTTCCTTGGGACAGTGGGCAAGACCGATGATATGGCACAATTGAAGAGAGCTGTGGATACGCAAAAGGTAAACTGGGCTGTCTCTCTACCTACAAGGACGAGTTAACGGGGTTATAGTGTATTCGTGCGGGAGGAAAACATAACGTAAGGTTGCTCAATATCTGCTAGGAGGAGTATAGGGGCTTATAAGATACAGGATCTCGACGATGTTGGAAAGGACAGTTACCACCACGTAAGTTATCCATTCGCGGTCTACGATGCTGCGGTGTTGACAATCGAGGTATAGACCTTCTTTGAGATGTTAGGAAACTGGTCATTCGGCGATTATTTCAAGCAAGGCGCTATTGAGATGTCATGGGAGTTACTCACAAAGGTGTATGGATTAGACCCGGATCGATTGTACGTCACATATTTTGAGGGAGACTCGAAAGCCGGTCTGGAACCAGACCTCGAGGCCAAGGATCTATGGAAGAGCGTAGGAGTCGCGGATGACCACATTCTTCCTGGAAACATGAAGGATAACTTCTGGGAGATGGGAGAGACAGGACCCTGTGGACCCTGTAGTGAAGTGCATTATGACAGGATAGGAGGACGCAACGCTGCTCACTTGGTCAACCAAGACGATCCAAATGTTTTGGAAATCTGGAACAACGTCTTCATTCAGTTCGATCGTCAAAAGGATAGGTCGTTGAAGACTCTACCCGCAAAGCACGTCGACACCGGCATGGGTTACGAGCGTCTCGTTTCAGTCCTGCAGGACAAGTCTTCGAATTACGACACCGACGTCTTCTCGCCACTATTCGCAAAGATCCAAGAAGTCACAAATGCCAGACCGTATACTGACAAGTACGGAAAGGACGATGTCGATGGCATTGATACTGCGTATCGTGTCATTGCTGATCATATTCGACTACTCACATTCGCCATTTCCGACGGAGGTGTACCTAATAACGAGGGTCGCGGATATGTTGTGCGACGTGTGCTAAGAAGAGGATCTCGATATGCTCGAAAGTACTTCAATGCGGAAATCGGCAGTTTCTTCTCAAAGATTTTACCAGCGCTTGTCGAGCAGATGGGAGAACAGTTCCCTGAAATTGTCAAAAAGCAACAGGACGTGAAGGAAATCTTGGATGAGGAAGAAGAAGCTTTCGCCCGAACTTTGGATCGTGGTGAGAAGATGTTCGAAAAATATGCTGCTCAAGCCATCAAGACCGACACGAAGAAACTCTCTGGTGCAGACGTTTGGCGCCTGTACGACACTTTCGGATTCCCAGAAGATTTGACCAAGATAATGGCAGAGGAGCGGGGACTTGAGACTGATGATGCAGAAATAGAAATTGCAAAGGAGAAGGCACGTGAGGCAAGTAAATCTGTTAAGGAGGCCGCCCACACCTTTGCAAAGCTAGATGTTCACCAAATCGCGGAGCTCGATAAGATGGGTCTAGCTCGACCAAACGACGATGCCAAATTTTTGAAGGGGGACATCATTGGCAAGGTCCAGCTCATTTACGATGGCAAGAGCTTTGTAAAATCAACGGAAGGTCTGCCATCAGATAAGCCATTTGGTATCTTGCTGGACAAGACCAATTTCTACGCAGAGCAGGGTGGTCAAGTTGCAGACACGGGCAAAATCCTCATTGATGGTGTTGCAGAATTCAACGTTCTTGACGTTCAGGCATTCGGTGGATACATCGTGCACAACGGATATATGAACTATGGAAGCCTGAAAGCAGGAGATGAAGTCATCTGCGAGTATGACGAATTAAGGAGGCAGCCGATCCGCAACAACCATACCGGTACCCACATCCTCAACCATGCTCTGAGGGAGCACCTTGGAAACGACATCAATCAGAAGGGTTCACTGGTTGACCAAGATAAGCTACGATTCGATTTCTCCCACAAAGCTCAAGTTACACTACAAGAACTCAAGAAGATTGAGGATTCCTCAAACTCTTATATCAAGCAAAACTGCAAGATTTACTCCAAAGAGGTTGATCTTGACGTCGCAAAGGGCATTGAAGGTGTACGTGCTGTTTTTGGCGAGACATATCCCAACCCAGTAAGAGTTGTGTCAGTCGGTGTTGAAGTCGATATCTTGCTTGCAGAGCCAAAGAATACGGAATGGCGAAAAGTCAGCGTTGAATTCTGTGGGGGAACTCATGTCGACCAAACTGGTATCATCAAAGATCTTGTTATCGTTGAGGAGAGTGGTATTGCTAAAGGTATTCGAAGAATTATTGCTTACACCGGCGATGCTGCACACCAAGTCCAACGAGATGCCGTAGAGTTTGGTAAACGCATCGCAGCATTGGATGCTCTGCCTCACAGTCCAGAGAAGGAACAAGAGGCCAAGAAGATGCAGAATGACTTGAACAGTCTGGTTGTATCGACGCTGACGAAGGAAGAGTTGAAGAAGAAGTTCGCCAAGGTCCAAAAGGATGTCTTGGATGAACAGAAGAAGAAGCAAAAGGCAGAATCAAAAACTGCTTTAGATACCGTCACCGCTCACTTTGCTGATCCAAAGAACAAGGACAGCCATGTTTTCATTGGTCAACTACCCATTTCCGCAAATTCTAAAGCTATCACCGACGTTATGAATCACTTCAAGACAAAAGCGAAGGACAAGACTGTTTATCTTTTTGGAGGCAGTGTAAATGAGGGAGCTGTTGTACATGGAGTTTATGTTGGAACTGTAAGTCTTACAATTTTCGTTTTGAGATCATCTCTAACAATCAGTAGGAGGCCGCTTCAAAAGGAGTGACTGCCGAGCACTGGGCTGCTGCTGTATCAGAGGTTGTCGGTGGTCGATCAGGAGGAAAGGAGCCAACCCGCACTGGCCAAGGTACAAATCCGGAAAAGATTGAGGACGCTGTTGCAGTTGCGGAGAAGTGGTTTGCGGAGAAGTTGAAGATTTGAGGATTTATACCCTGAGGAGGAAGGCATTTTGATGATGGAATGCATGAACTTCCAATGATGACTGTAAAGTACAATCCATTTGCATGGGTCTATAGATAGGATTATGATTCATGAATGTGCACTTAGAGAATTTCTGTATTGTGCTGAAAGTGAGAAAATGTAATGGTGTGAGGAAGGTGCGAGTGGTGTAAGGTTCCTTCCATTGTAGGATGGGGCTGACTTACTAAATACTTTCTCTTCCTGCCAGACCGAACTTTCTGTTCCATTACAACACAACCCTACATAATAACTTCATTCAAAAGCCCTCTGCGAATACACATATCATTTGGCGTTGCTTGCGAATCAAAGAACATGGACTCTGCTCAGACTGCGCAGTGGTCAGCGGACCTTGTATTGCGAAAGAAGAATTCAATGGGCGAAATTCAAGACAAGTAGGAGCTTTATTGATTCTTAGTGATGCATTACTTTGACATCCTGCTAATTAAGATGAATACAGGGCAAAAAATGAGGTGAGAGATTGCTCATTGAGCCCACGAAAACGCAAAAGCGACGATGCAGAGAAAGAGTCACCACTCAAGTAGGTCAAACTTTCACAACCATCTCCGCCTCTGCTAATCATCTACTTCTCCAGAGAGCCCCATGTAGCCTATGATGAAGAGCAAGTATCACCAAAGCGTCAACGTCAGGGTCGGAGCCAGGAATGTATCGGAAAGGACCGAAGGGTCACTTTTGCTGAGCCGTGAGTGCACCGACATATTGACACTGTCTGTTGAGCTAATTACTTTATAGAGACATCGCTACACCAGCTAAAGGTAAAGCTCGAGCTCCGGATACGCCCGCACGAAAACAGTCGACTCTTGGGAGGAACGATTCTAAGATAGTTGATCTGGCTCAGTTGGACATGTAGGTCATTCACTGCTTTCTACAAGCTGATGTCAAGCTAATGTTACTCTTCTTGACAACAGGGAATACGTATCACCTCCATCTGATCATACGTCCGAATCATCGACAGACCAAGATTTGGTATTCGCCACGAGGTAAATCCATCTATGTTCGGCCTGATCATGCACCTCTGTGTCATGCACGAGAAGTGGTCTTTGCTGACTGGCACCATGCACAGTGCCAAAAAGGCTACATCCCCATCGATGCTCCATGAAAAGACGCGAAAGTTCGACTTCCATAGCTTTGTAGAAAACCTCAGCTCAACCATTCCATTTTCCAAGTCCGACTCGGAAAGTTCATGGAGCCCAATAGGAGGGTCATGTCAAAACAAGGGGGAGCAGATGATTGAACACTCCAAAGCTGCACATGCATTGGATCTCTATCCTAACCTGAAAGAATGGCTCGCGGAGCATTGCACCGAGTTGGACAATATCATTGAGCGAACTCTAAAAATTGTGGATATGATCAAAGGCAGTAAGGAACTGATGGAAGGTGATCTTACGGATGAGCTCGCGACTAGGCTTGAGGATATAATCAAGGAGCTTAGGGAGCAGCAAGCTGAAGTCTTGCCCTCCTTGGCATCAACTTTGCGATCCGCAAATGAAGGAAATGGACTCTCCGATTCTGGTTATCTCTCCAACCAAGATCTCACCGAAGCATCATCCTCCAACAGGAAACAAGAAGTTCCCGAATACTGTGGCGTCGAAGCACGGAGGAGCTCCTCCGATGAATCGACATTTGTTGAGGATCTCTTCCCCAACACTCCTGTATCTAGCCACTATTCGCAAGACGCCATATCCAGCAAATGGAACGTGAACCACCACTTCACAGGGCAGTACTTAGCACTCGTAGCACCGCTTTGGAGCTCGGTTCTCAACTCTATTGGGACATCGAAGGGTCTTGCTGAGTTGGAGAAGCTCAAGTTCTTGGGTAGTCGCTTCACGAGAGAGGAGTGTCGTCTCCTTAATACGGCTCATCATTTGCATGTGAGGTATATGGAGCATAGAGAGAATATTCTCTTGGCTTTAGAGGATCCTGATATTATGGGTGATGTCTTGAAGGAGGAGGAAATACTGCTGCAGGTGTTGGAGATCTTGAAGTATGAGGTTAGTGCTTGTTATGAGGGAGAGCCTGAGAGAAAGGCAGATAAATCGGTCAACTTTTGAGGCATTTCATGGGTTTCGGCAGGCGATGTTAGTATGGTTCTACCAAGGGCCTTTTGATTTAATTCTTTTGTTTTTGTTTCAGGAAATATTCTTTGAAAGGGGCGAGGAGAAGAAGAGACATTGCTAGACTTGGTTGGACGAGATGGATATTGTTATTGGGAGACGTATGCACTGCATATAAGACGGCTGTAGTATTTAATGCTTGCCGAGATGGGACGCATAATCAACTACAATCGCTTGATTGTTGTACAAACATTGAAGATAGATTAGCAAGCATCAATCGCTATCAGAACAAGGATCTGTATGCTTTGGAACGTGACTTTCATTCATTATACAGTGGTAAGAACACTAGCATTCTTATACCACGACAAAAGGGGGTTCTCCCCGTTTTTCGTCTCCGTTTCTTCCACGTATGCCCATTTCTTCAAAAACTCCTCATGGGTCAAGACTCGCGTGAGCTTGCCGGTAATGGCTCGATACATGCTTTCCATGACTTTGAAATCAGTGGGGAATAGAATATCGAAGTATCCTTGATGCACCTATGGCTTCGTTAGTTTGACTGGAGAGGATATGTGGTGTGGGATGGATTAGCTTACGAAAGGCGTCGTAACAGGCACCGTCCTCCTCTGATATCTCGTCTGCACAACCGGCGCATTTATCCCCTTAATCGTATCGGGCAATGAATGAAAGTCACTCGTCACCAGCCGATGCGCCGGGAAGTACTTTGCCAGTATCTCGAAAAACTGCATCAGGCGCGTAGGGATATACTCCGGCTGGCTCAGATTCGGTGCAAACGGAATCCTGCTCCTCAATGCCCGCAGCAACCTGCTCTTGGGCAGCGGATGCGGATACTGTCCGCCCGTGGCCGCATGGCGGTACCGCAGGAACCGCGCCGCCACGGGATCGATCTTCGGCGAATAGAAGTCGTAGAAGTCGCCCTCGGCGGATATCAGCACGGTCCCCTGCAGCGGCTTCTCCGTCTCGGGGTCGTACCGGATGGCGTCGTGCGCGAAGTTGTCGAAGACTTCCATGGCCAGGAAGAAGCAGGGTGATGGCACGATCTGCGTCCAGTCGAAGATCGACTGGTTGATGATCTCGACTTTGGAGTGGTGCCCGCGGGAGTCGGCGTGTCGGAGGAGGTGCGCGGCTTGGAGTGACGCGAGGGTGCTGGAGATTTCGATGATTTTGAATTTCGTGCGGTCGTACACTGAGGGCTCGGTTGCGCGGATGTAGTCGAGGATGTTAAGCATGAGGGTGCCGTTTCCGGCGCCCATTTCGAAGATCGTGAGGTCGTGGTAGGGGTACGAGGAGTAGAGCTTGTAGTTCTCGACGAGGTAGCGCGCGATGGCTTCGCCGTAGTAGGGGCGGAAGAGCTCGGTGGGGGTGTGCCATAGTTGGCGGGTCTCGTTGGGCTCTTTGGCATCGAGGGCGTCTTCGAATTCGGTGTAGCGCTGTCCAAGCAGTTTGTGGAATGCTGGCTCGTCTTCGAGACTGTTGAAATCGAAGGGTTCGCCGGGGCTGAAGATCACGACTTGCTTGGAGAAGTAGCCGTATGAGGGGTTGTAGAGACTGTCTGGAAGATCAGTTAATGGGGAGTCTGGTTGAGCGGGGGGTGGGCTCCTGAATACCTTCTATGAAATCTCGCGTGAGCATCTTCACTCGCTTGGGTCTCTCCCTTCTCCCTCGTAATTGATCTGCCGTAACCATAGGATATTTGTTAAACTCCTCCCTCATATCCATCGGAAATATATCAGTTCTCTGCTGCCAATGGCTTTCATTTCTCTTGGGCTGATCCCCGCCGCCCCTCCTCCCGCTCGACATACATCTCACCGATGTACCATTCGCAGTCAAGCTTCGACATGCTAGCGAAGAATGTCGTCGTAATAAATGACAGTTCTGATGTCGAAAGAGCTGCCGAAACAGTTGTGTCACAATTGGAGAGTCCATAGGACAAGGTGTGTAGATTTCCCCCCGTTCGTGGTCTGCGAAGCTCAATCGCAAGGTCGATTTTCGGTTGGTCCGAGCTTCTTTCCACAAACAGCAGGGATGCTGGGATGAATTTCTAAAATTGCGGTACGGGAATTACGACATCAACTCAGAATGAATGTTCGAATTCATCTGCCTGCAACAATGGTCATGATGGTCTGCTCATGAAGACAAGATGTCTGTGAGCAATCATCCCAAGGCATACGGGACTGCAGCCGTTGCGGTTGCATTCGTTGCCGGAATTTTCTTGACTCTAGGATTCAAGGATTTATATCCAGATCTAGAGAGACGATACCAAAGACGGCGGGGAAAAGGCCCAGGGAACACTGTATCCGATTCTTCGTCAGACCCAAGACCCGTGAGCACACTCCCACCACTCAAACTCGAAGACCATACACGGAAGTCTGTAGTTGGTCTACCCAAACCACTCATTCCGGAAGGGATTGAAGGATGTATAGGAAACACGCCATTGTTCAAGATCAAGAGTCTTTCTGACGCTACGGGATGTACCATTCTTGCCAAAGCCGAGTTTCTGAATGGTGGTGGAGGAAGCCCGAAGGATAGAGTAGCGTTGAATATGATCAAGATGGCTGAAGAAGAGGGCCTATTGACTCCTGGTCAGGGTGATACCATCTATGAGGGTACTGTTGGGTCTACTGGCATTTCTATTGCGACTTTGGCTCGTGCTAGGGGCTATAAAGCTTATATCTGTATGCCCAATGATCAAAGTACTGAGAAATCAGACTTGCTACATCATCTGGGAGCGACTGTTGAAAGAGTCACACCTGCTCCTATTACTTCTACCGAACACTTTGTCAATTTAGCAAGGAGAAGAGCAAAGGAGCACACGGCTTCTAAGGAGAACTCTAGTAAGGGCTTTTTTGCGGATCAGTTCGAGTCAGCAGCGAATTACCAAGCACACTTTCGATCCACAGGACCTGAGATATATGCTCAGACTGGTGGAGAGGTAAGACCTTGTACAGTACCTTACATGAGATCCTGTTGTTGACAATATATAGATCGACGCATTCGTAGCCGGCGCCGGTACCGGCGGCACCATCTCGGGAGTAGCTCTCTACCTCAAGCAAGAAATGCTCATGGGACAAGACCTGAAAGTCGTCCTAGCAGACCCCGAAGGTAGCGGACTCTACAACAAAGTCAAGCACGGCGTAATGTTTTCATCAACCGAAAAAGAAGGAACCCGTCGACGGCAGCAAGTCGACACGATTGTCGAGGGCATTGGCATCAACCGAGTGACAGAGAACTTTGAAGCTGGGAGAGAACTCATCGATGATGCAGTTAAGGTTACGGATGTGCAGGCCATGAAGATGGCGAGGTGGTTGGTGGAGAAGGATGGTATTTTTGTGGGCAGTAGTAGTGCGGTTAATTGTGTTGCGGCCGTGGCTACGGCGTTGGAGTTGGAGAGGGGGAGTGTGGTTGTGACGATCCTGTGTGATAGTGGAACTAGACATTTGAGTAAATTCTGGAAGCAGATTGGAGAGATGGGCTTGGAGGAGGAACATGATCAGACGGATGTATTGAAAATGTTGGGTCTTGAAAGGTAGTGGACAGGCATGTCGCCCACCACTCATTTTGGGAGGATAACGTCCATCTAGACCGCTAGAACTAGAAGAGATATAGCATGGTGGTGTCTTCCTGTATTAAAGGAATTGATTCTAAATATTCAGAATATATACATCCTAAACTCTATCGATCATTACCAAGGGCTGTATCCAATCTCCCTGGAGAATCAATGTAAAGTTGTCATTGGTCGCCCTACCTGGATGCCTTTCCAAGACAGAAAAAACAAGCCGATTTGGGACAATATATTACGGCTGCTTACTATGATCAAAGAAGTATCCTAAATACTTTAATAATATAGTATTTTTATTGTCCAAATGCCCTTCAGGTATTATTATCGGTCTGTTATGTCTCGACCGGAGAGGCAGCTTATCCAAATCGTACTGTAAGATCTTACTGTAATCACTTCCCTGCCATCACACCGTGCCCCAAGACCTTATCCCAAATATATCATACCCTCATAGTTTCCCTATCTATTCCATCTCATAACACATGTATCATTACCTCCGTCCCAACCTAGTGTATCGCAATAACCCCTCCCCCAAACCCCGCCGCATTCGTATTCCTAACACCGAACAAACTAGCCAAGAAACCTATCCCACCAAAAGCAACGCAACACAACAGCCCGGTTCTATACTGCTCGATATTTCCGTGCCCTTTATTCGTATCGACAGCCTGAACCACTGCCGATGAAAGAGCGAGCCCGACACCGGAGCCGATTTGGAAGGCTGTGTTGATCTGGTATTTGTTAGTTGGTTTCCAAGAAAAATGGAAGTGGAAAGTTAGGATCTTCAACATACCATACCGCCACACAACGACTTGACGTTAACGGGGACTGAAGAAAGTAGAATGATAGTGCAACTACAGTACACGATTGTGACAGCTGCTACAACGAGAATGGTGGTAGGAAAGACGTGCGACCAACTATGTGGTTTCGTTAGTCTTGGACTGTGGCTAGGGAGAGCGTTCGAACTTACAAACTGACATCGCCTTCCTTGATCAAGGAAGATGGAATCGGCGCAGCTATCATCATGAGCATGCCGACCAGTAGGACTTTCTTGGTATCGAATCTTTCAATGATCTTTCCCATCGACATGGAGAATATGAAGCCCGTAGCGCCCATGGGTAGGAATCGGAGAGCGGTTGCTCCAGAGGAGAGAGAGTTGACTTCTTGGGCAATCAAAACGATGTAGTAGAGAACGGTTTGATAGCCGCCGTAGCATACTGTTCAATGAATAATTAGTATTTGCATCAGTTAGGGGACGAAAGACGTCTTACGAAAACCTGAAATCCACAGAGCGGCGAAGTTCTGGATCTTCCACAGCGAAAGCGGCATAATGGGATGCGAAACTTTCTTCTCCACATAGGTGAAAATGCAGAGAAAGGCGACCGAGGTAACGAGGAGAACGATGATGAATGCTTTATTCCAGCCATACACACCACCGCTCGAAAGGACGAAGGACAAGAGTATAAGCCCCCCAGTCGAGAGTCCTGCTCCAAGGAAATCCAATCTCGGTTTATCCAAGCCCTCTAACCTGTCTCTGGGCAAGAAAACCCATCCCAACGCTCCCAGCGTCCCGGTGACTGTTACCGAGACATAGAACAGGTATCTCCATCCCAAAGACGAGGTAAGGAAGCCGCCGAAGATCAGCCCAGAGCAGAAACCTACTGCGCCGGAAGCAGCGAAGAAAGAAAGCGCAATCGTGCGATCCTTCGCGACGAAATACGAGCTGATGATGCCAACGGCCGAGGGAACGGTCATTGCAGCTCCAATACCTTGCAAGGCCCTGAAAATAGCGAGTTGGATGAAGGAGGTGGCGAACCCATTGGCGAGAGTCCAGATAGATATCCAAAGCATGCCTATGCAGAAGATGAGTTTTCTACCGAATCTGGGAATTGCTCATTAGTCTCAAAAAGAAAGTCAGGATAAAAGAGCACGGTACTCACCTATCCGAAAGCACACCAGCAAGTAACAAGAACCCCCCAAAAGTCAAAGTATAAGCCGAAATCAACCACTGCAGATCCCCGCTCGGCACATTAAACTCCTTCTGTATCGCCGGCAAGGAGATATTAACACCCGTCATGAACACATTATCCAACAACTGCGAGCCACACGTCGTAAGCAAGATAATCGCCCCGCGCAACGACTTCACCGTCCCCACATCCGGATACGTCGTCGCCACCGGCGGGGCGTCTTCCACTTGGAGATTGAAGAATTCCCGGTTCCTGTTCGGGCTAGATGCCGCTGCTGGAGAGGGAGGACGGGTGGAGTAAGGGGTGTTGAATTCTGAGGGAAGTTCGCGAATGGTGGAGATGGGGCCCGGCCTGGCGGCTTTCGGGTACGAGATGGTAGTGGAAGCGTGAGGTTGCTCGCTCACTTGAGCTTGAGCTTCAGCGTAGGCTTGGTTGTGGCCGCTTATGGCTGAGGCGGTGCGAGTGAGAGATTCGAGATCTTCTGGTCGGATGTTTTCGCGGTACGTGAGACGCTCGGAGACATTGGAGCGGCGACGAGGTCTGATGCCATTGATATCCTGAGAAGAACTTTCGGATACATTGAGCATTTGTTGGTTGGACCCTGAAGCTTCGCCATTGAATGCTAAGAAGGATATTAGCTCGCTTTCCTAAAATTTTCCGAATGTAGAGATGCGAAAAGAACATCGACTTACAAGACATGACGACCAGATTCTGAAAGCCGTATGAACTTGAGGTTAGATGAACGGGAATCCACGACGAGACTCAAGCTTTTAAAAGGTGTCCATCAAGTTGAGCATAGGATTTAGCCACAGGACCCCAAAAACCCTTAATCCACACTGATAGAAACGACATTTTCCCCGCTATCATGCTTTACAGCAATTTTTTTTTCTTCGCCGGTGGAAGGTTTTCCGATATCTGTCTGCGGACTGGACCAAGTGCAGTAAAGACCACCCGAAAATTCTCCACTTAGAGCAATGTCTGAGTCAGTGTGGATCTTGCAGGGTAGCATCAATGGCATTTTCACATGAGATTCTTGACAATTGACCAATATGAACTTGCATTGACGTCCAATGTTGGAGACAGAGGTTTGGGCAAACGATTCAAGACTTCAATAGATGTGGAGCTGATCCGACCATGGGGGCGAAGATCCTTTTGCTCTCCATCATATGGGGATCGGGTCCCACTTGTAGCCTTACCGTCCCCTATCTGGCTACCGACTGAGATATCCCAAGGGCAATTGATGGTACTTTTGGGCACGAGAGATATTTTCGCGCATCATACCTGCATACACACACATGCAGTTTCTGTTCTAGAGTGAACGTGTTGGATTCCAATTACACGCTAAGTTCCTTCCAACACCGCCTCAAGCTTCAGTACCCAAACATGATTGTCCGCCTCCAAAACTCCTTGCACATTCATGATAAGCACACCGACCTATACAAGACATTCCCGTGTCTTTCGGGAGGGGAATAAAACGCCAAACGAAATGCTAGATATATGTAACGCTCCAAATGTTGATAACCCCTTTTCATATACCGCCTTTCCTGATCATGAGGATCTCTAAACTCCAGTCTAGTCCGGCCCAGCCCATGCTTTTCGACAACAGTGAGATACAGAGAGGGGAAGGAAAAAGAGTTTTGCACAAATAAAGAGGCGGAGTGAGTTTCTCGTCATCTGACACCTTGCTGCTCCGTCGAACCTGTCATTGCTGCTCGACATAACGTATGCGAGAATCCGGCACTGAGGTGAGGGGTAGTTTGCGGTCAAAACGATAGGATAAAATGTGGCTGGTCGAAATTATTCGCCTTTCTCTCTCTCGCCCTTCATTTTCCCTTCGGCTTTCTTTTTAGCCTCGGCGGCTTTCAGTTCGTTCGCTTTGCGCTTCTCCTCGGCCGTTTGTACTGACTCTTGCTCCTTTTCGGCCGCCATAAGGATTTTGTTATCTGCCTCCCGTTGAGCTGGAGATCGTTCCGACGAATCATGGGCCTGTTGGTTTTCTTGTTTAGCTGGCTGTTCACTGACGGGTGGCGTGTTTTTGGTGTCTTTACCCGGGTTGTCTTGTTTTGTAGCTTCTACGTCCTTCTTGGCCTCCTCCGGTTTCTTCTGCTCGATCTTCGGCTCCGCCTTTGGAGCTTCTATCGGCTTCTGAACTTCTCGCAGAATTGGGATCCATTCTAGTTTGTCATCGTCGAAGTGGTGACTTGTAACAACATTAGCACATATCATTTACTCGCACAGTGGTAGAATTCTTACCCCTCAAATTCTGTCAACGTCAGAGCTTTCTCGTGATACTCTGCCTCTAGGATTTCCTTGTATGCGAAGGGAATTTTGGCAGGCGATCCTTCAAAGAACGTGTCTCGTAATGGGAAGATGTAGCTATCCTGTTGATATATGAGCGATTTTTCACACCACCTTTCGAGTTGATTTTACCCTATACTCATGACCGTCCTTGCAGCTCAACATGCCTTCACCAGCCGGGTGCGTGTAATTATACCTTGCTGTAGTGATATCAATGAAAAGACCGCTCGTTGTGTCGACCCATCGCGCATCGATGACGTTCAATTTATCCGACTGCTCGCGATTTATGTAGTTTGGATTGATCTCTAACATGTAGTCTCTGCCTTCGGGGATGCGGGGAGTTTTGTAGTGGAAGACCGTCATGTTGTAGTAAGAGGCTAGGTAATGCATCGAGGCTTCAGATACCTGCACATCGGAATCTGAGTCCCATGGTAAAATCTGTCGAGTTATGAGTTTCCCAACCTTCTTGTGCCGTTTCCAGGTGTTATTCGTACCTTGCGATTCCACCACCAACCCAGAAGAGTACCATGCATCAGCCATGTTTCCACTCCGATGTCTGAAAATGTAGCTAGGTATGTCTGGATGAGGTTCGAAAGGGCTTGTCTTCGTTCCCGATAGCCTAATTCCTTGTCTGCGAATCTGTGTGGCAATTGTTAGTTTCTAGTTGTCGCGGCTTGAAATTGGGCTTATGCAGTCACATACCGGCCATCGTAATGCGGATGGAAACTGCGGGTTTCTAACTGTTAGCTTGTGCTTCTGTTTATGCATAGCAATTCCCTTCTTGCAGGTTTCTCTGGGATCTGTAAAATACATACACGCTCTCATCTATTGGAAAAATCAGTCAATTAGCAGTTATTCAGACCAGAGAGCCTATGGGGACGGGAAAAACTGCTTATCGCAATGGGTTGTGCCCAGGAACATGAAATAAAGACGTACGGAAATACTTATGCGGATCATCGCCTCTCCGCCCACTCATATCCTTGTGCATCTTTGTCCGTACACTGAAGAAATCGGCATCTCGTTTTTGTATAGCCAGCGCCGACACCACAGATAGAACACCAGGAAGCGTAATGAACCAAGAGATGCGCATCTTGTATATTGTAACACGGTAGAACTAGTCGACAGGGTTAAAGAAAATCGTCTTGGCGATGTCGTTGCCGGACGAGCGATGGATGGTGCCAAGAGATGTATGATGCTGGCACAATACGACTTGTGTGCGGGAGAAGGATTGAAAGTACCGGGCAGAGGTACGTGATGCTGGATATATTTGACTGTACCGCCGCGAAAAAGCAAATGGACTTATATGGAATGGAAAGGAATAAAAGGAGGGGAGACACACGATCAAGTACCCTTTCAGACTGCAGCAAGAAAAGACAAGAACTTAATAACTGCGGCAAGAGTGGAGCCAGATCTCAGAATATGACGGGATCCAAGCAAAAAGCAGCAATGCTGTGCTAGATGTCAAGGTACTTCGTAGAGCGGCATGGGAAGGAAGGACGGGAAGTATGCATGCATTCGCCGCTTAGGAAAAGGTCGACGCAGGGAGGGGAGGGATAGAGAGGGATAACGAGATGGTTATTGGACGAGAGGATATGGCTGGCAAGAGCCCAGAAGAAGCCCAGAAGAAGCTTAGAAGAGGGGGAGGCTATCACGTAGCAGGCTTAGTCTGGAGTAGTTGTACTTGTACTTTAGTACGTACTGAAGTAAGCTTTTTCCGTCGCTGTTGTGTTGGGCTGAATATCCAGGGTTGCGGTGAATAGTCACAATAGGATCGATGGCTACAACAGCAGCAGCGTTTACGCAACTACTAGTCAGATATCTAATATAGATTGGTGCAGTATCGGTGCAGTATCGATGCAGTATCGATAGTACGATAGTACGATACTACGCTACTACAACACCATTGGGGTCCAGCGACGGAGCGGAGCAAGAGCAGAAGCAGAGCAAGGATTGGAGGGAAGAAGAAGGGAGGGTAGTCGTAAGCTTCCGGGGCAGCACATCAAAAGTTACGACGCTTTATGCCCCCTCCCCATTACGGATATTTGGTCTTCTATTTTCCCCGGTATTGACTGCATTGACTTGTCAACTTCCAATATTGCTCTGGCAGGTGACAGAAGTTGGGTTGGGCTTCAATATTTTCCTACGAGTCGCCTGGGAAAGAATGCAGGCAGAGGCACGCATGTCCTTTACTGCTTAAGGATTATGGCTGGGCCAGGGTGGTATGTGCGTGAATAAAGTGCGAGATGGAAGTCATAAGCTTTTCCAACTCCTGTTGGCCTCGAGTAATGTTCAACCTTTTCGCATTCCACAGGTTCCGTGGTCTCGGTATGAACGGCGCGAAACTCCCACCTGTATCAGACATTTCGTTTCGGGTGACGTTGTCATATGGCGTACGAAATAGCCAACCTTACGAATGAGACCTCTGGAAACAGATCTTCATGGACCGAGCATGGCCGGGGGTGTCGCGTGAGATTGTAGGATTTTGACGATATCTGTAGCACAAACCTAATTGCCTCCCACCATCCCTTCCATGCCCCTATTCCCTTCTTACCAGAGGTGGAAAATTAGCTCACCGTGCAGTGCGGTGGTCATTCAGCAACGAGCAACGAGCAATGAGCGCGCCTCATCAATGCCGGTAGAATCCTGAGAGTCAGGTTGCCCGACCCCTGCTTCCGAGGCCGCGTAATCCTCGAGCACAGAAAGCTTATAAAGCATAAGCTTTTAAGCGAGCAAGCTCCACTACACCACCCTGCTTGGTGGCTGATATTGTCCGGATAGCCGCTTCAATAAGTTGCTTTCGTAGGTATTCTAGTACGAGGGATTTTCTATTCGACACAACCTTTTTCCCATAGGTTGGATAAGAATGGCTCCTGTTCCTACCATAGTATTTCTCAATGATTCATATAAGTGTCCGTTCAAGTGTCCGTTCAAACTACAGCTTCAAGGCGCGTCGGATTCCGAAGGGTGGCTTAGTCGTGTCCGTCGGGAATGCTCGCAATCCTCTGAGTCCAAAAACGAATGTTTTGTTGGTGTTAGTGGAGGGCTAGATCGCATCTCAGCTGCAATCATACGACTTCAACCCAAGCCTCGGAAACATTTCGAAAGAATCTTCTGCACGGCTGGAACGGGATGTACACAGCCTAAAGTACACGATTTCAGAGAGTGGAAAACAGCGCGGTGCAGATAATAACTGCAACATCAGCAAACCAAACGAGTCAATTGTTCTATCGAACCTGAGAAAACGCGTTGCGCTCCCGGCGATTGTCCCTGAGAAGTTGAGATATTAAGAAGCCGCCGTGCTGATATCTTGGCAGCTTCAAACACGTGGAAAAGCGTGGGGAACAGAAGCCCCCATTTTTGTGTCCTGAATTAGCAGCATCCTGCGAGTATTTATATGCGAACCATGCAAACAACGCCGCACCACTCACATGACAGTTGTACTTCGTACACTTTACGATAATTCTCCAAAAAGGACAATGGGCCAGGACTCGAAAGTAACACCTGCTCGATGCAAGGAGAACGGCTATATTACTATTTACATGGTTGCTTGCGCTAACTACCCGACCTGACAAAAGCTTCTTGTGCTCAATTTCCTCGCGCGATGGATATGCCGTTGGTACTCATCGTACTTGAGCTACCGAGTCTCATTTCTTATTTCTATTCCCATGATTCCGTTGAATCAAGGATTTTGATTGAACTGACATTTTCTCGTTCTTCAAATCTGTCGAAATTGCCGGTCGCTTCTTACATCCGGCAGCCTTGTTGCATCATGCTCGCATTAGGTTGACATTTTTGCGAGTACGAATATCCCCCCCGTCTGCTGTCCAAGAGGTCGGTAAAGTCAGACCGCTCACCAATTGAAGAACATGCAATTGAACGCTCCTCGCGCATCAATTATAACCATTGGTACATTCATCGGATAAGTCATTTGTTTGAAGTCCGAAGTGTCAGTGAGTAATTCCTTGGGCCAAGAAGTTTTGGCAAATATGCACATAGCGTCGCTCTGCTGTCCAGATGATCATGTTTCGGCGATTTTGACTACCTGTAACATCCGATGCACGTCCTCACAAATGGCAAAGGTTTCGTGCTTTAAAGGATGCGCAGCTCTCAGGAAAAGTAGAAGTATCTCAATTTTTCGTTCAATCTCTTTCCATCGTCCTGGGGTATACAAGTCGACATGGCACCAACAGTTTCGGCATCGGGCTACGACCTCATTGGCACGATAGGTCATCTTTCAGTCTATCTTGGTGCAATAGTAAGTTGATTCTACGCTGCGTGAGCCATGAAACTCATTGAAATCAGTCAGTTTTATACATTGCATACAAAGTAGTATACAATATCTATTTCCACCCTCTCGCGCAATTTCCAGGACCAAAGTTCGCAGCAATGTCAAATGCCTGGTTCGTCCTGCATAGGTAGTGGTTCCACTCCCTAACAGACAGCATTTTACTAACAGACTGTCGAAGCACGTCTGGGAATTACCATCATGATTTGGTGAGACTACATAATAAGTACGGACCTGTGGTACGAATCGCACCGAACGAGCTGTACGAATGCCTATACGGACTTAAATTGAAGTCTCGTTAACATATATTAGAGACTTTTCTACGGCCCAGTCCTATCAGGATATCCACGGACATGCTAAGCAAGGTCGAGCAACTTTTCTCAAATCCGATTCTTATACGACCGGTTCGGAATCCAACGTTGGGATTGTTTCCGCTAGAGACCCAGCAATTCACCGAGAAATTAGGAAATCTCTTGCTCATGCGTTTAGTGCCAAAGCACTTCGTCTTCAGGAGGAAGTTGTGATGCAATATATCAACTTGTTGGTGAACCAGATACACAAGCGCGAATCTGATAAGGAGGGATTGAATTTACAACAAGTGGGTTCGAGCTCGACGTTTTAACTGATCACGACTAATGCAATATAGTGGTATAATTGGTTGACATTCGATATCATCGGCGATCTTGCATTTGGAGAATCATTCGATGCCGTCAGGTCTGGAAAAGGACACCCCTGGATCAGCCTCATTCTCGATACCGTACATCTTATGGGATATATGGATGCCTTTCGCCGCTTTCCTATTCTACAACATGTCAAAAAGTTGTGCATGCTTATGATGCCGAAGGATCTGAAACAGAAAAGTGATGAGCATTTCCAGCTATCAATGGAAAAAGCAGTACAACGTATGGAGAGGGGAAACAACGATAGAGATGACTTCTTCTCTCATCTACTGCGCGAAAAGGATAATGGGCCAAAGATCACTCGAGAGTTTATCCTTGCACAGTCAACCACTCTGATCGTGGCGGGTTCCGAAACCACAGCTACCTTTTTGATAGGTAATTATGTTAACCTTACCTATCAACAGAAGTGAAACTGATTCATCACAGGTGTGACTTACTATCTCCTGAACAACCCCCAGACCCTCCGTCACCTCCAGGACGAAGTTCGGAACGCCTTCTCCGACTCTGAGTCCATTAACAGTGATTCTACGGCATCCCTCCAGTATCTGTGCGCTGTCATCGAAGAAGGGCTTCGTTTGTACCCACCGATTCCTACCGGCCTTCCCCGCGATAGTCCTGGTGCTATGGTTGATGGGAACTACGTTCCAAGGGGTGCAGTCGTGGGAGTTTCTGGTTACGTGGCTACCCACAACGAAGAAGCCTTTAAAGATGCGTCGGAATTCCACCCAGAACGTTGGTTACCTTCAGAACATCCTCTCTATAACCCGCGATATAAAGACGATGTCAAAGATGCACACAAACCATTCTCGCTTGGTCCACGTGCATGTTTGGGAATCAATTTGGCTTACATGGAGATGAGAATCGTGTTGGCAAGAATGACGTGGGAGTTTGATTGGGAATTGGTCACTAAGGATTTGGTTTGGGAAAGGGACTCCAAGCTGTACGTGTTGTGGAGAAAACCGGAGCTCCGCGTCAAATTCACATCTGTACGGAGATGATTAGAGCTGGGGGATCTCGGGTTGGACTGAATGGCGTTTTTCGTTCTAGTTATATGGGATATAGCATCCGTATCAGGCCTGGAGCATAACTCAATCGTGCGGCAACCCGCTCGTTCGTCGTCATGATATGATAAATGACATGAATAACTATGCGGCTAGCCGAAACACGCTCAGAACTTCGAGAAACATTGGCTTCCATGATGCAAGGGCGGTTTCGGTGAGCACAAAACGTGTTTAGTTCGTGGGAGGATACATATCTTTGGGATCAAATCGAGGCGTTGTTCTGTACCACGTGAGAACCGTCTCTCCCCAATAATGGCTTTGCGGGAGATGGGTTTATTACCACATTAGGAATATGGTCTTGGGGTAACGGCTGAGGGGTTTGAGATACAATGCAAGAGGTTCTGTATGGAGTGAAGTCGCAACAGAAGAGATCAGGAACTCTGGTAGTGCTTGATGATAATAAAGGAAAGTGACGATGTCGTCTTCCATCGAATTTTCAAGTCAAAAGTCGAGGGATTTGAAGTCGGACATATGAATTTCTTTATATTGCACTCGTACAAAGTCTGCGATCAAGATGTATGAAACCCCGCATACGAAAAGATGTTAGCAGCCAGGAACAATACCCGCTAATTCGTCCGATAGCATCCATGCTACAATCGATAAGCACAAGATTTGATCCGCGGCCCCACTATTTCTCCCGAACTCACGATAAAAATTTCTAGCTTCCCGCTTTGTAAAAGTCCTGCGCAGGAGGCGGAGGAGTCATACCATGTCTTCCACGCCTTTCACTCCGTCCTCTTTCTACCCGTGTTCAACAATGGCAATAATATGAGTCTCGGTCACACATTCTCTCCACGAAAAGGTAAGTCATCTGCATTGTCAGCACATCTTTTTCCTCCTGGTTGGTGAAATTGAGGGAGGCGTTTCTTTTGGTGTAATTTGTGACACTTGACCTGTTCATGTATCTTCCCATGAGGTAGCATTGCTGTCCCATATATTTGCGCATTCCCTCTTGGAGCTGTATCTTTTCCAATCTTTCCTCCTTCATTCAGCGAGACGAAAGGTGGTAAGCAGTTTGGCTAATTGGAATCTTCAAATCAGCAGAATGTCTTCAGCCGAGCAGATAGCATCCCCCCACCTCGAGCAGGACGTCGAGAAAGGTAGAGGTGTCGAAGATGTCCCGGACCACGATCCCTCTCCAATTGATCGTCCGAACTCGAAAGCCTCTGCCCACGATGCTACAATCCCTATCACCTCGACGTCACCGAGGAATCGATTCTTCCAAAAGACGGAGCGCATCGAGAAATTTCTAGGAATTGAAGCTCGCGGTATCCACCGAGTGCTGCCGGAAGAACAAACGCCAGAGACTACTCTTACTTTCTTGCAGATAGTGGTATTGTGGTTCTCCATCAACACGGCGCCGCAGAACATAACTTTGGCGAGCCTGGGATCGGGCGTTTATGGGTTGGGCTTCTTGGATGCTACATTGTGTAGTGTGTTTGGTGCGATTGTTGGCATACTTCCTGTTGCTTATGTAGCTGGATGGGGACCTTGGAGTGGAAACAGAACATTGGTAAATTCCCATCTGATACTCAAGATCAATGTTCTGGGCAAAACTGGAACTCAAAATCTTGCCCCCTGGGTCAATGGTAGCTAACCGAAGACTAGATTTGTGCTCGTTTCTCCATGGGATGGTGGCCAGTGAAAATCTGTGTCATACTGAACTTGGTCATCCTCCTGGGTTACTCAATGATTGATGCCGTGGTTGCTGGCCAAATGCTCTCTGCAGTGTCACCTAACGGTAGCTTGTCCGTCGAGGTTGGAATTGTTATCACGGCAGTCTTGACATTCCTCATCACAACATTCGGAATCAAGATCTTTCATCACTATGAGAGATATGCCTGGATACCGCAAACGTGCGTGCTCTTCATTCTCGCTGGAACCGCGGGACCGAAATTCGATCTTTACACCAAATCGACAGTAGAGGGGTCGACACTGGCGGGTAACCGACTTTCGTTTTTCTCGATTTGTCTCAGTGCGGCAATCACATACGCTCCAATCGCAGCAGATTTCTTCGTCTATTGTGATCCCAAAATTGCAACACGCTCGAAAGTCTTTGCTGCAACATTCCTCGGCCTTGCATTCTCCTTCACGTTCACTTTTGTTATCGGCGCAGGACTCGCATCCGGTCTTGCCAATGATGCTTCGTGGGAAGCTGCAGGAGCCGGTACCGGGGCTCTGATCGTAGCCGGATTTGACAGTCTCGGAAGCTTTGGAAAATTCTGCTCGGTGGTTGCAGCTCTGGGACTCATCGCAAACATGGTTCCTCCGGCTTACTCTTGTGGTATCGACTTCCAAATTCTTGGTCGATATCCGGCTATGGTACCTCGATCCTTGTGGAACACATTCGGAGTTGTTGTATTCACTGTTTGTGCGCTGGTTGGCCGTAATGATCTTTCGGAGATCTTTACCAATTTCCTCTCCTTGATGGGTTATTGGGTTGTGCTCTGGATCGTCATTACCCTCGAAGAACAATTCATTTTTCGACGAAGGAAGAACCCTAAGTTCGTGTGGAGTAATTGGGACAACCCAGAGAAGTTGCCTCTCGGTATTGCAGCATTTGCAGCATTTTGTGTGGGATGGGTTGGGGCTATTCTATGTATGAGTCAATATTACTTCATTGGACCACTTGCAAAGATGGTCGGAACAGAAGGAGGGGATATGGGGAATTATGTAGGATTTGCTTGGGCAGGACTGGTATATCCGCCACTGAGATGGTGGGAGTTGAAAAGATTTGGCAGATAGATAGACGGACGACAAATAGAGGCAGGTCATGGGTATTCATTATCTGGGCGAATATAGCGATGACGACGATGTTGTCGATACCCATATGAAAACATATTATTAACATCTATTTCATCTTGATGTTTAACAACAATGCTATTGATACTGTATATGTCCTTGTCCTGGATGGTTTCCCCAATACCAAGAAATTTCAGATTATGTTTTCTAGGTTTGAAATTTGTTGAAACAAGTCTCATGCAGGTAACTGACACAGACTTCACATCACATTACATCAACAGCCTTACTTTTGGTTTTTGGATGGTTTTTAGATGAGGATGGACAAGCTGGGATGAGGGACGGATGTGCTCTTCCCGTCAAAGCGGAGAATACTCCTGGTGGGTGGGTGGTGGGTTGTTTAATGCGGATGCGCGAGATCTGCTTCTTGCTCGTCGTGTAAGGGCAGGTGGTTTTTCCGACGATCGTTGATGGGGGAGAGGAGGGTTGGAACTTCCTTTTTGAGGTCTTCTTTGGTATGCAGACAGATATGTAGGTAGATAGACAGATAGATAGATAGGCAGGTAGATGAATAAGTCATGCATATAATCTATCTTATCACTATCACTATCGCACACAGTATATATACGAAGCTTACATACAAAATCTTCGTGCAGTCCAAGCCAATCATTCAGCGACGTGACTGGATGAAAGAACCACCGACACCGAATAGAATATTGAAAACTAAAATATATACGAGCTTCTCCTCTGCAAAATTCTCGATACGAAAATCAATGAAGTCACGTTGATTCAAGTAACACGAGGAGGAGGAAACTATTGAAAGTAGACGATTACCAGAGTACGGACTCGTAAAGGGGGAAGAAAGGACCTAGGGAAATATTTGATGGAGTAAAGTTGTGGATATACTGGCCTGGGCGGATCTTGAAAGGTACCGCCAAAACTGTCCCCGCTACTGTATACTGGAGCGGAGTGGGCCTGGATACGGCTATAGCTGTACTACGAATACGAATCCGTTCGCCATGCCCGAGGCCACCCAGGCCACCGAGAAGCAGATGAGCAATATGACAGACAACCAAGCTCGTAAAAGAATGCCACATGCCTTGACAGTTATATATCTGGCCGAGCGAGTGAGCGAGCGAGTGAGTGAGACGCCAATTAAGAACATCAATCAGCACACTTCATTCAGGTCTGACAACAAAGTAAGTGATGAGTGCTGAACAGAACTGAACACAATACCTATCCTGTCTCCAGCCACTCATACGGACGGCGACCTATTATTAAACCCGTCAACCAAACCCGCCAATAGTCGCATCTGGCTGTGGCTCATGCACTCACTCGTGTGTCTCACTGCGGCTTTTCGAGAATATTCCTCAGCCACTTTTTTTCTGGTGTCTACGAAGTACTCTGTACTAACCTTCCCAATTCGTGGTGCGCAGTTCACCTCGTATTGTAGTGCATACTTTTCTTATCATGCAAAAATAAAGATACTCGCCACCGCCCGAAAACAGCCAAACCAAACCAAACATCAAGCCCGGTCGAGTAAGACTTGCTTACACACTCGAGTCACTAGGTTCTCACCACCACCAGAGTCACCACACAGCGCAGCTAAGTCCCTCCTCGAGCTCACCATCTGAAAACGCCGGGCCGCCAGGAAAGCACAAAGTATCAAGCCCACAAACCACTCTCCTCCTTCTCAGTCCAGTGCTTCGTAAGTGAAAACGGCAATTATTAAGATCTACACCCTCCTGCATCACATATCCGATCTCTTTCCTCTTTGCTCTTTGCCAAAAAAGGGATAAAAGAAAGGGATACTCCCGTCGTTTCACCTTCGTCTAGACTGGGCTTCCGGTTGGACTTGGCGGTCTAGTAAAAGCGGGTGTGTCTGTGTGGTGGGGTTTGCTCCACTTAAGTGTGCAGGGCAGGTAGTATCGGATAAGAGGGAGATAGATATATCTCCTGGCTTCCCTTTGGAACGGGTTTTTTGGACGAGGTTTTATACGAAACGAAACGAATTGCAACGGAAGGGAAAGATATATATCTTTACGGTACAATCGACGGATACACAACACAGTAACAAACAATCAATCACTCACTCACCATGCGTCCTTCATCAACCACCTTCCTCTTCATATCAGCTGCTCTACTGAGCACGCTCTCCCTCGTCACAGGCAGACCTATGCCCTGCTCCGATGTATGTTCTTTTTTCCTTCCCCCCTCTCCCTCCCTCCCTATCTATTCAATTGCCAAATAAAAAGAACAAAAAAAACTAACACCCCCCTCCCCAGACCACCCGAGACCTCGTCCTCCGCGGCGATCTCGATCCCAGCGCCTGCTGCAGCTACGGCATCTGCAAAGGAGACGTGAATATCCAAGGTGCATGAGCGGCTACTTTTTACGCATTCTTCTCTTCGCTTGCAGCTTTTAGAGCGAGGTTGAAGACCTTTTCCCTCGCGCGTCTTCTTCTTTAGAGAAAGATAGATAGATATCGAATCACATTGCTTGCTTGCTTGCTTTGTCCCGGCGCAGCACACGAAATGAACATTTTAACGATTATTTATGGATATCGAGTTTTGGGTACTCTTTTTTGAATTAAGTCTGGGAGTTCTGGAACGGGCGTAAAGGGGGGCATGATCGCATAGCATAGATTGCATTGCGTCTTTTTTTCGATGGGGATATGGAAATGGAGTTTGGGGGGGTATAAAAGAATTGGGAGTCACCCCAATGCGATGAGATGCGATGCGATGCGATGGATGGAAGATTTGTTGATTTTGATGATGGGTATATGTAGAGTTGATGTGGGGGAAATGAGACGCAGGAACTGCGAGGAGGAATATTTGAGGGCTGAGAAAGGAAGGTGATGCGTACATATGTATGTATATTGGAGGAGGATCAATGGATGGATACTCAGTATATATTTCCAGACAGATACAGCACAGTACAGGTATGGATAGATGTATATAGCTGCATCAGCATCTTCATCACAGCCTATCTAATCTCAACTTTTATGCTCCAAGTAAAAGGAATAGTGATTTCGAAACACATAACCCGACGTCGCCCTTGAAGGATTCAGCACTTTTATCTTTCTGCTTCTTCAGCAGGCGATATGTATTTTCCTCCTCTGCCCCCATCCAACTACCTCCTACAGCTCTATCAATTACACTTCCCATCTCCTTCACCGATTTTCTTGTCACATCCTACCTCCTTTTTCCTTCTTCTTCTTCCCCCTCCTCATCCTTCTCCAACTATCACCCATCAAAGCAACCCCCCTCCCCGTCCCTTGTTTACCCCGAATTTTCAGCATTCAGCATTCACAATCTCACTCAATCAAACCAAAGATAACATATATATGTATAAATCGAGTAAAGATAGATTGATAACTCTCGTATACTTCATTATTAAAAGACGAAGAGCAAAAAAGGAGAATGTATACACAGCAGCCTCTCCCGGCCGCTCTCTTCTCTCTCCCATCTTCCCTACTCACTCAGTCACTCACTCATTCATTTAACTCAAAAATCACAAAAACACCAGAAAGAAATGAATATCCAAACTCCTTATCCTTTCATTTCTTCCTTTTTCTCCCTACACAAAATCCCCTCTTCCTCTCTCCCCCCTCTCTCCCAAAAAGCTCCAATGCTCCCTTCCATCCTATTTATTCAAAGGAACAATCAATCATATACAAGTTTCATCCCAAACTCAAGTCCAAGTGCAATTTTAAACCACCCCAAGTCCGGATCCAAATTCCCAATACTGTATAAACAAACACCAATAGACCGCATCTATCCGCTTTTCCTCCCTCCCTTCCTCCCTCCCTCCCGTTTCCATGCAAGTTTGACAAAAGGCAAAAAAGGACAATTTCCAAAAGAGTTAGTGTCGCATGATTCGTTAAAATGTACAAAGGTTTATCTATCCATCGCCGCTCTTGGGAGATACCTTACAGAGTAAGAGCAACAGGTTAACTGCTCGGTCTGTTGAGAGGGATCAGATCCATGGCGTGTGTGTGTGGTAAATAATGAGTGGAGATGTCCTATGTCCCAAGTTCAGTGTTAAAGATGTTCGTTTGAGTATGTGCAAGTAACGCAGGTGCCGTGCCGTATATGCCGCAATGTCATGGACAAAGCAAGAAGTATGTACGAGCGATGACGTCTATGAAGAAGATAAGTCTTCAGTATGTACAGCTTGGGTGCGTCATGCGACTATGATGGGTGCCTCGATGTGCGCGGAGCTTCACGCTGAATATGTCAAGGTTAGGTTCAGTGGATCCAGAAAATTGCAGCGAGTTTTGGGGTAGTTCAACCCTCAGGGTAGCCGACCATAGCAAGCGACTTCTGAAATGAGTAGCTTGCCAAGGTACAAGATTCTTGCTGGACAAGAATTCTGTGGCATGTGATAATCATCACCCCTCATACTCATCGTCGCCATCTTCATCATCACCGTCCCCTACTAGCGCCTGGAGATCAATACGGCTCTTTCTAATTCTTTTGCCCAGTGTAACAGAACCTCCAGGAGAGGTCAAAGCTTGGAATCTTTCATACTCCGTTTCGGGCTTATCATGGTCCTCATCGTCATCGTCTTCCTCGACACCATCCAAAATACCAATAAGTTTCGGTGGTCGACGTGCACGAGTACTAGGCTCACGAGGCGGTAACAGTTTTGCCAACGGACCTTTCACTTTCCGACCGGCTTTAGGTTTCGGTGAAGCGGATGCTTTGGCGACGCTTTCGAGCGCAGGGGTTGAAGACGCCTTGATTAGACGGGCCTTGCGATCTGATTTGCCAAGGGTTGGAACTGGGATGGGACTTTCAACAACCGCAACAGACGCACGCCGCTGGCGCTTATTTCTGGATGAAGAAGGTGAAGTTCCTGGCTCGGCGGTAGGGGTAGCTTCTTCCTTGATGACCGGTTCCACAACTAGCGTAACATCCTCTTCCTGAACAGTTGCTTCTTTTCCGCGGCCTTTACGGTTTTTAGGTGGAGGGACGATTGGGGCGGGCGCAACTATTTCACTGGATCCTCGAACACGTTTCACTCTTGATTTCCGTGGCGACTCTTGTACTGTGACTGTTTCTTCATCGGCGGTAGCCGCAGCACGCCCTCTAGTCGCAACCCGAGCCTCTCGTGTCGCGGTTCGTTCGCGTGTCGAGGAACGAGGAAGTTGTTGGGCACCGAAAGAGGATATACTTGCTTGAGATGATACACTGCCACGTCTTGACTCAATGGTTTCTGTTGCTTGTGAATCTTCGTCCTGTTCCGTAGTCGGTAGAATCCCATTTTCTTCTTCCGTTTCAGCGCCCGGTTCAACGGTAGCCTCCTTCTTCGCAGGGCGATTTCGAGACTTTGGTGGGTTGCCGTTCGACTTCTTTCTGGATTTGCCAGGAGTACCTTTAGGTTTTGGAGGAGCAACATCTATAACAGGGCTTTCCAGTGCTGGCGCAGCATTATTCTCTGTTGATACAGGGACAATGGGTATAGGTAAAGGATGCTTTCGTGGCCTGCCGCCGGCATGCTTCTTCTTAACGACAGGCTCCGCAGGTAGTTCCTCAGCGACCTGATTTACGAGTGATTGAGCCGATTGCTGTAGTTGTTCCTCTTCCGCTGGTAGAAGATGCTGTGAAGTGTCCTCGTCTTTCGCAGCGTCATCTTCAGCCGCTTCTTCGACACCTGATGCAAGTTGAACATCCTTCAGCTTTGACTGCGTCTTTGGTGGCCGTCCAATCGGCTTTCCTGATGGAAATGTTCTACGCATTGGCGTCTGGCTCCGACTTTGCTTTCGAGAGACTTTCGATTGATCAACGCCATCATCCAGTACCCGTATCTTGCGTTGGCGCTTGGACGAAAGCTCGTCTGATTCATCTTCCGGTGTGCTCTGATCGTACATTTTTCTTGTCACCATACGTTGAGCTCGCCCACTTCTACCCTCACCCAACTCTGCTTCACCAATGCCACGTTTCCTCGAGGTAGTCGGGTACTGTTGGTTTCCAATGTGTTTGACATGAGCAGAATACTCAAATCCATATACATCGGCTTCCTTCATGTCGTCCCACTTTATGGGATCCATTAATCGACCAGTTTTCTTCTTTTCGGCATCGAGCTCTTCTTTCGTCGGCTTGTATTCCGGAAGAGGTTCATTAAGAAGTTTTGGTTTGCTCAACTCTTTGAGTTCCTTCTGTCGGAGTTTCTGTCTTTCTTGTTCCCTCATGACTTCTTGTTTCTGAAGCCTAGCCCTGAATTGTGGGTCTCGAAGTTTCACAAGACGTTGATAGTGTTCATCGTCTTCTTCAAACTGCTCCAACCATTCCTCCCAATCTCTGCTATTATATTTAAGCTCAGTGGCGTACATCCTCGCCGTTTTGGTAAGCTCTTTCCGTTCCAGCTGGTCAGCAAGCTTTTCAGCTTCCTCCATAGCTTTTTCGGCTTCTTTTTCAACCTGAAGTCGCTCCTTTTCCTGCAATTCATGCGCAAATATTTCTTTATCAATTGCTTCGCATTCTTTCTCCCATGCCAATAGAATATTCTACCATGAGTATCAGTAGCTGCACACATGAAGTATCATAATGTTTAGGCACTAGCCTGTTGACGTCTTGCGACGAAACGGAGGTTGCGACGACATTGAGAATCACTAACCGTGCTAATAAACTCTGCTCTCTTGTATAGAGTTTCATACGACATGTCGCCAGGATTTTTGAGATATTTCTCAAAGTGGGATATCTGAGGAACTTTTGGATACTTGAATTTCAGACCAAGATCTGGATCATTGGGATCTACATTAACATCCTCGTGGCCCTCAACTTGATCATAGTAGTCAAATTCAGCGGTAGGGTCAATATAGGGTAAAATAAATCTATGTTCGTCGGGGATCGAATCCTGGTCATCGGGTTTGGCAATGGCGAGCTCTTGCGCCGCACTGTAGTCGAAATGGAGATCTACTTTTGCGCCGCCTCCAATGGATAATTTTTTCGATGGAGTCATTGCGATTCCAGGGGAAGTAGGAGGCGGTGATAATGAACTACCTGAGGTAGTAGTAGTCTCCGCTGATTCCGCAGTTGACGGTCGACTGCAAAACGCCACGTGATGACGAAAGTCCTAATGCCATTTAATTGACCGAGGAAGGCGTGAGGTAATGGGTAAAGACTGACCTTTTCAGATAATTCGGGAAAAGAACTTCTACAATTAGGACAGGTTGGAGTTGAGGAATTGGATGTGAGAGAACTCGAGGAAGTTTCTAGAGAATCGCAAGAACCAACTCCTTTCTCGGTGTTGGATGGTGGAGGAGAAATTTGAGTCGAAATTGGAGCAACTTTAGTTCGCGCCATGGCGCAGCAACAGAAGAATTGTTCTCTAGACGGGTTAAGCAATGAAGAGTTTTGCGGATTGAATGATTTGGATGTTGGTGTTGTCCTTTGATATTCGAGATTTTGTCGGGTTAGGTCTCAGGTGGAAGAAATCCGGGGGTGGTGACTTTTACTCTTTTCAGACGAGTTCGAGTAAAGAGAAACAAACTAACGAGCTGGGTAAAGAGGTATGATATATAAAAGACGAATAGAAATAGAAACGAATTGTAAACAATAATTAATACCTCTCAAACTGAGTCATGAAGAGACAAACGGCATTCACTGAACGAGCAAAAGTTTGAATGGATCTTTGAAAAGGAAGTTTGGGTAAAAGAGAATGATACTGATACTGTTGTCAGAATTTTGGAGGTCGGTCAGATTCAATTTTACTCATTCAGTTAGTTGTATGGCTTGGATGGCTTTCAAGGTTCTATGCCTGTATGTACTAGACGCTCGAGCTGTGGCTGGACCCAATCAGAGGCTAGCACACGGATCCATCAGCCTCGCCCCATATTATGCTACCCGTGGCATGGAAGGGGAGTGCCTCGCATCTCGTCTCTTTGCATGCTTGTTTGGGACCTGGATCGCTTTGTCAACAACGACAATAGAAACTACCCACACTTGATTCTGGGATACCGGTGATTCCCCTCACACACCTTACTCGCTTTCTACAAGCCAGTTCAATTCAGCAGCATCATGGCAACGAAGAAATCAAAAGCAGCCCCGACAGATGATGAATTGAACGAGCTGCTAGAAGGGATTGGCGAGGAGAATGTTAAAGCTCAGCCACCTCCATCCAAGGGAGCTCCCAAGACTGCCAAAGCAATCCCATCACAAGCAGAGCAGGATCTACTTGCAGAACTCGAGAATCTAGGTGCAGAAAAACCAGCAAGTAGACCACATACACCTCGCGTTCCAGCTGTCAAGCGTTCGAATACTGCAACCCCTCCCCCAGCTGCAGCTTCCAATAGAACGAGCGAAGAGAAGCCCAACTTATCACGAAAATCCGGAGACAGCACCAGATCTTTCCATACCAGCTTCACCCCTTCAGCAACGAGCAGTGATGTGACGGAAGCGGAAAAGAAAGCTCCCGTTGCTCAAGCTGCAGAAACTCCTTCGGCAGGTGGTGGATGGTGGGGAAGCGTCTTCGCAACGGCCAGCGCGGCGGTCAAACAGGCCGAAGCTGCTGTCAAGGAGATTCAGCAGAATGAAGAGGCTAAGCGATGGGCACAACAAGTCAAAGGAAACGTTGGAGCCCTTAGAGGTTTTGGTAAGAAACACATACAATCCTAACTTGTTTTCTCGATTTATACTAATGAACTCTGAAGGTGGTGAATTGACATCAAGAGCTCTCCCCACATTCACAAATATCCTGCACACTCTAGCACCACCCATTTCATCCCACGAACGACTACAAATCCACATCACTCATGATTTCATCGGCTACCCCTCCCTCGACCCCCTCATCTACTCAACCTTCTCCCGCGTCATGTCCCAAGTCGAAGGCGGCGATCTACTGGTCATTCAACGAGGCCGTGAGTCGACTGCAAGACGTGGATCCGAGGTCGGCTACACAGGGGGCAACGCAGGCTGGAGCGACGGACCATGGTGGCGTCAAATCAACGAAACTCGCGATCTGGGCGCCGTAAAAGGCCTGGTCGAAGGAACCAAACTCGTCCGCGTAAGCGCAGAATCATATTCGAATGAATTCTTCTCCGTAAACGGCGGCCTTGAACTCGCTGCTCAACGAGCCACCGAAGACCTTAGCGAATCGAATCCCGTCCGCAGCAGCGACATTTTCCTCGCTGTGCAAGCCATTTCGCACGACGCACCCGAAGACCTTTTCCAAGGAGGTTCCGCGAAGGAAAAGGAGGGCAGTGTGGTGGATGATGAACCGAAACCAGATGAACTCATTTCCTTCGCTGTCTACCTCCACGACCCAGTCCACAGCATTACCTTCCACTCGCTCAGTCAATCCATCCCAGCAAAATGGATTCAATGGCTCGACGCACCTTCTCCCCTAACACCCGCTTCCCCGGCCTCTGCATCAAAAGAGAAGACTGGATTCTTCGGTGGCGAAGACGAAGATGCGCATTCGGACCTGCCGCAGGAGATCAGGGAAATCATCGAGACAGGGGGCGTGGATCCAAGAGAGTGGGTCGCGGAATGGGTGGAGGAGACGCTGAGTCTGGGGGTGGGTATTGTGGCTCAGAGATATGTGGCGCGGAGAATGGGAGTGGGTGAAGGGGGGATTGGAAGGGGGAAGGCGAGGATGGAGGAGGTGCTGGGTGATGGTGGGGGAGAGGCTGCAAGGGCGGGTCTTATATAGACTTGGGGGGTTGTGGATTGGTTGGGATGGGTGGACTTGTTTGTACGAGATGAGATGAGGTGAGATGAGATATGATATGAATTGCACTTTTGGTGGAAGGGTTTTGTTCGATTTTACGTAGGCGTTGCGTTGCGCTGCGCTGGGAACTTTGTTCGATAACTGCAGGTGGGAGGCATGAGTTGAATGAATGACTGAATGAATGAATATTGAGCGCGAATGTGTCATGCGAATGCAACTCACCGCTGACTGCGAAATACATCTTATTTATCTATCTATCTAGCTGGCTGGCCAGGCTCGTTCTTCTATGAGTGAACGTTTGATTCATCAAACTAACTGCAAATTCCATCTCGGTCCACGACAATGGGATATCTAGCACCCCCCACCCCCTTTACAACTTTGGTATTCTTTATATATGAACTTTTATCTAACCTACCTGATGAAGAAACCTCTACCTACCTACCTACCGCTCCTAATCCGTGGAAAAGCGAAATGAAGTTTCAAGTGAATGTAGAGGGGAAGGAGGGGTTATTATGAATGATAGGTGAGTGTGAGTGTGGGGGTGGGGTATATTGCTTATATCAGATGAGAATATGGAGATGAGAGAAGATGGGACGGAGAGACAGGTTTGTGTGTATAGAGAGAGACGGGATGGTCTATACCTTACCTTGGTGTTGATTGTGTTTTTGTGTCTATTCATGCTACTGGTATTACATTCTATTCTACTCAATGATATGTAATATATGGAGGAAGAGAGCACCCTATTAGATTGGATCGTTTTACCTTTCTATAATTCCTTCGATCGATGTTATGGTGTAGATAGGAAAGTGGGTGAGTGTGTAGGGAAGGGATAGATAGATCTAGGCTTTTATATCACAGTAGTTCGGCCTGCCTAGTTTGACGTTTACTTGAGGTATGTAGCACTTCAGAGCAGAAAAACCAGCCTAATTGTGTAGCTGATTACTGCTGTCACACGAATATTCCAAGGACTCGGGGTCATTGTAATGTTGCATTGTCCAAATGTCTTTTGGATGTGTTGTCGGCCTGTTATTTCTGCACCGGAGAGGGTAGGTAGGTAGGTAGTGAAGCGGGGTTCTGGAGAAAGGAATAGTTCCAATGGAGGGGTAATACATCGAGAAGGTAGGGGTTCTAAGGGTAGTAGAAAGGCCCGCTGATTAGCAACATTTGAGTATGCCCGGTGTTGTGGTTCCGCGGAGTAATATTGATATCATTATGTAATTCGAGTATGTGACGAGCAGAATCTTGTCAGGTGCGTCTTTAATTTGTGTTTCGTCGTTAAGGGAAGTGAGCTCATTGCTTGAGTATGGCTGTGTTGTCATAAGTGACTTCACACTTCCTGGTGCACTCTGTCTGTTGTATCTGTTGTTGAACATCCATCTCCTTAATTATAGCAGGACATATGCAATAGCGCGAGGTGACTGGTAAATCATATGTAATAATGCCTGCCCGTCTCCAAGTCGACTTCTCTCTAGGGGGTTGCACATTGCTGAGAGACATGTGCTAGTTGGAGGATAGTATGTATATCGATTATGCTTTTCGAAGTAGTTACGTCGAGCTTCTTGAATCGAGGTCGGAAGAATCGTAGGACCTAGATGTATATGACGTCTCATTCGCCTTTCGTCGTGTTCGATGTTCATCCGGTATGACGCTTCTCCGAATGGTCTGTAGCGGAGGTAGGAGTCAGACAACCGTAACATTAGTTCTTCCATTTGCCATCGAAGGGCGAATAATTGAAGGTATTTGTATATATGTAGTCGGTAGTTGGATCTTGATGTGAGAGAGGCGAGACTCAGTAGCACTACGGTAGCTAGCTCTTCGAGATCGAACTCAGACTAACGTTAGATGACGATGACGCTAGCAAACAGTTTGTTATCGAGATTGTACTTAAAAGTAGGTCACAGGACCTAGATTCTACATCATGGCCGATGATGATGGGTGCAGGGGCAGCTTTGTTCTTTGATGGCTACTGCACGCATTTGGCATTTGTCGTGATCCGTAGAGGCCTCGATTGCAGCGGGACTCAGGGGCATGTGAACCACCCCGCGGGAGGGGCGATGCACCCATACGCTCAGAATGTAGCCATATCGTCGCAGCACAGAGGCCTATGCGGAGAGGATGAAACCATGGGGAAGCTTCCTTCTTCCAGCTCTATGTTGTAATCTTACAACGTAGTATGGTACTTCGTGTGTACGAATCTGTGGAGTATTGCCTTGACGCTCACGGTCACAAGCCTAGCTACTAACTCATTAGCCCGTGCATGGTGATGGTGATACTGGAGAAAATACTTCATACGCAAGGCTGTCACGAGTAAAAACGATATTACAGAGCAATATGTTGGTAGGAAGAGGAACGCCCCATCGTCATCCCGCCAGGTGGATTCCATGCACTATGACGCAACTGGAGCTCGACCAAGGCCATTCTCGGATTGAGCAATATCAGGAGAGAGCTGGCCCAGGTATGTATGACCACATTTGTCTGATAATTCGTCAGTGTTGGTGTTATTTTACCGGCTGTTTTAATTGTCTATTTTGTCCCACCTCCATGATTTGATAGTCAAGTCGAAACGGCAGAGTAGGGTGCAAATCTCTGCGTCCTGCGTCCGAAAGAGAGCCGGGTTTGTTGACGGGATATTGATAGAAACCAATAAATAGCCAAGATTGGTAAGGTGATGGACCCGTGCAGCTTTGACAAGCATGAATCGAGCGTAATGCGAGCAGAGAAGCTTCGGTTTCCTTGAAAAGCAAAGGTTAAATGCTGGGGGACTTGCTAGGAATCGAATAGACCTTGGAAGCGATGTTCAATAAGTATTTCTTGGGTGACGATTTGTGAGGGACGATCGTACATCTGAAACATAGTTGGGAAGACTTTCGGGCTTTAGATCTACCCATTCGTGCCACCCGCATCTTATCCACTCTCGTTTGCACGTTTTTGAGGTGTGGATATCCTCATCATTTTGCGGGTGGGAAAATTCATGCTTCGAAGTTTTTGCTGGTGTGGTGACTGGTGATGATGGTATTCCCGTGCGTGGAAATGTCTTGATAGGAAGTTCGGCAACTAGAGACAAAGTAGTAATGAAGTGGCTTACGAAGCACTGCCAGCTAGCTGTACTTGTATGAAAACGAGGCCGGTATTTCCGCCGAGAGTAGAAATAAGTAGTCGCCGGCACATGTACAATTGTGTTCTGTATCGTTACACCATTTTCCTGGCACTACATATTCATCGTCGCTCATCGTTCATCATTCATCAACTGTGATACGAAAACATCAGATTTAATCGCACCCAAGGACCAGTTGCAGTATCAATTTCGGAATTCAAGATTGACTTTCGGCAACATCTCGTCGAGTATCATCCAAGGTCAATCACCAAATCTTTCACAGCCCCTGAACGCCACACGGACGAAAGATACTGGATTGGAACATTTCGAAGCACACGGAATACTTGTAGATTGGAGGAGAGGAGTTGCCGCAAGCCCTACAGCAGAAAGGGATTCTATTCTGAAGGAAATTGGTTGGCTTTGCAGCCTTGCAGAATCAAAATGTTGGATGTTAGTGTAACCGTCTCTTTCTCTTGATATTGCGCGTCCCCTGCCATGGCCGTCCCGATTTCATATTGCATGCTGTATGTTAAAGCAAGGCTCGGCCCCTGGCCCCTGGTCCTTCTTCGCAGTCGGAGAGGACGGTGGAATGGAGAAGTCTCTTCGCCTCACGATATCGGGCATCAATATACCATATACCAGCTATGTTCTCTAGTTTAGACCTTGTTTTCTATTCTCTGTTTACTCCGTCCCGTAACCGTGGTGATGCTGTAGTGGCAGTGATACCGGTAGCGCGGGGCATCTGGGACATCTCGGATCTATCCTGATTTCCAATCAAGTGAGTGAAATGAAAGGAGCATAGTGGATGTGGATGCCGGGATGGCGGAGAAGAAAGGCAAGGGAAGGCAAGGGAAGGCAAGAGAAGGGAATGGAGCGTGGGGAGCGGGAAAAATCACTCTGCCTGAGTAGGTGATAGAGTAATAGAGGAAAAAGGAAGAGGAATGAGGATGCATCATGCATCATCGTCTTTCAATCCCAACTCGCCTCCGAATCATTTCCTTTCCTTGCGAGTCTACCAACCAACCACCTTTGAAGTGTTTGAATCGTTTGATCCATGAAATCAATCCGTGGAGAAATGACGACAATCTTCATAAATGCGGTATGACGTCTCGAGGCCGAGGGGAAAAACGAGGAAAAACAGAAGCGAAAATCAGGGTCGGAACTAGCACGGTAATAGTTTAGTGACTATGGCATGCGGCAGCCAATCCGACGCCGACTTTCGTCGTTTTTTACCAACAAAGAAGTTGCCTGTTGCCCGTCGTGTTTTGCATCATCCCCAGATACGCCGAAATTACGACTTTCCTCGAGTAATTAATCATACTCTGTACACTCTGTACACTCCCACTTTCAAGTGGTTGGGAACTTGGGCTGCCACGGCTGCTACGTTTTTAAACTTTCTGTCCAGCAACCTTCCCTCGCTTAATCTTATACTCTCCCCCCATCTATTACTCCATTACTCACTCCTCCACTCAACACTCAAATCCCAAGTCTCAAATCTCTCTATCCTTGCTTATCCTACTTTTCCCCTCCTGTGTCTTAACACACTTTTTCTGTCCGATCCCGTTCAACGCAACTCCTCTGCATGCTTTCCAACCTACTTCACAAATAATCACACAAAACACAACACTCGAATTTACAAATCACGAAATCTAAATATCCGAATAACCTTACTAAGATGTCTACTTCTATTTCGCAGTCAATAAAAAATATCCTTCGCCACGGTGAGTCGAACAAATATCCCCAAATCCGCGTCTTGCCATCACTGATTCACCATACTCATTCCTTTGCTTGATTAATCATCCACTCATTCTCGACTTTTAAACGCTGACCACTGATGATGTATTTAGGCAAGGGAGCCCGCGGCAATGACGACAGAAAAGCCTCGCCTGCGGAGCAACGCCATGCACCTCCAACTATCCCCGAACATTATGCCAAAAGCGACCCTAATGTAATTGCTCACCAAGCATATCAACAACCGATGGGAGACGCCTATTCAACAGCCGATGCCGACGCAAAAAACAGAGGTGCACAAGCTGGAAACATGGCAGCTCACGCCGCGGGAGATCACCAAAAGGTTGGTGCAACGAAGTCAAAGAAAGTCGATAGCGAAGATTTGGCCAGAATAGTAGCAGAAGAAAATGAGAGCAAAGGCAGATTACCGCGATACCCTGGACTGGATCGATGGAAGTTGATCGAGAAGATGGGTGATGGAGCATTCAGCAATGTTTACAAGGCCGTGGATACCGAGGGAACAGCTGGAGAAGTCGCCATCAAAGTTGTTCGCAAATTTGAGATGAACTCTAGTCAGGTGAGTACTTATGAGCTTGGGTGCTCCTATCAACTTTCATTACTTCTCTCTTGCGTTTGAACCGTGCCAATACGTGTGGTAGGGCGATGCACACCTTCATCCGAATTTCAACAAGAAACAGCCGAAAGGTGTGGAGGTGCGCATTACTTTTATTACAATCCTGTCACATCCGGTTTTCGAAAGAACACTTGTACTAACTTCATTATCATAGAGAGCAAACATTCTCAAAGAAGTTCAGATTATGAGACAACTTGATCACCCCAACATTATCAAACTCGTCGAATTTTTGGAATCACGACAATACTATTACATCATACTCGAGTTGGCACCAGGAGGAGAGTTATTCCACCAGATCGTGCGACTTACTTACTTCAGTGAGGATCTCTCGAGACACGTTATTACACAAGTCGCCGAGGCTTTGCATTATCTCCACGAGGTTAAAGGTGTTGTCCACAGGTACGATCTCTTGGTCATCATTCCCGAAGCCACCACTGACGTCATAACAGAGATATCAAACCAGAGAACTTATTATTCGAACCTATTCCATTCGTTGAAAGCAAGAACCCGAAGCCAAGAGCTCCCGAAGATGAGGATAAAGTCGACGAGGGTGAGTTCATTAAGGGCGTCGGAGCTGGTGGGATCGGTAGGATAAAGGTTGCCGATTTTGGTTTAAGTAAGGTAGTATGGGATACTCAAACCATGACTCCTTGCGGGACCGTCGGATATACCGCACCGGAAATTGTCAAGGACGAAAGATATTCTAAGAGTGTCGACATGTGGGCGCTAGGTTGTGTGCTTTACACTTTACTATGCGGTTTCCCTCCATTCTACGACGAAAGTATTCAAGTCTTGACCGAGAAGGTCGCGAAGGGTCAATACACTTTCCTTTCCCCATGGTGGGACGATATCTCGAAACCTGCACAAGACCTGGTCTCCCACCTACTCACCGTTGACCCTAAAAAGCGATACACCATCCAAGAATTTCTGAACCATCCATGGATCCGAGGCACCGAAGAACCTACCTACGCTGCTCTTGATGCTCCTCCACTGGCTACACCAGCTGTTGAGCGTCAAAAGCAATTAGGAGGTGGACTGAGGGCTTTCAACCCAGACCTGCTAGAATCGCCAGGCGGTGGCAAGCGTATGGATTTCAGAAGTCCAGGTGCTATCAACCTCCGTGAAGTGTTTGATGTTGGTTATGCAGTGCATCGACAAGAAGAAGAGGCCAAGCGCCGGAAGAACTTCAAACAAGGATATAGAGGAGCTGGCGCCATGAATGGACTCAATCCAATCGATGACGATGAGGACTTCGGCGAAGAGGATGAAGATGAATACGACGAAAATGGTATCCCGGCCAAGGTACCAAAATCCGGAGAAACAGACGTCGGCCAAGTTGGCGAAACTTTGAAGAACACGAAACTGAACGCCCGTATACCTCAACAAGCCCAAAAGGGTTATGGCCAGCACAGTGCAGCGGTTACCGCAGCAGCAAAGCAACAGGTCAGGCAACGAAATGGTGCCTTTGAGCTGAGTCTGGATGGAGCCAGTATTCTTGGAAGACGTCATCAAAAGCCGCCGAGCAATCTTAGGGAGTCGACAGTAGTACAGTAGAGGAGAGTCGGAAGCTGTGCGTTGGTGAACTACATATCATACAATCACCATGCGGGTCGGGTTCTTCGTTTTATTTACACACACCATGTTTGGCGTCTGGAAAGGGAATGGATCGTTGTTTACAACCGTGCGGGCTCTTATGGTATATGGTTATTTTTCTTTCGAATTTCCTTTTGCTATATTTCTTTTCGGTTTTGGTAGCAGAAGAAAGATGGTGGTTTGATTTTCTAAGGGAGCATATTGGAGATGGGGGAATTAGTAAAGATGGATGGGTGATGATGGGATGCAACGGATGGACGAATGAGAGATACAATCAGCGTGCATGAGATCACTGAGAATTCTTGACCGTGATAGAATATACTTTGCATTGACTAGACTCATTTGTTGTGACGAGAAACGGATAAAATGAATGTTATTGACAGGTTTGGTTGAATGTATATGAGTCCAAATCTGTTGTACAAAAAAATTACCCGTCTTGAACTTGATGTGATGAGATGTGATATGATATGATTGAGTGTTTTAAAACAAAGCAAACAACAAGTAGAGCAATTATGACCAAGACGATAACCCTCCTGAGGCTTAGATAGTATAGAAAATATCTATCTATCAGACGACAGTCGGTATCGATTTATCTGCGTGACTGAATACCCGACGGAGTGAATTGGAATATGTAGCAGCAGCCCCACGTCTCGGGGAGGGAGAGAGGGGAGCAACCGGGATGAGGGTAAAAACAATAAAATAAAATGAAAGCAACAAAGTAAAACAAAAGTGAAAAGTGAAATTAACACCCCCTCTTCATTAAATTATCTTTATGCTTTTTGTTGCAAGTCTTGACAGCTGTCAGAAAATTCTCCGATATACACGTAGCGGGGGAGTTGTGGAAGGAGGGGTTATTTTGATTATTTGGGTGATGGCATGTGATGTGGAGGTGGAGTAGTGGGGAGTTTAAACTTTGAGGGATTCTGTTACTTCTTTAATTGTGGTAGAGGGGGAGTGCACTGATATGTTGGTGAGTTCATGAGATTGAGATTGAGATTGTGGTTTTCGTGGTTCAGGATAGGAGATCAAAGGGGATTTATTGAGGTTTCTACCTGACTGCTTAGAGACTTGGAGAGACATTCACTGCTTTGAGTGCTCCTCTATGCGTAAGAGTTTCTTAACTCCTACTTGCAATTCGAGTGTTCAAAAGGTTCTTAGCTGCCCCAGACATTGCCCGTTTGTCCGTCTTGTGATCAGCCCCGAAGGAGTAGATATTCCTTACACCAGTGCAATACATTCAATCTCAACGGGGACTCCCTTGGGTAGTTGGTATACTGCGACACAGCCTATAGGATTACAATGTTAGCTTCATCTTCGTCTTTGGTTTAATTTCCGAGTTCGTTCTTTCTCATTCTGCCTTTCCTTCACGCTTTCCCTTCCTCTCTCTTTTTTTTTTATTTTTTTTTATTTTTTTTTGGTTATGTCCTCAATCCTCTCTTCCGATCTTCTCCCTCTCACTTTTCCCCTTCTTGCCTTCTCCCCTCTTCTGCATCCCGACCTAAACTCAACAAAAAGAAGAAGGACGTGAAACTTACTCCTAGCCGGCTTATGCTTGAACAACTTCTCATAAACCGAGTTCATCTCCGCGAAATAATCCATGCTAGTCAAGAACACATTGACCTTAACAACTTTCTCGATGCTGGATCCGGCTTCTTTGAGCACAGCGGAGAGGTTCTGGATGCAGAGTTCGGTCATGGCGGAGATGGAAGAGGATTCGAGGGTGAGGATCTCACCGGCTGGGTTGCAGGGAATTTCTAGAGGAGCAACGTCAGTTGAGGGTTGTGTGGTTTGGATGGAGAGAGGGGTAGATGAGGGGAAAGGGCGAGGGGAATTGGGAATTGGTGATTAGGGAGGGAGATGGAGGATGCGGGAGGGGAAGAGAGATAGATAGAAAGAACACTTACGACCAGAGCAAAAAATGGTAGATGAAGTCTTGATAGCTTGCGAGTAAGGTCCTGCTGCTATTCGGATGTTAGAAAACCAAGTGCAAACGCAGCTGCATCGTCACCCATCAACTTACGAAAGGCAGCATCCTTAGTATAAACAGGTGTGAAGTCCGACATTTTGATAATTTTGTCTGTATCAAATCAATGAGAACGGTTTGGATTGGAAAAGATTGGGGATTGAGAAAACGTTGTAATTGTGCTTTTGCTTTCTATTGAGTTTGCGAGATCGGAGTCACAGAAAGCTCCAAAATAAACCCATCCCATCAGCAAGGTGGGGTGGGGTGATGCTACTTGGCGGGGCAAAGCACTTTTGGCGGCGCATAGCACACTATACCAATTTAGGAACAGCCTCAATTTCCTTAACGAAGTCATCTTCAACGACATGTTAATAACTGAACATTCCCAGAACAATGATACAAACGCGCACGAAGAAATTTTCAGTGTCGGATACGTGTTTTCAAGTCGAAATGATGGAGGAATACCCGGTCGGAAACGTGATTTGAGTTTTGGGGGCTGAGCTTTGGTCTGATTTGGGGTTCCGTGACATCTTCTCCGGCGGTTTTAGGCGTCACTGCAACATACGAAGCAGTTTGCGAACAGCAATACCAACGCACCATTCAGCAAACGAACATCGATACCGGTTTTGCGAAGAAAACGCCACTCGAATATACTGCGAAAACCATACGAATACTATTCACACCGCGCATTCTCGGTTTACAAGGCTCAAACATTTATATTGATTTTTGTCGCATACTACAAAATCCGGCAAACACGCAACCTAAAACACCCACCCGTTCAGAGCAAACACCATGGCGAATACTCTTCGGAATCCAAATCCAAACAGAAGATATGACCATAAAGAAAACACAAGTTGGAAATATTTAGCAATCAATACCGGCGGAGGTAGTCTCTCGAAGAGGATCGCGCTGCCTGTCCTTCGAGATTAGCATCAACTATGATATCTGGACGGAAATGACGGACCTCCTCAATTTCATCCTTCTTAGCTTGGATTATAGCAGTTGCAGTTCCAAAAGGGTAACCCATGGCCATCAGCCTTTTCACTTCCGGGTTGACTTCTGCGATGGCTGAAGTTGAGTCATCCCCGAAGTAAAAGTCCTGCGACTGTCTCGCAGATGGTAGCCTACCACCCATGTGGGCGATAGCTGCCTCATCTATCAGTGTCAGATGTGGATAAGCTGCCTCATAGGTTATCTTACATTGACCTTGCATCTTGAGACTCGGAGGCGGTAGAGTCCGCTCCTCGATCATTTCCCTAGAGACGGAAGACGCTCTATGCGGATCGTGACATTGCCAGAAAGCTTGACGCTCCTGGTAAATATCCGGGATGTCTGGCGTAGACAACCTTTGGGGCCGAGGAGTAGGAGGCGGCCCCTGTCTCCGTTGAGGTGCATCTGGGACAAATGAAGGAACGATGGAGGTTGCCATCACTCTTGGCTGCTCTGGCTCCTTTCCCCGAAATTTGGATCCGGTTGAATTAGCTTTCCGTCGACGTTCGCCACGTACTCTGTTGGCTGAGGACATGGTCACGGATGTCACGGTCTGATTCTTCTCCTGCGCCAACATCACTGGTTCCTCTGAGCTTGAGAAAGTTCTCGACGGCGGCTGTGATGAAATCGGCGAGTTGCTTGGTGATGGATACTCAGTCCAGCTATACGCAGACAATGGAGCTGCAACTCGTTTAGGGGCACGTGAAGGACTTCCACTGGGCGCATCTACTTCGAAAAATTCCAGCGACGACACGGCGTCTTGTTCCATTGCTCGAGTCATACGAGGGATAGCAGCGACTGTATTCCTCCTGGTACCCATGGTCGTCTTCGTTCTGAATTTATTTTCAGCCAGCTCGGATGTAAAGCTTACTACAGCTTTGTTTCTGGAGATCGGTGATCTTGGATCTTTATCGGTATTACCGACGATAATAGGTCTCAAGTTGTGTTGCGGCATCATTATGTTGTGGTTGATTGATGGTATTGAGGTGATTGTGCAACTGAAGGTTGACGTGATGTTGGTGGTGAGAAAAGGGTTTGTAGTGGCCGGTGGTGGCTGTGTTGGTCCGTACCGTTGGCCAAAGGTATCCAGACGATGATTAATGATGAGTGATACGATGAATCACTCTTGGTTGTTGAGTTGTTGATGAAAGTTGTACACTGGGTGGTTCTGTTGGTGAGCCTTGACAAACTCCCCAAGCGGTGATATAGCACTTCGAGGGTACCGGGTGTAGCTCACGTGAGGAGCTTCTCCAAGGGGTCTGTGGATGTCCTAAAGGGGTGGAACAAATTTGCTAATGATGGGTTGATGGTTTTTCGATGGAACAGAACGATATGAAGAAGTGTAGGAGAAAGTGAGTAAGATGAGGGGGGAGGTGCAGCTTTTATGAGTGTGGAGGTGAAAATCATACTCGCATCTGATTGGCCAGTTTTCCTCTACAGCACATGCAGGAAGAATTTCCACCCCGAATCGGTTAGGTCCATTCACACATTTACTCGAAGGCTAGCGAGAGATCCTCAGCACTCTTCTCTCTCCTGGTCTTGCTTCGTATTCTCCCCTCTGCCTTTTATTCTTGACTTTCAATGTTCTTCAAGACTCAAAAGTGGCCCGTGCTTCACTCAGGTGGTACGGAAAATCGAGTCACCCTTATCAGGAAGCAAGTGCTCCTGTCTCATTGCCAGGCTGTGATTAATTGCAGGCGTCATTGTCATTCTATTGATAGAAGTCTCTTGACCCGACACTTATTTGATCTCATTTGATCTTTCCATACTCGGATTTATTCGAGGGAAGCCACCTTGCTGTCGCTTGCTGTACACGACTCCATCCTCAGCCGGGTATACTTCCAGAACCACTTTTACAATCGCAGAGAGCCACACCGAATAAGAGAATCAGGTGAATGTTCTCGTAACAATCACTCAGTCGATGATCTGATTTAAATTAAAACATCTTCGTTGCGATGGGAGCTTCATGATATCAGAGAGTAAGCGAATTCCCATCTCCACATCTTGGGTGGGCGCACCTGAATAAGGGCAACTCAAGTATCAAAGCCATCGGTCTCGCGAACAACTACCGGGCTTCACTTCATGAGAGCAGTGGAGCCAGAATGCTCAACCCGCTTCCACTAATTGTTTGCTTTCACTCAATCATAAGTACCCTCGAGATAGCTTTAGCTTTAGTTACATAACTCATCAATAAAACGAATATCAAAATGACTCCAGTTCTCTGTTTTAGATTGGATCCCTAGCGGGCCGCCCCGTAGTTCCGTACGTGATGTGTTGTATGTTTCCCACTCGTTGGACTTGATTTCTACCGAAGATTACATACATACGCCTCCGCTCCGATATGGCAGCCTGGCTGATGGAGGCACGTGATACGGTCCTACAAGACCGTGACTTCTCCACGCTCCATTTCCAGAATAGATATCGATGGAGTAGTTATCGTGAATGCACGTTGCTGCAATTGTATGGAGCTGCTGGACTTCATATGACTTGGTAGTAAAGGTCTTATGCCGGATTTCTCTGAATCATATAGGTTTATTACCAAGGGGCAAACTTATTTATTCGTCGATCATGTCTCTTCAGGACTCAGAGATAGCTAGATAGTAGGTCGTCAAGTTAAAGATAGATGGAAGTTGCGGATGAGAAAGTGGATGGAAGGGTTGTTGTAGCGATGCTCATATCCCCCCTCGTATACCAACTACTTCATGGAACAAAAGGCTCGCAAATATGCCGGGGGAAGGAGTAATGGGAGTTGGTTTGAGATACTGGTGTTCTGGGATATGTAACAAACCCTTTCGAAGATAAATATTTGCTCTGATCCCAGTCTACAGCTCTAGAAATACACAGCAACCCTTTTTCCCAAGCGGTTGTGGACAAGAGAGGATAGTTCGAGGTGACGTTTTAAGAGGTGTCGTTGAGTTGAGATATGCAACAAAAATCTTAAATGCAAATAGTACCGAATTAGAAGTCTACTTCAGATGATAGTACCGAAAATAGAAGGCTACTTCGGATGAAAGAGTTTCTCTTGGGGTGGGTAATGGATTTTTGTGTTGCTTTATTCACTGTATACCCTTCCACATCCTCCCTCCAAACCTCTAGTTCATCCACTCCACAATTTCGGGTTAAGCTTCCAGTCCGATGATTTGCGGTATCGGTGAATGGAGAGCTCTAAATTGGAGTCTATAAATTGACCACATGGGCCACATCTACAACGTCCTTACGAATAGATCAACGGAACCGTTATTGAGAAAAATTTGATCCGACTTATTGTCACCAAGGATAATATCTCATTATTGGCTGAACCGAACATACCCCGCACCAAGTCCAGGAATTTCTTGCGAATACTGTTGTCATCAAGTGGGATATGTTGGTTGTTGTTGGCTAGGCTGAGATTGTTGTCACGGAGGAGGATATCTTATTGTTGGCTGGGACTGAGACCGTTGTCATCCAGGATAACATCTTACTGTTAGCTGGAAGTGAGAATACCCCGCTACAAGTCCAGGATCATTGTCACTGAGGAAGATATGTTGCTATTATGCTTGAGTGAATGGTTCATCGGATAGGAGATGAAATGCAAACTTTAATTGAGGTTTGGATGAGAGAGTGTGTATAAAGTCCTGTGTGGACCAGCTTGCTACTCGCAAGTATCATATCCCCGCCGTCTGAACTCATAATGGAGCGATTTCCCCCAAACGTAGACGATGTATAGTCCGAGATTGTGAACAATGTGTCTTTGACGGCGTACTATCATAGATATCAATGTATTCTTAGAAGGATACATGGTTGGGACAAACCAGAGGCAGATAAAGTGTTCGGAGCTGAGTGGCCTTTTCCTTGACTTCAAGAACTCGAGCTCCCATTTCTGTAGCTTTGTTCATGATCGCTCTCACTCTTGGTATAGAGTCCATGTACGCCTCAGAGGTATACTGGAACCTAGGAGTGACGCGACTCCCGAGAGAGAGACAATAGTGGTTTATCAGTGGGATTCCGCTTCACAAACCGCCCACTCCTCACAGCTAATCCGACAAGAGGAACCATCCCTCCGTCTCACATAACTTAACATTCAAAGCAAAGAGACTATGTTCCAACTTATAACATATAATCGTTCATTCATTCCAACTAATCATTATATCTAAATGGTATCCACAAAAAAAAAAAAAAAAAGAAGAAACAATAGGTATCTATCTATACGCAGGTGGACTTCCTTTCGCAAAAGAGGGGTATGAATGCAAATATAAATGCCAGACTCGATCATCAGAAACTCCAGAAAACAACCCATACGCAAGCAATGCAGAAAGAAACTCAACCAACTTCAAAACCATCATTTTCCTCCTAGCAATCGTATCCTCATTAAACCCTCATCCTTCCCTTCCCACCAACTTCCGCAATAATTACTCCACACCAATCCTCCCCATCCCTCCTATCTAAACGCCAACCTCACAATACTAAACAGCATATTCTGCAAAACATGCACCATAACCACGACCCCCGTCGGCAACAACTCCGGCCACGACCCCAAATCCCTCTTCCCCTCCCCCGTCACATCAACTTTCCACCCAAACCAGAGTATCCTCCTTGTGATCCAGCCCGCGACAATCTCGCACGCCCAGGTGACGATACTAGCGTAGAACGTGAGGCGGAAGTCGTATTGTGCGCCGCTGCCGCCGCCGTTGATAGGGAGTTTTGTTGGTGGGGAGGGGAGGGAGGGGAAAGTGGTGATTGTGGCGTTTGAGTTTGATGTGGAAGGTTGGATGAGCGTGTCAAAGGCGAAATAGGGGTACACGTCTTTGTTGCTTCCGTAGTGTAGGACGAGGATACTGCCGAGGAAGGCGAGCATACTGACGTTTTCGCTTAAGCCGCGGAGGAAGATGTTCCTGGTACAGAACTTTTGGTACGAGGAGTACGATTGGCCGTTCATGTACAAGAGCTGGAGGAGGGAGTGGAAGGGTTGAGAAAGAGTAAGGGGTGCAAGAAGGATCAGGAACGAGGAGGACATTATCTGGAGGTATACGAATTGTTGGGGCGAGCGGAGGCGTGCGTATAGAGCGCGGACATAGGTTTGGTAAGTCAGGGCGAAATAGCTGTGCGATTGTTAGCGAATGGAAAGTATCGGCGTTGAACATGTGATTGGGATGCTTACAGTTTGAAGATCCAGCCAAGGGGGTAACTGCCGACTCTTTCCCCATCGTCACCCCCTAGGATCCAGCCGCATAGACCGTCCAGTAAGTGCACTGTCACTACCCAGCTGTAAACATATACAAGTGTCTCGATGGTGTTGTGTGGCAGAGTGCGCAGATAGATTTCCGCATACGTCTCTCCCAAAAGATAGGTTAGGATAGCGATTGAAAGAGCTGCGCAAAACCACATGAACCTCACAAAACTCGCCGGCAGCCAACGCTTTCTCATAATACGCGTGGCATCCCGGGATCGATATATGTCGTTGGATGCTAAAGCGACTTCCAAAGAACCATTCATGTCGAAAGCAGTGGGGTTGCGACCCACCTTCGGTCTCCGTGGCCGGTCTCTTGCATTTATGGTATCTCCGTCTCCATTCCACCAAGAAGACGTAAATATGCGCTGGGTTTCTGAGAGAGGGTTGCGGAGACCGAGATGCCGTTCATGGTTGAGGAGGATACCAAAGGCAATCATTAAGGGCATGGCCATGGCGAAGAATGTCCAGCATATCCACGCAGTATTATGAGTTGTGATATATCGCAGTTCAGGTATACAATAGAACGGGATTGGTGCTGCAATAGACATCGCAGCTATTATAGAGACTGTGACAGGGAAACCTAGTGTTTGTGGCCACCTGTGGGAGGTTAGTATTCTGAATATCCTAGCATGAACGAGTTAAGTTGGGTTTACCAGTTGAGCGAATAGATATTGAATACTTTCGTAATCCACATCAGTGCAGTCAGGTTGTAGAGTCCATAATATACAAACAAGAAGAACCAGAAGTTGATCTGAACTCTGGCTTCTCCGTGACCTGGTATCCTATGTCCAAAAATGTATGATGGCAAGTTTCCCACATCGTCTTCGTCGTCGGGGAACTCATATTGTGGAAATGGTAGTGCGCACCATGCGACAGCCTGGTGATATGAAGTATTAGTCGAATGTTCCTCTTGGCCAAATGCGATCTCTTGCGCCAGCGAAATCTCGGCGGTATGACAATCTTGTCGCAAAATGAACTCACCAGAGCAGCCGGTAACACAGCCAACACCGTCCATCGAGTCCACCATTTGTCCACAACTCTCGCTACTGCACTTTGCTTCGGTTCTAGCCAGAGGTCCTTCATCGTTTTACCCCACTTCGTCACACCGTCGCAGCCCTCATCCTCACTGTCGTCCACCTCTCTCTCATCGTTGGAAGTTCCCACACCGAACGCAGCTCCCAGCCTATCTACATTAAATCCCAGTAAACTTCTTCCACTCCCTCCGCTCAGTCTAGGCGAATCTGGTACTGCGCGAAATCTGCCAAGTAGCGGAGCGGTCTCATTAGTAAAGGCGGTGCGCCGTTCGCTGCCCTGTTGGAAAGCAAAAAATGAAGGCATTTACGGTTATTCCATGCCAGTTTTCTATGTGAATTATAAGAGAAGTCGTTTGCGATAGGAAAAGACAAGAAACATGCGCAAAGGAAAAAAGAAACTGCGGGTAAACACAAATACCGTTAATGAGATTTACCTATTGATGATGTGCTGGTGTTTTTTGTTTGACCCCGAGGACGTTTACGATAATTTAGAAGCTTGACGCGGTAATTGCAATTTCTGCAGGGTTGCGATAGCGTGAGAGTAGTCCTTATCGGAGATGGCTTCGGCGGCGGGGTTTCGCGATAAGAAGAAAAAAGTGAGGAAATTTCCGAGCAATGAATACATCCTGGGAGATTTTGGAGATTTTGGAGATTTAGGAAATTGTTAGATATATCCTAATACCCGAGAGTAAATGTAATACAGATCAAATATGAGTAGTAAATAAGAGATATACCTACTGTAATAGTCATGTATATACATACCTTACTCAACCGAAGAGGTTTGTTGTAAATGAGCGTTGACAAGAAAGAACTGTGACTCAGATTGAAGCTGCGCTTTTGATTTTGTTCTCTGTGAGTGATGTACTCGCAGAGTCGGATATAATAATATCTCCAACGTATTCCTCCTCCCTAACTTTTGGTATTATATCCAGTTGATATTGCATTAAATGCTAAAAGATCTAAATGTGCAATCCAAACGGTAGTACGTACTGACCTCCCTCACCACAGACAAGCAAGTAGCTCTCCCTGTCTCCTCATCGAAAAGCATGCAACACAATGCTGTCTATATCCAAATGCTCAAAGTCCCAACCAACTCCAACGAAACTTGCGAAAAGGTTCGCGAAAAATGTCGGCGAGATCATGGTTTATCCATGACTTAATTTCCACCTCCCATGTTATCGCGCAATAGTGTGGCGACAGGAGCGTTGAGCTTCTCGCGTCCTTTCAAGAAATCCAATTCCAAAATGAACAAATATCCCATTAAGTTTCCTCCCAGTTGCTCAACAAGTTTTCCTGCAGCCTGAGCAGACCCACCTATCAGAAAAGTTAGCCAAGTGTTCCCCTCATCTCATCGCAAATGGTGTTGGGGGGGCTTGAACGTTGGGTGAGTGAAAATATGTGAAAATCCATCGACTTACCAGTAGCAATAATGTCGTCTACCACGAGTACCGTCTGCCCCGGTTTGATGGCGTCCTTTTGGATTTGGAAATAATCCTGACCATATTCTTTGTCGAAGGAGGCTTCTTCGGTTGGTCCAGGCAGCTTTCCCCTCTTTCTTACAGGAGCGAATCCAGCTCCCAGTCTTAAAGCTAAACTTGGACCAAAGAGGAATCCTCGTGCGTCGAGACCAACAACAACATCAGGCTTCTTCCCATTATCGAAGAGGAGGACTTGTAATTCGAGGGCGCGGATGAGGGATTCGTGGAGGGAGTGGGAGGCGAAGAGAGGGAGGATGTCGACGAAGTCGATGCCCGGTATAGGGAAGTCGGGGAACTGTCGAAGAGATTGGCGTAATTTTAAGGTTACGCTGGTGAGTTCGGAGGTGCTGGAGGAGGAGGTGGGGGGGTCTCTTCTCGTGGCATTCTCAGTAGATGAAGGTTGTTGATTAGATTCTGGGGATTGTGGGGAAGTCATCGTGAAGAAAGAAGAAGAAAGGTCAGATTTAAGAGACGGGTTCGGTGAGCAGGTTGTATACTCCGTAGATAGAAAAAAATTCTCCTCTAGGATATGCGAGATGCGTGATGCGGGATGCGGCGACCCTCGGGCAGCTACTGGCTAGAGAGGACTAGGGAGGGGTTGGTTTTGGGTGAGAAAGGTGCAGGGAGCGAGCACGGATTGAGCGCAAGGAGCAGGGAGCTGGTACAGGTGGTAGCACGGAATCGTCTGCAAGGATGTGGAGGAGTATGCGAAGCAGGGAGGGCCACCGCAAATAAGGTATCTGATTCGGATGTATAAGTATGTACGCTGTATGCGCTTGAGAAGTGCGGCAAAGATGACTTGGTTGCTGGTATAGTGTGAATCGTGCGGGTTAATGCCTGCTGCAAGAAAGTGATAGAATGGTAGAATGGTAGAATGGTAGGATAATAGATGACAGATCGAGATGGATGGAAATAGGTGTCTGGTCTTTTGGAGGGTTCGGGGGCGTTGACCTTAGAGGGGCGAGAGGGTTGGAGATGGGAAAAATTGTTGGGCCACTGAGACCTAAATTCACAGAATATTGCTCGATTTTCTGGCCTTTTTTACGGTCTTTTGCTCTTGTGCTATTTTGCCATTTGCCATTTGCCATTTGCCATGTTCCTTTTGGCCTTATTCGGTGAATGGCTGGTGAAGACTCAGAGAGTTTGTTCGTTCCATGTCCTATAGTCCCATCGTCCCATCGTCCCATCGTCCCATAGGATGGAAGGGAAGTGAGTTGTCGTACTACGTACAACTCGACTTGTAGGCTTGTAGCTCGGCTCGGTAAGGTTAAGGGCCTCGGAATATTTCACCGTCCAGCAAACATACATTGCAGTCGCACAGTGCACGGTTTAGTTATGTTGTGTCTAGGTAACTAATGCTGTAGCTCCCTCTCGGACTGATGTCGTAATGTCGTGATGTCGTGATTTCGTGCTCTTGCATTTATGGAGAAAATGATACTTGCGATACCTGAAAGGGCAACAGGCCTGCGTAGTCTTTGGAAGCATGTCGCATGGAGGGGTAAATTTCCCAATCTTATGTTGGAGGTGGGGTGGATAGCTTTGGCTTACTTTCGTACAGTAGCTTAGGCTTAGGCTTTGGCTTGCTCTGGCAACCCATCTCCATGTCTATGATGACAACGCATCTGTCTAGAACACTTCGAGCAATAGTCTTTGCTCTTGACTTACTCGCTGACTTCGTATGTCGGATGTCTCTGCTTCGTGCCTCTACTTCGAACATCCAAATCTACTCTGTAGCCCCATAAAGTGGACGGAAAAGCCCTCAAAAGAGTCATGAATAATACCGGGGTTTACTCCTTCACCTTTACTACTTTCGTAACCGTTACAGTGTCCATCTTCCATCTTCCATCTTCCAGCATCCAGTATCCGTATCCAGTATCCACTCAGAATGGATATGCACCTTCATCCTCGTCCGTTGAGATGCTTCGGGAACGCTTTTGGACCAGCCGGCACCTTCTCACTCTTGTCTCTAAACATCCGATAGATCAGATTCGCTTTGACAACCTGCTTCTTCCATCCGAAAGGTTGATAATCGTTTGATAATCGTTCTTCTATTTATATACTTCATTATCACATTCCAGGTCCAATAGCCTCTCGATTGTTACCGGATCTGTCGCGACCACTTTTCCGTTGAGACTCGAGACCCATCTATATCAGCCTTTCCCATCCTCACTCCCACCACGACGCCCCTCCCTCATTCAGGACAGACAAGAAAGGAAATCCGGCTCGACCGATGTGATGGGGTGATTTGCCCGCTTGTCCAATCACGATTCACACCCGCTGCTTCCTACTACACCCATATCAACAATGAGGGTGGCCACCATAACGCCCTCGTGTTTGTTGCTCGTACTCAGCCGTCACTTCTTTCACATGTCACACACAGTGAGAGGTCAAGTCAAGTCTAACATCTCCACTACCCAAGTACGAAATGCACGTTTGTTGAGGAAAAGCGCTGATGCACTGCTGCATCTATGATTCTATGCACGCTCAATGTCCTGTTTCTATCCGGTGGAAGTTGTGCTCCACGGAGAAGCTTGAAAGTTGAGACCCGGGGGATATAATTGATCCGGGAACTCTGCAAAGATATTCCCGTCGACCAAGCATAACTCCTAGCAGCGGTATCCACGCAAGATAGAGAGATATCAAGAAGATATTGCAAGGTTCTCTCACAGGGGGTGCACGACATCTTGCAGTAGTGTTATCGATAAGGCCATAAGTAGCACAGAAGCCATATTGCAAGTTGCAACTTTCTTCCTTCTTCTCGTCTACTTGATTACGATACATTCATTTTATCTGACCGCTCAAACCCGCATGCGAACCATTACCATGTCATTGCTGAGTATCCAAACAATTCTTTCGAGATCAGCCAGATCGATTTCGGAAGGAGTGTACGCCGTACGAGCAACGTTCCAGTTCACACAGTTTGGAAGCAATGCAACGGTCTAGACTGTCGGGGGCCACAATTTCTTTCGGACACAGTCGGCCAATCTCTTCCCTGATTTGCTCCACGCACTTTTATCAACCCGATTTCACATTTCACATTTCACATTTCACATCTCACTGAGCTCTTCCGGAACAATCCAATCAATCCTGGATCTATGCCGCACGTCAATGGCTGTCCCGGCGTTTAATGACGACTTGTGAGCCAATCTGCAAGCACACGTTCTAAAAATACACTATTCACGAGCTAGGTCTGAGATACCCAGAGTAACCTTGTCTAGAGTGCAAGTGCCGTTCTTCCAACCGGCCGAACAACCAACGCGAGGAAGCTAATGAAACGCGAAACTAAGAGTACGAGTACTGCTCTCTAGAGAACTTTAAAGAGCGGTGGGGAGAGTCTACTGCACATTACTCCCCGAGCTCCAACGCAGTACCTGCATGCAATGAGGTTGGTTGTTCTGTACCTCCAAAGCCTGTTGTGACTATCGACCCAACCAGTGTTGAGCCGTAAGTCTTGACCTTCCACAGTAGCTATGAACATAAGTTGTATGACATTCTCCATGAATACTTTTACTGGTAATCCCCAAGTGGGTGGTCCAATCAGACTTCCAACTGTGCTCTCTACGGACCTTTATCCTCGTGGTTCAAGAGCAACCAAAAGTCCCGGGTGATGGCATTCTCCCCGGCATAGTCCATCACACAGCTTGACAACCAAGAGAGCTTATTTGATCGAAGAATTGCATGCCTAGAGAATCATCGAATATAGATGTTACTTCCTGCTCACCGCTCAATTGCCAGTTTATCTCGCCCCGGCTCCATCGTAGTGACCCGTTTTGGCCGGCAACTTGATTCTGCTGGTTGAACAGAAATATATCCAATCGCTCGCTGGCAATATCATCTCGCTAACTGTAATCGTTCAGCAGCAAGTGAGCATTCGCTGGGCTAGTTTTCAGTGACCGCCGACGCGACATGAAAGATAACTCCACCTTATCACAAACTCTTCTAGCTGAACACCTTGCCAGCGCTGGTTTAAGTTCTATGTAGGATACCCAGCACGTATAGCAAAGAAGTCTCTGTTGGAAATTCAGTCATCATGACTAAAAGAATGAATATTAAAAACTATTTGTAGTAGAAGATAAAAACCCCCTCACGACGCAATAATCGAAACAGTGAATGAGACCCTTGCCTATCCTACCAAAAGAAATTATGAAAATGAAAAGGAAGGTATTATCATTTCACAGAAACGCTTTCATCCAAGTGTTCATAACCGAAGCCGCTAACAACAGCCTCCGCACTGCCACTGATATTATCATGATCAATCCCATCCCATACTTGCGCCTCCGCTTCATGTTGTCCATTCATATCCGCACCATGATACCCCAGACCGTTTTCCTGCTTAGCATTCTCCGTTGCCTCCACGGCCCTCTCCAACGCCTCTATATCCACTATGCTAGTGGCTCCGGCACTGACAACTTCAACTTTCTGGAACGCCTCCCGAGTCTGGGCTTGAGCTTGAGCTTGAGCTTCCTCTTCTGCAGTCGCCTGCTCAATCCACGGCAAGAGCTTCGATTCAATGCTCCCCTCAATATAGTTATTCCCCGCGCCGTTCTGCTTATTTGGACTATTACCCAAGACCACATCGCTCCACGGTAGCTCATCACGCCCCTCGACCTTTTCTGCATACCTCAAACTCGCATCTAGAGTATTCTCCTCCTCCTCTTCATGCTGTCCCCAGCTTGCATCTGCTTCATGTCTTTTCCCCTCATCTACACCTGTCCCATTTGTCCCTGGCCACACACTATTCAATTTCTCCATCTGCCCTACCGAGCCAGCCCCTGTTGTATCCGGCCACCCCAACCCGCCGTTCCCGTCATGATTCTCCTTCCCATTCACAGCCGTCGTCTCCCACCCCGGCCCAGCATACCCATCCCACCCACCATCCGCATCAAACGTCTGTTCCGCCCCCTGCAAATGCCAATTGGCGCCCACCCCATCAGCATCATATTCCGCCAGCGCCCCCGCATTCGCATGCGCTGAAAACAAATTATCCAACTGCCGCTCCGCATGCAAGTCCACAAGCGTCGACTCGCTATCCGCCGTCGCTTGCGACACAAAGCTCAACCCCTCCGACATTGACATGTCGAATCCCGCATGCGTCGGGTACGAGTATACCTGCTGCGTCCCGCCCGGCGCATCGAACGGCGACTGCAAGCCCGCTGTGTGCGGCGGTGTTGCCAGTCCTTGCACAAAAGGATCGAGCAAACCATTCCCGTTATGCGACGTCTGCAAGTCGCAGTTCGACCATGCGTTACTGTTGTTGTATTCATTCATCGACGACGAGCCCAGATGTCCATGTGCATGTGCTTGCGGCGGCGGCGACATGCACATATGGCGCGGCGGAGCGGGATCCACATACCGCCAAGTAGTATCACTACCCTGGCCGCTCCGCGACTTGCGGAAGGTCCAGATGAGGATCGCACGCCGGATAAACGGCATGTATTCGCCGTACGAGCTTTGTAGTTCCTGGTACATGGAGATTTGATCAACGTAGTCGCTGATCGAGGGGCCTGCATTGTTATTACTATTATGCGGATATGCAGACGATGTGGATGAAGAGGAGGCTAGGATATTGCGCTTTTTCTCAAGCTCGAAATGCAGGCTCATTAGTTGCGTAAATGTATACGCCCACGTCTCGGCCGGAATAGCCACTTTGATCCGCGTCTCCGTCGAGTTGTAGCCCATGACGTACATAGGAAATTCGCTGCCGTCGAGCATCGGATCTTTCGACGGATCACCGTACAGTTCCGCCGGCTTGATCAGCGAAGTCACAGACTTCCATGCGCAAGGCGCGAGCGCCCGCCCCGGCAGCGTCATCTCCAAACGAGTCAGCAGCTCGGATTTATCGGGGGCATGCGTCTCCATCAAGTCGAGCGAGACGTCCATATGGATGATCTCGCAGTTGAGATCGTCGGTGGCGAGCAGATGCGCCAGGTACGGAAACCGCTGCCGCCAGTGCGCAATCGACTCGAGGGTTCCGCGCGGGCGCGCCGGCGGCGCGAGTCCGGAGTAGCGGTGCAGGACCAGTCCGTCATTGCGCAGGTCCTGCTCGGTTTTCGGGAGGCCGTTGCGCTCGTTGGGCACGGCGAAGGGGGTCATGAGTAGCCAGAAGGCGGACGGTTTCATCGCTTGGTGTTTGCCGGGGATATGGTCATATTCGTCGTGGCGGTGGGCGGGGAGGCGGCCTTCGGCGAGGGCGCGCAGGGTTGGGTCGTCTTTGAAGGATTCTTCGAAGCCGTTTTTGGGGTCTTTTTTGGGGGGGAAGAGTTGTCGACCTGAAGATGTATACCATTAGCTTATTGAATTCCATCAAAACTACATTATTCATGTATGTTTAAAGAGCAGGCAGGGGAATTCATACGTGCAGGATGCCCTTTTAAAAATCCCTTCACTACTTGAATGTGACTTGAAATCTGCTTTCTGTTACGCATCATATTGGGGTCCGGCGGCTCCCCTGGCGCAAGGGTGTCGAGATATGCGAGCCAGATGTACTCTCTAATTAACTCGTTTCGTCCATGCGGTTTGTTCTTGATGGAGAATTTCCTCCTTCCCATCCGGGGGAACTTCGTGAGTGCTGTTGTGTTGCTGTTAGTTCAGTTCAGGCAATATCAACCATTCTACCCCTCTCCATTCCACCATCTATGAAGTTCATCCTATCCTACCATTCCCAAGCCAAAAGATCCTCAAAAAAAAGAAAGAGAAACAAAACATACCATCCAAAAACGCCACCTCCAACACATCCGGCCACTTCGGCTTATCCGCCGTCCCGCCATCGCGGTTCTGCTTCGCGCGATACGCTTGATATTGTGGGGAATCGACCAGTGGGTTTCGACTTGCGGCTGTGGCGGTCGGGTGGAAGCGCCGCTTGCGCTGGGCGAGCTTGCGTTGCTCTAGGTTGGTGCTGAGAGGGGGTTGAGAGGGGAGGGGACGAGGGTGCGGGTGTGGGTGTGGTTGCGAGGGGAGAGAGGGGAGAGAGATAGCGGGGGGGAGGGGATACATTTTGGGGGGTGGGGGAGGTTGGAGTTGGAGTTGGAGTTGGGAGTGTAGATGGGGTTGGGAATTAGGTTGGATGTGTGTGCTGCTACCATGATAGGGGTCGATGGAGGAGGAGGAGGAGGGGGACGGGGAGAGGGGAGCCTTGGGGAGGCGGGAGGAAGAGGAGGAGGGACTCCGCGAGGAAGAAGGCTGCTTGGGCGCGGAGACCGTAGAGTTCTCGAATGAATCAGTAGTGGAGTACGACGACAGAGAGAGAATGTTGCGGGGATTTCCCATTGACCAGATCGATCCAGGCTCGAGAATGCGTGCGTGCGTGCGTGCGTGCGAGTGTCTAGGTTGAGAATCTACTCACCGACACCGTGAGAGACAAGCAAGTAGGCTGTGCACACAGCAGATCACAGCTGCCAGCAGGAGAAAAAGAGTAAGGATTGCAGCGAGAAATGTATAGAGGAATGGGAACGGGCACGCAGTTAAAAGAGAAGAGAAATCCACAAGTTTTTAAGAATGAAGGAGGTTAGGGAAACGGGTATATAAGAGAGAAAGGAAGCAGTAAAAGTAAAATGAGTTCACACACACTGCTGAATATGGCTAGCAGGTAGGGCAGGCAGGTTTTATTTTTTATTTTTCAATTTCATTCATTGATCAATGAAAGCTCCAATTTGTAATAGCGGGCTTCGAGCTTCAACGTCTGCAAACGCCACCAGAAGAGCCAGATGAAAGAGGGCCCTTTTCTGAAGGAAAGACTCCAAGCAAGGAAGATGGGGGTGTGGTTTGCGGGGTAGAGAGGGGAGTGTTCGATCTTTCGCGGCAACGCGAGGAATGCGTAATTTTGGGGGAAAATGTTGGATAATTTCCGAGCTGGTTGCCCTTTGCTTCGAGTTTGTATTGTAAACACTGGTTTTTGGATCTCCATAACAGGCAGTGGTTTTGCGATGCGGGGACTGTTCTTTGTGTTTTCGCCCCCTTCGTCTGTGGGCTTGGTAGGGAGGGGTAGCGACAACAATAGCAACAGCAATGCTTGACTTTAGAATCCTTATGAACTGAGAAGTCCTCATGAAATGAAGAATCATCAATAATATTTTGGCAACGATAAATATTCCTTCCATCAATTGTGAGGGGGTTGGTATCGATACCCTCTACACAGGAGTAGCATTGAAGATATCGCCGGCAAGGGGGATAGACGCTTACCATTTGCGAAGAAATATGTTCAGAAAAAAGAGTTGCAAATTATTGGTAGATAGATACCTATAATAATACAATAAATGCTTTCAATCCAGATCCGCATCGTTACCTTCAATATTGAATTTCTTACGACCTCCTCCAGTAAGATTTTGTAAGGCAACTTTGTTGACCTGCGAACCGACTTTCTTCTGCATTTTTTCGATTTCCTCTTCAGCGTCAACAGCCTCAGCCGCGGCGAATTCGAGAACAAGTCTACGCCCAAGTAAATGGGTGTCTTTCAATGCCTCTAGTGCATTCTCCGCTTCACGAGCTGTAATGAAATCCGCAAAGGCGAAACCACGTGTGGAGTGATCGAATTTCTTGGGCATGCGTACCGATCGAAGCTGTCCATAAGAGCCGAAAAGCTTTCGAATGTCTGATTTCGAAGCCTCGAAGGGCAGATTCTTGATGATGATCTTCGTACGCTTGCCAGCCAATTTCTTGGCTTTGTCTTCTTTCCTTCTCTCCTCAGCAGCATCTGCCCCCTTGTGGGAGGCCTTGATGACCAATTTATGGTTTTCGAGATTGTAACCATCCATAGCTTTTAGCGCAGCTTGTGCCTGAGATTTGCTTCTGAACTCTAAGAAACCAAAACCCATACTGAGGACCTGGCCCGGCTTCTTCGGGTCAGTCTTCGTATTGACGCGTGCCGACAAGAAGCCATCAAGGGGCTTGAAGACCTCTGTGAGACGTTGACTAGTGGTAGTGAAATTGAGATTTCGAACAAATAGAGTGCTGGTATCCACGGTCTCAGCGCCACTTTCCGCTTCAAGTAGATCAGACGTCGAGAATTTGGGATCTGTCGCCTTATCTGCATTCCGATCAGATATTGCCACCGGTTGCGCAGGAGCTGGACCAGTAAACAGATCTTTGGGCGCCTTTTCAAGGAAAAGAACAGAATCCTTCATACGACGATAAGCAAGACTTGCAAAGGCTGCTCTCGCGTGTGTCGGTTGTGCGAATTCAACGATTGCAATCGTGCCGGAGGGGGGCATAAGCACACGGATAACTTGGCCGAAGTCCTCGAACAATTTCCGAAGCTCCTCCAAAGTCATGCCATACGGAAAGTTCTTGACAAGTATAGCAGTATCTCCTCGTTCGCGTTTCTTGAAAGCATCAAGATCGACACCGTTTTTCGCGAAATACGCTTTGGTCTCCTGAATAACAGACGTCTCTGCAATCGCTTGCTTAACACCAGCATCTGCCGATGTAGGGTCAAGTAATTCGGACTTCGAGACTCCTAATCGATCTGCCACCGATGAGTTGACAGCATCTTGATTCATATACAGAGAGTTCCAGTTGAAGGTGCTTGACGTGGATTCTGCTTTCTTCTTGATGAGCCGCTGCTTCTTTAAGGGAAGCTTCGCTATCGCAAATTCATCTAATTTACTGTCTCTCTTCGCAGCGGCTGGGATAATATGCAGCAGTCTTCCTTGGAAAGGTTCGCCATCTAGGTTATGATATGCTTCAGCAGCAACATCTGGATCTGAATACTGTACCAAGACAAAACCTTTGCTGGTACCTTTCGAATCTACTGGCAGATGCACCTTCATACTTAAGTTAGCGCTTTCACTAAGGTATGTATAATAACGTAAAAAGAGTTTTGAATATCAGCTTTCAGAAAACACGAAGCATCTACTAAAATATTCGTCCAGTTCACATCACATGCTTGAAGCATAAGCTGTCCCTATCTGGATATTCATCATGAAGCTGTATGGATACGACATTAATGACGGAGAACGAATTATCTCACCTCTTCTAACGAACCATACTGTTCAAAATGTTTCCGCAGATCGTCCTCCGTAGCACTGTAAGGAAGATTGCGTACGAATAAGCGTCCGCTGGATCGAATCGCCTCAAGTGTCGTGTCAAGGTCTTCGGCTTTATTATCCTCTTTCAAGTCCAAACCACCATCTTCTGGTTCGTCGATGTCCATATTGTCAGCGGGCGCATTAACCTCTGGCTCCATCTCCGTCACCTTTTCAGCATTCGCGACCTGGAACTGTTGTTGTGGTTTGGAAATGATATCTTCAGGGTCCATTACGTCGAGTAACCTGCTCGTGTGACTCCTTAACCAGTCATCGTCTGTGGCTTTTTCGTTGTCGGTTATCGCAGCCGCTGCTGGTACCTCTTGCTGGTTTGCATTAATAGCAGTTTGCTGGGGCTCTAAGGTAGAGGGAACGGGTAGTTGTGATTCAATTGCTTTTGCCGGGCTTTTCTTTCTTTCCTTCCGTGGAACCGACTGATACTCATCGTCACTCTCCCCAGCCGGTGCTTCAATAGCCTGGATCTTTGAAGGCGGTTCATCAATTGCACTATCCATAGCTCCAGTATCCCATATCTTAGACTTTGATGCCGGTTGCATCACCTCCAGGAACTCCTGCAATTTAGGATCTGCAGCTTCGACATCACTGCGTTTTCTTTTTGTGCCAGCATTGAGTTTTTCCGCGGCCTTCGCATCAGTCTCTTGCTTCTGTTGTCGTAATTTGGCATTCTCTCGTTCCTGTTCGCGCTGTGCTTTTCTTGAGATGGGTAGGGAAGCATCGGATATCTAGCATGATTTAGTTTCCGCAGCAAACAAATGTAAGTGTCCCGACACTCACTGGTCTAGCAATTTCTACCCCAATCTTCGACATGCGTATGAAAGATCGATTGAAGTATTTGACAGCCTTGGTGGCCTCCTCCGGGGTTTTGTAGCCAACATAGCCAATCCTCCTATGCGGAATCAGTTTTGCATCTGTGATTTCCTGCTTTGCGCCAAAATGGTTCTTGAATTCGTCCTCGGTGATATTGGGTGGTAAGCCTTTGATGAAGATACGTGAAGAAGCCATCTTTCGTCCAGACTGTGATATTATTCGTAGTTTGATATCAACTCGTTAATTCTCAGACAGAGAAAGTGGCGCAAAGGATTTATTTACGAAGCTTCAGAACTCTTCGTTCACCAAATTTTTTTCCTACTGAGAATGATAGCGGGCCGGAATTTACCATAGTACATTTTTTTAGCCTTGAGCTAAAATACTGGGGAGAGGAAAACCATGGGTCGCGGTTTGGAGTCCGTGCGTCAATGACAATCCGAAAATAGTAGTCCCGATCGGGGAAAAAGAAAGGCGGCTCTGCGCTGCTGTACATCATTAATGCTCAATTATTCTGACTGTTATTGTTGATTTCTACCTTTATTGCTGTGCATCTCACCGACCGTATGTAATATAAAGTTGTTACAACAGTGAAATTCGTAATTCACAGGATAGTTTTGTGTCGTAGGCAAAAAGGTCCTATCTGCAGCCCGGGACCGATTGCACAGTGCTAGAACCTCCTAAACTTCGGCTAAACATCAATTAATCCTCCTTTCTCTTCAGCCTTGGAACCACGCGATTGTACAACTTCAGAGAAAGCCTTTACCTTGACAACTTCATAACACCAAAGAATCTTTCGCGACATCAGCAAACGCAGACAATCATTCGTAATGGCGGAACCAACAACAAACTCAGAAGAACTTGCTGGTACGTGCTGAAGCCTCATAGGAAGCAAGGTTCTGTCGGTGTCATGGACCTCAGCTAACTTTTATCATCTTTGCAGTCCAGATCAAGTCCGCGGATATGGTGAGCAATCATACCTTATGCGATATCGATCGAGCGCGACTGATTCAATAAACAGATCGAGGATATGCAAGATGAGGCTGTTCAAGTGGGTATGTCGCAACCTAAACCCTAGAGACCGCGAAGAAAAGTCCCCAAAGGCGGAGGAGGGAAGGAATTACATTGGCTCTATGGATACTAATCATCGAAACAGCCCGTCAAGCTATGAGTAAATTCTCTGTGGAGAAGGTAGGATATTCCCCAGAAGATACCGCTATTGCATACCCTCCCTTTTCTTTCCGGCTAACAAACTGTATTCAGGATATCGCACAACACATTAAGAAGACCGTATGTCAATGCCGCCTCGAGACTACATATTAGGGAATGGAAGGACTGACGAGCTCTTCTAGTTTGACGATAAGAGAGGTCCCACATGGCACTGTATTGTAGGACGAAACTTTGGATCATTCGTCACCCATGGTACTGCTCTTCCCATTATGTCTCCAACAGAGCCTCATCACTCGCCCCCTTCTTCATTTCTCTCGTTGCCACTTATCCAGCATCTAGCTCTCAATTAACCACCAACTTATCCCTAGAAACGAAACACTTCATCTACTTCTACCTCGGACACTGCGCCATCCTCTTATTCAAAACTCAATAAACGCCTCGAATCCTTTTCGGCGGCAACACAAGGATTCAGCAACGCTCGTTTAAATCTCTATGGGAATATGTACGGATAAAACGCGGGGATATTAAAGTAGCGCAGCGCCACTGCAAATCTGGGAGGAATGAGGAAGCGGGGGTGTTCTTTAGGAAATGAAACACCAAATTGGCAAGGCATGGCGTTACTTTTACCCATATTTGTGATAGCAAAAGGAAATATGAAGGAGACATTTATCAGCTCTTCAAGTCATTGGTTATTGGACTCTTATGGTGCAGCTATACAGGAGCAAACAAGAATGTCATTTCGCACATGCCAATCCAGTGACTCGCGTGTGCCTCCTGAAAAAGTCATCTGCGGCACAAATTCATGATTTCCTAATTGCCAGTCTGAAGTGCAGCATGCCATTGAGTCACCCATTATCTTCCTCCCTTCTCCTCCATCTCCTTTTCTCGCCCACCGGACCCAACCAACACTCCCTAATCACACGACACCAAGCTCCGGATCCCAAAACCAACATCAAAACCAACGCCGAGACTTACACCATCCCCCTAACACCCAATCTACCAACTCCCCTGCATCCCCATCACAGCGCCTCCTCTCCCTCCCTCTACCCCTACCAATCATTCAACCAACCAACTAACTACACTACGCACCAACTCGCGCCTTCCGCGGCAATCCCTACGCGCGCCATCCGCTCGCCTCTCAAATCAAATCCCATCAAACCACAGCAAATCAAATCAAACCATACTCTGCATACATACAATACAACAAATACACCCCAGCAACTCGATTAATTCTCTTCGCCCCCCTTCCTCTTCCCTTCCTCTCCCCCACCCTATTTCCCATACCGCCCCATGCCATTCGTCTCCATACCTAGAAAGTAAAATCTTACATTACACAAACGGACCGAAGCTGGGCTGACAGGCTGGCCGAGTGACGCATGTTCTCCCTGTAACACCAACTAACCGACTCGTTACTGGGCAGCGGCCAAGAAGGGGGCAGCCTCAGTCAGTCATCACACATACGGATCAAATAGTGAGATGAGTAAGCGGGGAAGAGAAGAGGTGAATGTAGAGGTAATTAATCACCGAGTGAGTTTCACATTCATATTGCTGTGTATGGAGGGGGAAATTCATCTCAAGGTGGATGGGTAGGTAATCATCGCATGCACATGCATGCCTAGATAATATAGATGAAATCTTCTTTGTATTCTCGGCAGATGGTTATAGATTGTGGATGGTCCATCTCAAAGGTATCTCAATACTTCATCGACTCTCTGACTTTCTGCCTGCCTTTCTCTGTCCCTTATCATTCCCTCCCACTCTATTCATTCAATATGATATGCCTTGAAAGCCCGGCCATCGTTCCCATACCTCGTCCCTCAGCATCGCCAAACTATCCATCAATCCATCATATCACCATCTCAGCATGATAATCCCGCCCCGCCGTTATCCAACCTCCTTGCCATAAATTCGATTCGACCAAATATCAAAACGCCCGTGTTCAAATTCGACCCACCGATCCTAAACCCCGAACCCTGAACCAAGCCCATTTCCCAAAGGGGTATTTAAAACAAATCCCATATTTTCCCAAAGATCAGATTTTTGTAACGCAAGAAAGAAACTAAAGAAAAGAAAAAAGACCAGATTGGAAGTTTTGTATTTATTCCCCTGTTGATTTGTAATGTCCCGTGCTCCTAAACGCAGTGCGATGTAATGCTTGTGTAAAACTCCGTAATGCCTGCTTGCTGGGTGTGCAGATGAAAGAAAATGTAAAAGAGGTTCGCCGTATTTATTGTCGAAGATGCATGGATGTGGTACTTGTAGTATGTATGTGGAAGTCATTCTGGTGTTATGATATTGAAGGCCGGTGCCAAACACCGTCATAGCTGTTGCTTGTATTAGGTGAGATCGTAAGTATTGTGTAGTTCGGAGTAACTTCTCGGTAAGAGTCGATTCTTAGATGGCATATAGAGTCCGAACCGTAAGTCATATTTCCCTTCATCGAAAATTACGAGTCCATCTCGACCAGGAATCTCATTCCTCAATGATGCCCTCCAAGATTTGCTGCTTGAGCTGGCTTAAGCGCTCATGCATGTCCAGCAGATCCTTTTCCTTGCTCTCGTCTCGAACACCTGATGCTGCGAGTTCTCTATGTAGCGCCTCGTACTTTGGATAGTAAGTCTTGTACTTGTGAGCAAGGTGAATAACGCCAGCCTTGAGGTAGCGAGTACTGGACGATGAAGAGTTGGATGACGTAACACTGGAGGATTTCTGGTGGCGTTTATGAATTGGTGAGCGGCCGTTGTGGGCACTTGTCAAAGTATGATGATGGGGTGAAGCAGATGAAGAGGATCGACCACCCGCAGGAGTATTCTCGAAGTCAGAGGCGTTGGTAGGTGGAGAAGAAGCCAGAGGTGAAGATTTCTGGGGCGAGACACCGTTGACGTTACTGTTACCGTTGCCGTTACCGTTGCCGTTGCCGTTGCCTTTACCTTTGAAGGAATTGGCTGAAGAGGATGTGGAGTTCGAGCTTGGACGAGAAGATTGACTGGCGTCGGAAACCCGGTGGTTATTGTTATTGTTGCTGTTCACCTTTGACTTCTTGCTCAATGGCAAACTCGAGTCGCTCGATTCAACTTCCTCTTCACGAAGACGTTTATTGCTAGGCTTCTTCACTGGCTTTGAAACGGGCTCTTTCTTCAGTTCAACTTCCTCGTCATCTGAGTCACTAACAAACTGAGATGATAGAGGCTTCGTGGCGTTGGATTTCGCTTTCTCTGTTTCCTTCTTTGCGGCGGCAGTGGTTTTCGCGGGTTTCGGTTTCGTTACAGCTGCCGCTGCCTTGGCTGGGTTTTTTGAAAGTAATCGTTTAGCCTGAGCTTCCCGCTCGCTCTTCTTTGGTTTCGCGGCGAGTGGTTGTGACGAGGATCTTGCCATTGCTTCTCCCTTGGCTTTGCTCAGATTCTTGTTTTTGTCTCCGAACAAGTCTTCTTCGTCGTCGAATGGTGAATTACGATTCGAAGACTTTGGCTTGGCGACTGGGCCTTGAGCAATTTGCGCTTGAAGTTTACTGAGGCATTTGCCTGTTCCACGCTCTGATTTTGGCAGTAATTTATCCCACTGTGGTTCCGAAGTCCCCAATCTCATCTTATCAAATATCTTTACTGCATTGTCAATGACCCGCTGCCGATCTTCTTCACTTTCATAGTCAAAGCTGAAAACATCCAATTCCTTGTAGTAATTCTTCCGCAGTTCCCATTTGCTCGTGCTCGAATTTAGATCCGCTACCTTTGACAGAGCTTGGTGGAAATCGTCTTTGTTGCTGTGGATTTTGTTCTGGAGGGTCTTTTCTGACATTGGCTCCAAAGCCAGTAGATGGACGATCGGCTTTCGGGCACTTTTTGCTTGTTCCGCCTGTTGTTGAGAGAGGGGCTTCGAGGTAGGGCCGAGTGCGGGTGACCCTACTCCGGAAAGAGCAGGGCTGACAGGGAGTGATTTGGTTGTATCGCCGTTGAATCCTCGATTTTGAGACAGGAATTTCGATTTGTTGGTTACCTTCGACTGAGCCCCTCCTCGCTTTTGTCCTAGAACCGGTAATCCATCCTTGATGTACTTGGTCCTACAAGATCAATTACTATTAAGTCCTGGTCTTCCAATTACCCATCGTCACTTACGTATTGCCTTCCTTCTTCGCTTTCTCATTTGCCATAGAATTCCTTAAATTGGCCAGAGCCGCATCTCCTCCCACGGCTGCAGGCTCGACCTTCGTCGTCTTTCCGGTCTTCAGGTTTACATACTTGAAGTTAGGTTCATGTCCGGTAGGTACCAATCGGTTGCTCGAGAACATTAATGAGTGTAAGGTAACTGGCTGCTTCTTTGTTGCTTGGGTTTTCGAAGCCATGCTGCTTTTGGAGGTCGCATCGGAGCTCTGGTACAATTCGTAGTGGAATGGGTCTTCGTACGTAGACAGGTTGTGAGTTTTGTTTCCATAAATGAGGCTCTGGTTTGTGGGAATTAATTAGTTAGGGTCGTTACTTTGACTTGTCCAGACCGGCGCGATTGCGTTTGTCCTCACTAGCAGACAACCGGCCGGATTTTATGGGCAAACTCCCCAATCTAGAGCCGAATTGAAGAACGGGAGAACTCACCGGATTCCCACCCAGCGACAATTCAATGGATTTCCCGTTTTGAAAGCATCTGATCATGTCTTCAATCATTCCATCGCTCAAGCTCAACCCGATAGCAGACGTCATAGAAGGGGCCGACTTGGTGGAAGGAGGGTGGCTTTCCAGCTTCAAGCCGGCGGACGGTATATCTAGTGAAGGAGGCATGTTGAAAGGGTGACGGGATGGCCTGGATGTGCCAAAGAAAGGGTATGAAACAGTTCGTTCGTGAGGTTCGTATGATCGTGAAGTTCGTAGGAGACCGGACTAGAAATTCGTTCTTCTGGCTCAAGCCAGGAATCTTCTTAGGGGACGTTCAGCATGAAGTCGTATAACACAGTCATCTACCACCGACAAGGGTGGATGAACCGGATGTCAAGAACGAGGAGAAAGATGGGGAAGCCGGCGTCGTCGAACACTCTGGGTCTATTGCTGTGTAGATTAGGAATGAAAATCCAAAAAGGGTCGTAGGCAGAAAGGAAGAGTAACAATTGTCTGAAACGAATGAGCTGAGCAATCGATCAAGTCAACTCTCATGAAGTTGAAGAAAGTAGAGTGCTTCGTAGAAGGCCGGAAGAATAGCCCTTCTTTGTTGGAGGGAAGTTTACTGTATGCAAGTGGATACTGGTCAGGATTGTATGCGGACTCGCCTCCAGCTCACAACGCTTCTGATTCGTTGCAGACGATATTGGTGTTTGGTTTGTCTGAATAATATGGGACTCCCTTAGAAGGGCCCTAACTTCTACAGGAATCATTTTAAATCTAATACTAGGTAGGGCTCTGTAGTCTGTACTTCGTACCATTCACCGACTGGGATTGTTGGTTGCATAAAACAGGGATCCGTTTGGTCAGGTCCGTCAGGTTAAGTCAGGTCAGGTCAGGTCATTTAGTCGGTTTGAACGAGCAGGAATCGACGGGAATAGGTGAATATGAAATAACGATGTGGGTGAGCGTTCTTGGGCGTAAGGTTGCTATTTGGTACGTTTCGTACTGTGCGCTGAATCTCGTACCGCGTCGCTACATTCAGTAATCCTGCCATCTCACAAGGAAGCAGGGCAATGCTGCAGAAAGCCTTGGAACGAAAGTTGGATTGGGGCAGTACTCTCTCTTATACTTTTTCGTATATAAAGCAAGAGACTGTAACTTAACATGCCTCCTGACAAAATGCCCCATTCATAGGATTCGCCACTACGACAGCTATCTGCCCTGATAAATAATGTTGGCCTTGTACAGTACCTTCAAGTATAAATCGGCCCAGAAAGGTGGTGGTCTGCACACGGATTATCACATATCGCACTTGGGCAATGCAGCTATCTTACTTACCTATTTCTAGGCCAGTTGTGTTTGAACGATGATGGTCTCCACCGGTTGCTACAGTACCTTGGCACTACAACATCATATTTCCTGAGATCCAAAATGTCCATGTCAAACATATAATTTGCTTTTTCTCGTAGCAAGAAGCATTCGCAATACAAACCTACGTTTCGTCACCACCATCTATTCACCGGGGCATATCGCGGTGTTGATGCTTTCAATAAACCCTCCAGCCTGCTGACTGCTGAGTTCTAGCCAGTGACAAACAACATAGAGTCCGTATTTCCCTTACGCTTACTGTATCAGGCCAAGAACCACCGACACAGCCTTCAGCTCTTATACCAAAGTAGGTTTCTGTTTTATTTTTAAGGCGGGAGATACTTTTTCTGTGTTCCGTCTCTTAACCTTTGTGTTCCTTAGACTGCACTGCTGCCGACTTGTACCTGCCTGAATGAACGATTCGCATCTAGGGATCTAGATCCGAACTTGTCGTTGGGTTCTCGGCAAGGATTCCTTAGACGATTTGGCTGGCTGGAAATCGAGGGGGCAGGTAGGAGAGGGCAACACATACCGATGCAACTTACAACATATGTCGCCGAAGGCCGAAGGGGGATCATCTGGTTAGAAGTGAATTGGATTAAGAATCAAACTATTCCGTAGAGCGGGAGAGAACAGTCCTGTCTGAGCCAGTCATTTGATCGTACATGTACTTTGGGTATGATGAGAATTATTCATCAGGTGTGGAAGTTCTATCCGTTGTTCCAAAAGATCAATTGCAAGGTTTAGACAGGCAAGGGTCTGTCATCTCTCCCGATTTGTCCCAAATGGCTTTTGCCCCCCCCGGTCTGCCCATCATTTGGACCTGCCAGACATCACGTTCGAATTTAGTTATATTGTTGCAGAAGTATGTCTGGACAGCGACGCTCACTTGAATCCTTCGCAGAGCAATAAGCTAAAGTTCCATGAAGATCTGATCAGCACCACTTCATAAGATACGATCGAGAACGCAACCACCCACTCACTGTCTGGAGAAGTGCGGATGAGCCCAAGACTAGTAGGTGAGTAGCTTGGGATGGTTGTGTAGTTGGACCCTCGAGACTTCGTTGGCATTGCTGAACTAACGTTACACTAGGAAGAATTACTAGGTAAGGCAGAGAATGATACACTGTCCACCGTCGAGCGTTCAAATAAATGCTTTGACCTCCCTTTCCGCGAGCCAATACTACTGCTGTACTCGCACCTAGATAGCACATCACAGAATCAATTTCCGTCGTTTACTTTTCCTGAGACTAAGGGCCTCTGGTACACCTCATGGTCCCTTTTATTATAAAGCAAGCGCTGGTACCGGTACCGGTACCTCCGTCCTTTCGCGAGATGTAAAACTGCCCCTTCATTTCGTTGATATACTCTAGCGACATTTTGGTTTCACGAACCAAGCAATATCAATTCCGCAGACCGGAATAATGATAGTGATAGTGATAGTGATAATGATAATACTTCCGCAACCAAGACTCCAATAGACCTCTCTGACGGACGGTACGCCACAGCCCGAATCGAGAGTGATCCGGGTTTACTACATAGCTACTGAGGGGTAGAATCTTGTCATCAATCTAGTCTCCTCCGTGAACACCGCCATGCTCGATCCGATTGCATCACAAGCAACCTGCAGAAAAAAATGAAGATGCATCTCGGCTGACATAGGCATAACGTCGTCGCATGGACGAGACACGAAAACATCCCATTTGTTGGAAATAAGTATATGTTCAAGGCTCTTCAAAATACAACCATGGTAAAATGAATTCTTCACGAAGAGAGGAGAACTTTTTGACTTTGCCATTGAAGCGCTCAGCCAATAGACAGTTGTGAAATCTCACACCGTCGTCTGTTCTTCCGGAAGATTCATCATCATCATACGTTCTATACATGCAAGAAGATGTATTACCCTCACTCCTCGTCAGCAAGAAAGATCCAGGTCATCAAGCCACCTGCCTTACCGAACCATCACCGCACTACCTAAGCAGTAAGGATACTTGCATGTGGCCGTACCCGACACTGTCTTGCGTGCGATTATATAGGTCTACTGCTCACATCGACATGTCCTCCGTTCACGTCTTGTAACTCATGAGTTCCGCCTCGTCCCTTTTCCATTTCCCTTTTCCTTTCTCTACCCTCCCAGTATGCCTTTCACATCTTGTCCACCTTTCTCCCAAAGTCTAGTACATTGCCCGGAGAAGCGTCCACGCTCATCCCTGCTAAGCTTCCATCAACCTTGCTATCCAAGTCTCGGCCCGTCATACCTTGCAATCCCTTTCCGCCTTAGTTCGGCGTGTGCGCATGGAGAAAATCATCCAGAAAGTATGTTTTTCCCTTTTGGGGCCAGGACCACCGAAAGTGGGGTATCCATCATATCTTGATTGGCGTTTATTCCCTCTCGTTGATCATATTTGCTTGTATGAAGTAAGTTCTGCTCGTCCCAAAGCCTTTTCTTTTCGAAGGATTTGATACACGGCATCTCGTGCACCTCACAAAGAATCCCAGAAAAGGTTGGTTTGTTGCCCGTCGGGTTATTAAAGATGTCAGGTTAAGATTGGGCTCTCTGCCTTATGGTTATAGAGTTGCTGCTGAGCTCTCCTCGCTACAATCTATTCGTTCATGCGAAAACCAAAACCAAAAAGCTTCTGTCCTGGTAAGATTTCCCGATTTTCCATTCTCAAGTCCGGGAAAATAGAAACGAGGAAATCCTTCGGGCCACCTTTCGGGAGGGGGCACTGGCTGGGCGTGCCTGCGTTCCTGAATCTCCGTGGCTATTTTGGTTTGACAGCTGCAGACACTGTACCAATTGTTTTTCCCTTCCCGTGCTTTCCCCTCACGATCTGTTCGTTTAGAGCTGGGGAAAATGCCCAGTCGAGGAAGATCGGTGTGGTAAGACGAGAAGGATTTGATGATTGGAAACGAGGCGAAAGACGAGACGAAATGAAACAAAACGAGATAAAGAGGATCAGCTATTTTGAGTTCTTCCTGCCCCGCCCTCTCTCCCAAAGGTTTGGTTCTTTTACTTCTTTTTGCAACATTTCGTTGCTGTTTTTCGTTAGGTTTCAATTGGGTTTGACAAGTAGGATACGTGCCATTTGTTGGGGTAAGACGGGGATGCTGATGACTTCATTGATTCGATTGTTTCGCGTTACGCTTGAATATTGGGCTGCATCCTCTCTATTTCGTTTACCTTCAACGGGATTTGGACATTGCTGTTCCTTCAATATAATGTCATTCCTCTCCACAGTGCAGTTGCAGTGCAGAGACGGCAGCCATTCAACTCAGCTTGACTTCCGGTTTCTATGGCTAGGTGCATATTATGGGGTGCCTCATCGTATCATCTTACTGCACGTCACGTTTAGTCCAAACCACGTGGGACGGTTACCTACTTCCTGCAAGTGATCGAGCTAATCCAAGGGATCTCTCAAGTATCACAGATTCAAAATCTTTTGACGGTGGACTGTTTCCATCAATCGATCGATTACCTGTGGTCCGCCAAGGTGCATTGGATGCCCTTCGTATGTAAAGGTCGGGTAAATTGCCAGAAGCATGTCCTAGGTCACAGTGTTCTTTCCAAAGATTGATGTTGCACAGAGGTTGAGGTTACATTGGGGCAATGGTTCAACGTTGGTGGGATTTCCTAGGAAGGCTACAAAACTACTGCTTCAGCACGCCACATGCGACGGATGTGTCCCGTTATACTCGGAAAGTGGCCGCATTGAGAACTTTTCCTATATATTCGTGAGCGCAATTTTGAAGTTGAGACATTGCATGCGGATCTTTTGGGTGATGGTTGATACGGCTGTTGACACCGGAGATCCCATTTTACCCATACGATTGTGTGTTCTTCAGCCATGCAGAGTATCAATTGGTCGGGACCCTTATAAAAGTCTGACGGCATGCACGCAGGCAGAGGGTTCCAGCTGCATATAAGACCGTACAGCAATTTGAGCGAGCAGCCGTATGAGGCTATTCCCGATTTTTTGCTCATTGTCGCAGCAATCTCGCGAAAGAGGATTGTAGCGTATTGATTGAGAAAACACAGGAATCATAGGGAAATCTTATACGAAATACTTTGCAATATCATTACTTTTTCTCCATCTTTAAAAACCCGTCAAAAAGGTACATGATGATGAATGATATCATGCGTCGAAAAGCACTTCGGGTAATACATTGTCGATCCGCAGCTAGATTCAGGTACACATAACGTAAACTGCTATCGGAGGCTGAGAATCGCATACTAACATTTTCATTCTTTATTGACATTCCTACTGAATCAAGGTAGTTCGTTGAGGTAGTCTCCTCATCATCGCAAGCGCCTTCCCCACATTCGAGTCTCAACGTCATGGATGACTATCGTTTAGACAGCATCGACATCACCTTTCCATTTTTTAGTATATTAAATAGATGTACTGTAATTTCTTGACTTTGTACTATGTACAGATTTTCCTCTGTTTTCTCTCTTGTTAAAAAATATACGAGAAGTTTTTCGCGCGTCAAATTACCTGCAGATATGTCGGATATTGGGAAAGCACACACGTCTCTTAATGGTGAGAGGAATTCCCAATTGAATAAATTGCTTCAGTTAATTTACTAATCACCCTTCGTAATAGTCATGAAGAAACCCCTCGGTCCCTTCAGCAAGAGCCCGCCTACCGGATTCAAGCGCAATGGATACTGCGATGTACCACCCGAAGACACGGGGAATCATTCCGTAGCGGGTACTTCTCCCATGCCATTCCATCCCATTCCATCTCATGAAACTGACAGAAAATAAACAAAAAAGCAACCCTCACAGACCCCTTCCTCGATTTCACCGCTTCCCGCGGCAACGATCTCCGCTCCATCGGCCTCACCGCAGGCCGCAAATGGTGTCTTTGTGCTTCGAGATGGAAGGAGGCGATGGAGGCGGCGCAGAACAGTCAGGATCAGAGTTTGGTGCCGAAGGTGCATTTACATGCTACACATGAGAGGGCTTTGTATGTTTCACGCGCCTCTGCCCCTTGTACCAATCATGTGATGCTTGTTGGGAGACGGCGAAATGCTAATCAGAGTATACACAGAGACGTGGTATCGATGGACGATCTGAAGAAGTATGCGGCGGAGCCGGAGGCTGCCAACGCGAGTACGGTGCCCCAGAGTAGGAAGGGGAATAATATGCCCGGTGGGGTGCCGACGAAGGAGCGCACGGAGTTGGCGAATAGGGGGGAGATGACGAGTAAAGTTTAGGTCGGGAGTTGAGTTGAGTTGGGTTGCGGAGAAATGTATATGAGTATGGGGGAGTTAATGATAACTATGTATGATTATGTGGTTGTTGATGATGTGATGGTGTGAAGTGAAGCTTGGGTGGTGCGTGGGTGGTGCAGGATGGGTATGTGATGTTGGTTGATTGCGCGGATAATGAGGGAGTTCTGTGGAAACCAAGTACAAGTGGACTTGAGACTTTTGGGTTTGTGGAGAGAGAGAGCCGGAGACCTGGCTACTGCTTCGTCAATCCACGCCCGGATAGTCAATAGGATCGGTGCAAGCTATTCATGCAAGTTCAACACCACTGGGTTAATGAAAAGGTGGACCGCGGACTCACCATTCAACTGTATTGGCTACTTTTTGAATCAGAGAAACCACCTATTAATTTCAAATCCCGAGATCCTATTCTCAAATCACATCTCCTATTTCTCGATTCCAAAACTATCATTGAGTGAATTTTGACATGCGATGAATACAGGTAGTACGTTTTCTTTTTGGCAGAAGAGGTTTTCTCAGTGGTTAGGCAGTAGGTATCTTGGACTCTTAGTAGTCACCGGGACTTGTTCCTGAAGCTTTCTTATATACTATGGTGGTTGAAGGTCTGCAGAGTTGGAAAGTCTTGACCCTTTAGGCTGGTAGCTAGGTGTATTCCTATTCATGAATCATGTATGATACTTGTCTTATATCGAGCCCTTGGCATCAACCCCGTCGTTAGATTCGAATCATTCGTTCATCTGTGGATGTAATTGCTCGTTACAAGCAATATGGAACAGACGGGAACTTATGGCGAGTGGGTGATGGGTATCAGAAGTGCCAGTTCCACTCAGCTGTAAGTGGTATAGATATGCAGCGACCTCGATATACCACAAGCATTGGGATCCGCGTCCTGGCTAATCTTTGCGAACAAGTCTTTGTGCACAGCGTAATACTGTGTTTCAGATCCTAAGCCTAGTGTTCTAAGGTAGAAAATTATTCTGGTAACTGAACTAGTTGAGCATTCCTACCTTTGTCTGGATAGCTAGACTAGTGGGACTGTAGGAATTAGGACATTTTCCCATTCTGACATGAGCGCCATGAGCAATAGATGCACACGCTGCTGTGAGAAAGGTGTTGATATACTGGACTAAGAACAGCTTGTTAGTGAAGGAAGATGTGGTACTTGGTTGATGAGGGACGATCGATCTGCAAGTGCAACTGCAGATTCAGAACTGGCTTCACACAATAGAAGATCATTGAAGAGCTGTCATGAGGTAGAATTCTGTTCCTAGATCATAACTAGCTTTCGAAGCGGAACGAAGTGTGTGATACTATTATTGTAGATTGATATGAAGCTGGTTTTGGATCGAATTCAGCACGTAGAAATCCATGCGTAGCTAGAAGCACAGGTATGAACTGTCAGTGACATGAAATTGAACTTCAGACAATCCATGATCCAATCTAGCGTGCGAGTTGGCTAAGGAGAGTTATGAACTGACATCGGTTAATAGGATGGTAAGGGTGACTAAAAACACGCCGTGATTTGATGGCTGATTAGAGGTCCTGAATTGACGGAGAGATGATTTGCTTCTAACACATATAGGTAATGGTGAAAGGTAATGATATCGCAGTAGGAGTCTCTGAGACTCATAAATGACAGGCAATTTGGCCTGTAGCCAGAAAGATAGATTGAAGCATCGAAGGAGAAAGATATCAGGAAGCATATGATTAGCAATGGCTAGCCTCTTAGCTGCTCCTCACACCTTCCGAGTAATCAAGCGATCACATCAAGAGTTCATTTTTGTGCTACTCTGTTATGATACTGCTGAGAGTTTGTGGCTAAAGATTCAAATAATGCAGTGAGACTATGAATACTTCTGAAGGGAAAGGAAGGCTTAAGTAGCACGGAATAATGCTTTGACAACTGGAGGCAAAATCACTTTTAGCCAGCTCAGTCAGAGAACCACTATCATGGACATACTGCTGCTCTAATAATGCAACTTGCTTTGTGTGAAATATTGAAAAGCCAAACGCAATAACAGTTTGATTTCAATGACCACCACAAACTTTTGAACTCAACCACGCGAAAGTGGCAAGGAGTCTTTCCAAATGATCGATATCCTTATAACCTTGAGAAATGTCAATCAAGTTATGCTTAGGTTTGCTTCAAATATCATTATTTGTCATAACACATACATACCTTTCACTAATCTTACATACACACCATATCTCAGTGTGCAAAATGCGGGGTGATGGTGCCGTATAATCTCCACGAACGCCGATGTTGTACATGTGCTCCCAGCTATGCCTGACCAATATCATCACCTATGTCTGTCTTTGCTCAACTGCCCGTCATCTCGTCTGGGAAAGCCTCCCACTCTCTCTGCTTTCCTCATCACTTCCCTGCCCTTCTCCCCCTCTCTGTCCTCGATCGGCAAGCCCCACCATTCTCTGTGAAACTTCTCTTGTTCTTTCCTCCTAGCCTCTTTGGCTTCCCGCTCCTTCTGTCTCTGTAATCTTGTCGCAAACCACTCTTCTCTCGCAGCGTCTTTCTCCGATTGTGTAGCATGAGTTACCATGCAATTGTTCATTGCTCGATTTTGATCTCTGCATTTGAATGGCGCAGTGAAGGTCCTGCCAAGCGCGCAGTCTGCGAATGCTAAAGCCGGAATTTCAGCTCCCATTTCCTACACATACCAAGACTTGTACGCACCCTTAATCTCTGCCGAACAATAACTCCTCACTCGTGAATGATAGAGTTCCTGGACCTGGGCTTCTTGGGATGCGGATAGTGGGAGTGGATTTCGGGAGGGCATGGGCAGCCTGGGCACTTCACCCGTATCATCCTTCCGAGACGCCATGGCTGCCATGGGAATGCGATATGAACAATCGAAGGATTGAGTCGTGCAGAGTTGACAATGCTTCGCTGAAGAAAATCGAATGTTCTGAGGTGCTTTCCTAATGTGTGCTAGCGTTGCCTTTAAGGTTTACAGAGAACATCGGCGAATGATTTTCCGATTTCAAAAATTCAGGGCCGATAAAATTATATGTCTTTCGCATGCCACTTCCAAACCAATTATCAAAGTACAAAGTACAATCCACCTTTTCGCAAAACCTGTTACAAGCACTATTGGACGGAGGTCATAATCGCTCGGGTTTGAATTGCTGCGCAACCAAATTACTGAGGTAAATCAGCAATGGATAAAGCAAGTAAATCCGTCCGTGATGGGCGCGTTTACAAGGAAAGATCGCAACCCGAAGAGCGCAAACGATGGGGACTCCTTGAGAAGCACAAGGTATGGATGGCCTTTATACGTATTTCAATATGAGATTCTGACTCTATGTTTCAGGATTACTCTGCAAGAGCGCGCGATTTCAATAATAAGAAGGCGAAACTTAAGGCCCTCAAGCAAAAGGTCTTAGACAAAAACCCGGATGAATTCTACTTTGGAATGGTAAATAAGAAGGGTCCATCGAGAACAGGAAAGAATTACACTGGTAACGTCAATGGCGACCGAGGAAACCAGGTTTTGGGACAAGACGCTGTGCGGTTATTCAAGACACAGGATTTGGGATATGTGCGGACGATGAGAAACAAGACACTGAAAGAGGTCGAGGAACTCGAGAAAAGAACAGTTGGCATAAGAGGGCGGGGAAAAAAAGTTGTCTTTGTGGAGAATCAGAAAGAACAGCAAGAGAAAGCGGGCGACGGCGAAGACGATGACGACGATATGGATATGGATATGGATTTCGATTTCGACTCGGAAGAAGACGAAAAGGCAGACGATGACGTTGAAAGCAAGGAGGACTTGGCTGCCAAAAATCTACGGAAGCTTCAGGAGAAGGAGGCTGCTAGACTGGAAGCTAAATTGACGATCGCACGACAAAGACTAAAAGCGTTAACAGAAGCTGAGGAGGCATTGGATATACAGCGAGCAAAAATGGCCAAAACTGCGACAATCGGAGGTGTCAATAAGAACGGGGTCAAGTTCAAGATTCGGGAACGGAAGAGATAGAATTAATCAATTGGCCTTCAGTCATGTCGAAAGTTGCATGCTGAATCAAAAATGACCATTGCCAACCACGCTGGGCTATCTAATATCCTTCATCGACCCGCGACAGCATGTCTCTAAGGCAGCACCAGAAGAGAATTTCGTTCATATCCTAGCCCAAAATCCGAACCCAAGTCATTATGTACCTAAAACGCCAAGATACCCATTCTTTCATGTCATTACGATTTGTTCTTGCTCAAGCATCTGCTGAGCCCAATTATGATAGCCGCTATTGCCTTTGCAGTCATTTTCACAATCCAAGCTATCGCTTTCACCATCATCCACAGTAATCCGCAGAAACCAGGCAGTTTGTCCTTGTTCTTCTCCTTCTGCTTCTCCATCTTGTACTTCGGACTCTCCTGGCTTTCCAGATCCAGATCCATTTGCTGCGTCTTCGGGAATGATTTTCTTTTCGACCTTGGTGTATCCGGCTGAACAGGCGCAGCCGGAGGTGCGTCAAATCTTTCGATGTGCATTCTCTTCTCTTCTTCCAGCGCGACCAACATCACAGCGGCAATCGCTACGTCGATAATATAAAAGGAGTCTATTCTGGCGGCGACACCTGTGTCGATTTCTAGGAATCCAGTTCCACTGCCATCTCTGACCAGTCGCACAAGATTATAAGGTAATTCCGGATGCTCGAGCGTATATTCTATCCTAGACCAGGCTGGGGAAGAAGTGATTGCTACGAGGAAAGGGCTGCTGACCCCCGGATGTCTGAGATAAAATTTCTTGCTGTCGTCGTCCCAAAGTAACCGTCCACACTCTCGCTCGGCTGCTGCCAACACTAAAGCACCATCTGCTACATTTGATCGTCCGGCAAGGTCGACTGCCATATTTGATGCTGCATGCGGGTATAGCAGAGCTATTAAACCATCGTTCGGCGGTAGTCGTCTGGATTGCTCTTCAAGTGTGGTTATCAGAACCTCAATGCCTGAGTCTGCTCTGGGAAAGACGCCAATCTTTGGGGAGTTAGATTTCCTCACGGCCTTTGAGGGGTTCTGGCGAGTCATTGTGACTTGTGCTGAAGTTGAAGTTGGATCGATGCGTAAAGTGTAGAATGGTTGAGTGGCGGAGGAAAGGGTGTGAACTGGTTCTTCTACCGCACTTGTCATCTTCATGACAAATTTGCGACCTTCGGATGCCGATGCTTTCCAACCATTTGTGACCTTCCAAAGTTCCTTTAGCTCTGCTGAACTAGAAGCTTCAGGCCAAGTTTCATCCTGTAATCCTCGGCCAACCATACCTGGCGACTGTGGACCTAGCGACATTGGACTACCCAATCCGGGGCTTACTTCGTTCACACCTGGTGAATATGGTCTTCGGCTTATTATTGTCTGTGGGATATGTCTGGGGCTTTGTTGGGTGGGAAAGTATTGTTGATGTTCAAGTGGAAGATCAGGGTTATATCGTGGGAAAATGGATCTTATTACGGGCGCTTCTCCCCGCTGGTGTTGACTATGTCTTGATGAATTACTGTGGCTTCTAACAAGAGTTGGTGCTTCGGAAAATGATGTGTGCGACCTCGGGATCTCTGACGCAAGAACCGCTGGAGCGGGCATACTCAGGGGTGATGCCGTGTCATGTTGTAGAGTTTGGCGACCACCGAAGGATGGATCTCCTACCTGCCTTCCGTTGACCGGCATATCGAAGGATTGCGATCGATTAGCGGGATCTGGGGCGGTTCTGGAGGAGCCTGGAGCCCGCTCGTTGCTATTTCTTCTCCACGTTTTCTTTTTCGAGGGCGGGGGAGGAAAGAGCTGCAGGCCCATGTTGACTGGCTTATCCGACATCATGGAAGAAATAATCACAAAATAACAATGTCGACGACTTACACAAACCTACCCGACCACATATCAAAATGGAGAGCACCATGCTACACATATATACATCCAAAACCATATCGACAACAATCTTCAATCCTGGTTCATGCAAGCCCAAAATAAAGACCCGAGGGATAATCGTCTTTTCCAACTGTGCGATTACCTCGAAATAGACATTCTCTGGCCTACCGCTCTAATCCGAGCAATTCGATTGATTCGGTTATTTGGTACGCGGGGAAGAAACCAAATGAGCGCCAAGCTGCATTGTGATTGATGCAGTGATTGGTAGTGACCCAGACGCAAGCGCTATCGTCAGCCAACCAACGTCCGACATTGGACCAATTGTGAAAAGAAATTTTTTATTTTTGGAATTTGAGGGGTTGAACATCAGGTGATTCTGCAGGTTCGAGTTGTTCTCGCACGAAAGTGGTTGGTTGGGTTAAAGCCATCTTTTTTTACCCGCTATTGATGGCCGAATCAGAAACATTGATTTTAAGCTTAATACTCCTATTATTACCGGCCAATGAAGGAGAGACCAACCAGCAGTCTGTGCGAGGTACTATCGATACTTGGAGGTCCTTTTGACACTTTGGAGCCGCAATGATCGTCCGTAAGGCGATGGTGGATGCGGTAATCTTACGACATTGTAAGCAAGAGTACAAGAACCGTTGTCATTCCTCATCAGCATTTCGCCCGAGTTGCCCTGTGTGTACCTGGATGAGGAGCCAAGTGGGCCACCCATCTCTTAGCCTGGGGGATCTTGGAGGATCATGCTGATCGTAAGCTCATCGCCTCTTCCGGGATCAGGTCTACATATATATATATCATCTTGCTCACCGGTGCTGGAAATAATCATAACATCTTCATTGTTGCAACACCTCAAGCAGCAAAACAGGTGTGTCACCTCCTGTCAGCAAAGCGGTTGGTGCCTCGGCATCCCCACATGTGATTCTCTTGTGATTTCTTCAGAACCGCGCCTTGAAGACTTGAAATAGATACGATGGTGCTTTTCTTGTTATCGTTGTCCGAGATGAGTCCAAACGTCTCACCAGATCCGAAGGATTTCGATTCTCCACAAAGTTGGATCTTCTTGGCACTCCCACCAGGTGGCTCAGCCGTCTCAACAGTTCACTAATCTTAGCGCATCTGCCACAAGATAGTCTTACGGGAAATTTCCACTAGCACAGGCCATTGCAATTCACGACGACACTTCGTCAGACTGTTTCACATCATTCAAGGACTACACATTTGGAACGTTGCAAAGACAATTGATCGTTTATTCACTGCCTGTTAAGCATGCTCATGGAGCAGCATGCGACATCACCATCCCCAATAAGAAACTCCGACCCAAACAAAACCGAAATCCACCACACCCGTTTTGCAACTCAACACCGTCTATCCTCATGTTACCCTTCATCTACCAACCCGCTGTCTCGTATCACTGCGAGTGAACCTTCCCGCGCTTAGAGTACAGTGTACCCGAAGCTGTGGCCGATGGTGTAGTGGTTTCCTTGCTCATCGTATTGTCCCTTCTCGATGGCCTGCTCTGGTCCATAGGTGACGGTGAAGTACGTGCAAGTGAAGACACCGTTTTGGCCGTTCTCGTACAGGATGTAGGACACGAAGAATGCGCATTCGGGGCTGTGCTTGGCACTGCAGGTAGCGGCACACAAGCTGGGATCGTAAGGTTGCGCTTGAGAGAATGATTCCTCGCCCACTATTTTGGGGTTAGCAAATCTGCTTTCAGGGTACTATGCTGGGGTTTCGGCTATACTTACTGTAGGTTGTGGTGTTAGCTGGAGCATCGATGGTAGCAGTTCCGAAGCTTTGAGGTGTGCCGTAACCGGAGAGAGTCGGTGGGGCAATTGCATTGTAGGCGTTGGAACCAGCAATCACAACGTTGAAGTCTGCTTGCCATTGGCCAACGTTGGTGGCAGATGAAGCGGACAAGAGACCACCGAAGAGAGCACACTTGATGAGAGTCTGCGATGCTGGATTGGGGCAATCATCCTCATTAGGAACAACAGTTGGATCGCGCTCGAAGTCTACACGTGTTAGCTAGTACGAAAAGAGCAAAGAGTTGCGAGACAGCCTTACAGATGTTGAAAGAGGTGCAACCCTGGATGTTGTTGCATGCATTAGCGCAAATGGCAGGATTGTAAGAAGTCAAGGCATCAGAGATGTACGTAAGGTATGTAGCATCTTGTGCAGAGGCTTCCACGTTCTTGAAGCCATCAACCAACGCGTAACTCTCTGGAGTGGCTGCGTTCAATGCGGCATCTGCGAACACCGAAGACGAATGAAAGGCAGCCGGGGTATCTGGGCTGCTAACAGCAGGACCATTTCCAGCAGGGTTAGCTGGGCAAGCCGCTGGGCAGGTAGTGCGTTTGGTCTTGCGCTTGGCAATGGGCGAAGCAGTGGCATCGGCTGTCACGACAGCTGCTGCTGTTGCCGGGTTGTACAAGAGAGTCGGAGTTGCTGTGTTACCGGCTGGAGCTCCCGTAACCGGAACGGTTGGAACAGCTTTGTAGGCCGAGATGTCGAGGCTTCGTGGTTTGACGAAGGGAGATGCAGATGCAACAACTGCCAAGGCAGAGAGAATGATGGTTGACTTCATCTTGCCGGTGTTTGGACTTTGGATATCCGAAGAATGCGTTAAGCAGCAGAGAGAAAGATGAGGAGAAGAAGGTGTTGTTGATGTGGTGGATGTGATTGAGTTGTGGATGCTGTTCTCCTCGCCGACGAAGACGAGGACTTTATAGTTCTCGGTCGCGCTGGTTTCTTCGTATTCTGGTGCTTCACGAAGGCTGAGTTTGTTTAGCTGCTATAGAGCTTTGTGTGACAGCTGAATATCGGCCCACCCGACTCTATGGTCTTGAGGGTATTCTCGTCGTTCCACCACTCCTAGCCGTCAGCCTACGGCCCCGAGAAGAAAACATCGTGACGCCTCGAAATTCCATTAAGCCCTAAATAGAAACGTGGCCAGGAAGTGGAGGCAGAAATCGCACTATTCCCACTCTCAGGAGACGTCATGACCATGACTGGTGAGATTACTCTTCACCGGACCACTTTCTTGGACAGCTCACGTCCAAAAATAGCTTAACCCTCAAGCTTTTCAGCGCCACACTTTCTCCAAAGCACCTGAGGAGACACGTCTTACTTCGCGGGGTAGAAGACCGAGCTGGCGGTAAAGTTTATTTGCCCAGAAGGGTCGAGGACAAAGCACGCTGCCGACAACACGCTGCCGACAGCACGAACAGTGCAATCTTCATGATGAGAGTGTACGACACGGAATCCGATGTCTATGTCTTTTTCTTGGTATGTGGCTCGACAGTTTACCCAAGGTCTATATTGGGAGTTCGAAAAAAGTAGCGAAGGTAGTGCAGGCGAAGCGCCGTGCGAACTTCTCCTTTCCACTACATCTAATGTCACTGTGAAGCTGAACAGTGGTCGAACGATTTTTGTAAGCCCAGCCGGCCATGTGTCAACTGTATGCATGGCATGTGGGTACTATCATAGAGCAAGGGTATGATTCTTTTTGTAAGGTGTGAATAGGCAGAGTCTAAGACCGAACTTTTTATCGATTTCCTGCCGAGGGTAGTAGTCTGTCAATAGTCGAGCTGACAGGGTTAGAAATTTTTACTGTAACAAAGTGGCACCGGTTCGGACGAGGCCTAGCGTTGCCAGGCCCCCTTGTATACTCCGATTTTGATTGCCCAAAGGATCTTTTGTGGGACTATCAGCTACCTTTGGGACTGCATGGAGATCATGCTTATCGGGAAATTCACCTGGCTATCATTTTGAGGCATTTGGCTATATTGTGAAATTCCCACCGTCTTTGCTCAGTCGTGGCAGTACCATCATTCCTTCGTTATTCAACTTTCGTTCTTCACAGCATTTCAAAATGAGGGGGCCTATGTCTTTTCTCTCACAGAGCAGTCCTGCGACCGCGGAAAACAGTCCAGGGCATACTCCAGCTCCATCAGTGCGAGCACCTTCGACTTCCAATCCCTTCTCAACTCCTCCATATTCGAGACCTGCTTCGACCATTGGTGTTCGATCAGGTTATCAATATGCTCCAGTTCCTGGCACGGGATACTTTCGCTCTCGTCGCGTCCGCAAGGAGGACGCCGTACCTTTACCCACGAGGAAGAAAACCAAGAAGGAGAGTCTACTATGGATAATGCCGCTTTGCGGTCTACTCCTTGGTCTTGGACTCACTGGACTGGTCATCTACTTGAAGATAAAAACTATTCAGCACCACAAATACTGTCCTGTATTGAACGATGACTTCTCGTCCGGCACCTTAGATCCTAAGATCTGGACGAAGGAAGTTCAAGTTGGTGGCTATGGGTTAGTGCATCCCTCGGGTGTGATTGTGAGACATTGTGCTAACGTTCTCTTAGCAACGGTCAATTTGAACAGACCACAAGCGATGACGAGAACGTCTTCATCCAAAATGGGCAGCTGTATATCAAGCCAACTCTGCAAGACGCAGCTTTGATCACCACCAACAACATCATCAACCTCACAGCTGATGGCTCCTGCACGACTACCTCCAATATTAATCTCAACTGTGTCACCTATACCAACACAACTAATGGCACCATCGTTCAACCCGTCAAGTCTGCTCGCATCAACACTAAGCTTGGCGCATCCATCAAATACGGAAAGGTGGAAGTCCGAGCCAAGATTCCGAAAGGTGATTGGCTTTGGCCAGCCATTTGGATGTTGCCCGTTGAAGACACTTACGGAGCCTGGCCACAAAGTGGTGAGATCGACATTATGGAATCCCGAGGCAACAACTACACCTACAGTCTTGGCGGGAACAACTTCGTATCGGGATCTCTGCACTGGGGTCCTGACTTGAAGCATGATGCTTACAAGCTTACATCCAATGTCCGAACTGCATTGCATAACCAGTTTGGCGACGAATTCCACACTTACGGCTTGGAGTGGAGCGAGAAATATATCTTTGCATATGTTGACAACACACTGCAGCAAGTCATGTATTGGCCGTTCAACAAGCCGTTGTGGCAGCAGGGGAATTTCCCGTTGACCGACTCCAATGATACTGCAATTGTGGACCCTTGGTCTCAGACGGGCCGAGATAGCACGCCTTTCGACCAAGAGTTTTATCTTATCATGAACGTAGCCGTTGGTGGTCAGAACGGGTGGTTCCTGGACGGTGCAGATGCAAAGCCATGGGTTGATGGAAGCGCATCTGCAAAACTTGATTTTTGGAAAAGCCGAGATCAATGGTATCCTACTTGGGAGAAAGATGGCCAAATGATCGTCGATAATGTGCAGATGTGGCAACAGTGTTGATTAGCTACTTTTCTTTAGATTTTCACAGGAACGAGTACATAATGAGTGACGCGATTGGATGCGACGGAATAGGAAGCTTTGGACTTTTCCTTGGATGGTATGGGATACGGTAATCAGTTTTTTCGGTGATAATTATAGAATAGGTTAACATGGTACATGCAGAAATAATATAGTAAAGTACATTTGCATCCTCGTAATTTGAAGAAAAGCCCCACTGGTGATGCTACTCTGTGCGGGACATCGGACAAGGGTGAGCCTTACATTGCGCTGCAGGTTGCTCGTTTGCCAGTCTGGACATTGACATTGAGTTCCATTATCTATTGGCGTTTGCAGTTCATATGGAGCGCTTTCTTGTGTAAATAGATTAGATTGAAACTGTAACACGGGAAGAGTTAGTCGGAAAGCTTACCGTTTCTTGTGACACACGGAGAACGGTAGGTTTGACTTCATTTGTGGCCCGGGATTTATTCGTTCGTTCATCGTTTACAATCAGAAATAAAGTAGATGCAGAAGCCACAGGAACACAGGTTGACTAATTTCCGGAAAGGCTTCCCGCCGGAGCTTTCTCCCTTGTCATTGGGTCGGTTTGACGATAGCCCCCAAGCTTTCGATTTGCCGAAAACAATATTCCGCTTTGGAAAGCTTACAGTTGGGTCGCACATACCGGTGGTGGTGGGTGCTGTGCCACAATACACAACATGAACAGTAAGTAATCTATCTATCGACTACTTTACAGCAGCATCAAACGCACGTCCTCCCCCTTTCATCCCATCCCTTGCTCAAGTCCTCATGTTATACATGCCGTCATACACATCGTCATGTACTTTAACTAAAGGGTTACCATTTTAATTTCACGAGGAAGTATACATGCGCGCCATTAATTCACATGCTATTAGTTCCTCTACACCAATTCGCCGGAGAGCGACTGAGGTGTGGTGGTTGAGGTGGGGGACTGAAGTATGTGTATGTAACACACAGACGACTTGAATACTGCTCGGTTAGATTCTGTTGGGATCTCGTATCTCAGTGCAGTATCATGTTTATCTTTTCCCGAGAGGGCCAGCAACCTGGCTGCCATTGCATCGTTGCTTATCAAGATGAAAGCAAGAAGGCCCTTATTCCAAGATTTCCCACTGGCGCAAAATTTTGCACCTTGTACAAAGCCATACGGTGTGTCAAGTTATCTTCACTTTGCTGCACAGGTGCATGTGTGAAAAGTCAAACCTTACAGACTTTGTACGAGAGGTGGGACCCCGTAAGACTCGTTCGGATGATCTACTGGCCATTGCATGTCGGGTACTGTGGGCCGACCGTGCCAGCCTAGATACAGAAGTTCGACAGCACGGAACATAAGCTGACACTATTACTGATAAGCTTAGCACTGACGGAGATACTGAACTGTACCAGGTATCCAGGTATGCCAGGCAGTGCTAACGAGCATGTAGGCATTTGTAACCCGGTGTATGTTAACGGAATACTGGCAAAACTGGTTATGGCTGTGGCTATCATGGCTATAGCCATAGCCATAGCATGGCTATCTATCCTATCAAGCTAGTCCTGCACCACGTACCGCTCGTATGCAGCGCGAGTGGCTGGAGAGCTTCGATGCAGCAGCTCAGCACTGTTCGTTAGGAAGACTATACGTTCTCGAACGCCAGCAACCGAAAACACCTCTGTGCTCACGGAAACGAGTGGCTTATCCACTGTACTTTACCCAATCGAGGCGGCGGGAGATTCGCAAGATGCTACCGCTCTCGGATAACCGTTACAAAAAGGCCCATTTTGTGTCTTACTTGTACTTGTTCGTCTCTTCAGCTCAACATTTAGACGGGCGTTTATCCGGTTTAAGCTTCTCACTGCTATCGGCAACTCCAATAGGGAAGAAGCCGCTAATCCAAAGCACGGATAGAAGCGAGGCAAAAGGTGGTCGACACGTTGGACACGTTTTTCTGCTTTTCCGTTTATTCGTAGCATTTTCTATATTCGGTGCTAATACAACAACATCTTTCCACTTCCGGATCGACATCGACCCATTATGGAGCGTATCATTTCCCGATCAAGTTACTTCTCCGCGGCGGGGTGTCTTCGGGGCAAGCGCTGATGGAAGGTTTACTTTTGAATCGATAGCCTCAAAAAACTAACAGCTTGACGAAACGACGTGAGTTCAGACGCAGCAAGGTGCTTACGAGCCATCGCTACTGTGGACATGGCCAATTCATCTAATTGCTATGATTCATCGAACAGGTAGCAGGTAACAGGAAATTATGGGCTGGTCGTGTACCCACCTTTCTTGATAAGCATACCTTGCCTACCTGGCCTGCCTGGCCTGCCTGGCCTACCTTGAACACTTTGACCCTTGCTGTCGATTACGACCTCAATATATTGTGCAGGCAAGATTTACTCATTGCATGCACATACTGTATTGACAGGGCCAGGGTCAGTCAATTCGCCCCCCCCAACAACAGCAAAGGGCCGGCGACGTCCAATGGCCAGCAGTCCAAGCAATATCAAGATGTTTCCCCTGTCGAGCTTTTGCTCTCTGTGCATTCTCAGGCTCCGCCCGACCAAGATCACCTTTGAGCGATAGATCCTCCGCAGGGATTCTACCCAAGGTACTCCCGAACCTCAGCTCTCAATTGTTTGGGATGCGTGGAAGTCCACGGATATCTGCCGGTCGCATGCGAAAAATGCAAGAATGCAACCATTCGCAAGCGTTTTCCAATCTCAAGCGGAAATTGCCAGGGTTACGATGGCGCTCTTGTTCGCTGTTGGGACTGCAGGAAAGTATCGAGCTTTTTTTGGACATCCTTGGGCCAGAGAAAACCTACACCTTGGCGTTCTCGACTCAGTAAGCTCATTCTAGACGCTCGCTCTTGTCGACAGCTACCCTGGAGACCTTCCCGTTCAGTTCGGAGATGGCTCAAAGTGGTTTCCTGAGCTGCACCCAATATTTTCAGGTAGGCTAACGTATCAGTCTTTGCTTCGGCTTCTATGACTTTATATTCAAACCTTCGTTTCCTCAGTCTGCTTGTTACTCAGTACCCTCTCTCTATCTTTTTGCATACCACTTTCGTTAATCGAGCTATCTTGCTCGACAGTCTTTGATCATGGGTGTTCTTAGCTACTTCAAGATTTCCAAGGCCGACCAAAAGTCCTCCAGCAACGAAAAAACTGTCACTAACGCCGGCAACCCTTTAACTTCAAATGCTGTGTCTCCGGAGCCATCACCAATTGGCTCAGCTCGACAGAGCTTATACAGCAACAATCGATTAGATGATATCAGGCATCAAGTCCTTCTGAACTACCTATGGCAGAAACAGAAGGGGTTGATGTGGATTCAGGATGATTCTAAACAGTATGAGGGTGTCATGGTTCGCAAGGACAGAACTGAGTACCTGTGCCGGCCGCAAACTTTGGCTACCTCTACATTTGGTGTGGCAATGCAGACGATGAATGTTTCGGTATGCTTTTCCTGACTTTGAGATATGTGCATTGCTAACATTGCACATAGGCTGCTATGACCATCAACTCCACAGTCGTTGAACCTTTCCTCACAAGATCTCCCGACGCCCTTGATGTACCTCTCACAAACGGTCTTCGTGTTCAAATTCTACCAACTATCGACGACTTACCACGCGCTCGCAGAGGTCAGCATGCTGCATTCATTGCCAAAGAAGCTCTGTTAGTAGTCTGGGAAGACGACCCAACACTCCTTTTCGACCGAGCGAAAGCCATTGAGGATGCATTGCTTCAGACTGTCTGGCATGAATCCGATAGCGAAAAACACGAGAAGGCGCCACAAGCTAATGTAAGCGAAATCGACGAGGAGTCGAACCAGCCTATCGAAGAGAGACCCACGATGTACCTGAATTCGTTCATGATCTCGTGCTCAATCTGCCTTATCATGACCCTTCTCGGTTTGGGATATGCTGAAGTCGCTTTGGAAGTTGTCGTTCTGGGCAAATGGATCTCTCTTTGCTACATCATCATGTTACCAATTAATGCGTATTTCTCTATGGTAAGCCGCTAAAGATGCACGCTCCGCACTTAACTCTCGCTTCAAATACTAACTATCTGCAGTTCTTCACTAATGTTATAATCGGTGTCCTAATGCAATGTTTCGGTCCTATTCAACAACTCTCTAGAAACACAAAGTTCTACTCAGCCAAAGCACCACCGCGTCTGATGACCGATACTCTGCCCCACGTCACCATTCAATGTCCAGTCTATAAGGAGGGTCTTCAAGCTGTCATTGTCCCTACAATCTCATCGATTAAAAAGGCTATCTCAACATACGAACTTCAAGGTGGATCTGCGAACATCATCATTCACGACGATGGTCTTCAACTACTCGAGGAGTCCGCCAGACAACAAAGAATTGAGTTCTACGCTGATCACGGTATTGGATGGACCGCTCGTCCTCCTAACGGACAAAACGGCTACACACGAAAGGGAAAATTCAAGAAGGCCTCCAATATGAACTACGGACTTGCTCTATCTAATGCCGTCGAAGAGAAGCTTCAAGCTATCGAGCGATCAACCACATGGACTCAAGTTGACGAGGTTGAGGCTTATGAATCCTGTCTTTCCGAGGTGCTCGACGAGCACCCAGAAGCTTGGGTTGAGGGAAACATCAGAGTTGGCGACTACATTCTCCTCATTGATTCCGACACCCAAGTACCCGAGGACTGCCTGCTCGATGCTGCCAGTGAAATGGAACAATCCCCAGAAGTCGGCATCATCCAATTCTCTTCCGGTGTCATGCAAGTATCCCACAACTTCTTCGAAAACGGCATTACTTTCTTTACCAACTTGATCTACTCTGCTATCCGATACGGTGTCTCCAACGGTGCTGTTGCCGCCTTCGTCGGCCACAATGCTATCCTCAGATGGTCTGCTATCCAAGAAGTTGCATTCGAAGACGAAGAAGGCCAAGAACGCTTCTGGTCCGAATCATGTGTCTCCGAAGATTTCGACATGGCGCTCCGCTTGCAACTCAAGAACTACACCATCCGCATGGCTGCCTGGGCTGGCGACGGATTCAAAGAAGGTGTCTCTCTCACCGTCTACGATGAATTGACTCGCTGGCAAAAGTACGCTTACGGATGTGACGAGCTTGTCTTCAACCCCATCCGCACCTGGCTCTGGAAATCACCTTTCACTCCCCTCTTCCGCAAGTTCATCTGTTCCAACGTCGATATCGGCTCCAAGGTGCAGATCGTCGCGTATATCGGTACTTACTATGCGATCGGTAGCGCGTGGATCATCTGTCTTGTCAACTGGATTTTCGTCGGTTTGTACAACGGCTACCTTGATCTCGCCTATGTTGATTCCTGGGAGAACTGGCTTTCCATCGTCGTTGTGTTCTCCGGCGCTGGTAATCTCGGTCTTGCTGTTCAACGTCATCGTTCTGGAGAAAAGGATTTCCTCTCAGCCTGTAAGTTCCCTATTCCCACCTCCAGCATCTATCTATCTCTCCGAACATACACTAACCTTCCCCTCCTTCTAGTCCTCGAAAACTTCAAATGGGTCTTCATGTTCATGATCTTCTTCGGCGGTATCTCGCTACACATGTCCCAAGCCATCCTCTGCCACATGTTCGAGATCGACATGTCGTGGGGCGCCACCTCCAAAGAAGTCGAGTTCTCCAACTTCTTCCTCGAAGTCCCCAAGATCCTCAAGACGTTCAAGTACACGTACATGATGTGCATTGCGGGTATTGTCGCCATTGTCATCATGGCTACTGGCCCCTTCTTGCCCTGGAGCTACAACATCGATACTTTTGTCGCTATCTTCCCGCTCTCGGTTATGTGTGTGAGCCATTTGTTGCTGCCGGTGGCGTTGAACCCGGAGATGATGACGTTTAGTTGGTAGATAGGTTGGTGGTGGGAGTTATATCTAGTCGCTCTTTATTAATGGTATATATGAATGGAGGGAAATGGAAATGGAAAGGAAACGCATGTGTGCGAATGGGGGATTTAATTTAATTTTTAACATAGACTGGACTGGGTTGGTTGGAACGAACTTACTTACTTGGTGGGTTGGGATTGGATTGGATATTCCTTCCCCGTATATATATGCTTCTACGATCACGAATAGATGGGGGGGTTTTATCTCATTAGGTTTAAGTTAACTGATACCAAATACGAAAGATACATAATCATCATCATTATTGTCACTGCATTGTAATAAGTTATGGGGGTTTGAAAGAATGTTTCTGTTGCTTGTTTGTCTGAGATGCTGTGAATGAACTTGTAATGGCAAATGTACCCAGCTCTCACTAGACTTGTATATGTATGTGTAGAGCACCAAGAGATAGATATAGTGATTCATTAACCACTCAATCTGCACGAAGTTTAAAGAGAATTCGAACTACGAGACTTGTCCTCGGAAGATATGTCAATCACCTGTTCTCAATTCTCGAATATTCCGAGTAATTTCGATCAATTATAGTTCGGTGTGAGGAGATATAGCTATTAAAGACCATTGTATAGTGGTCGATGAATTATAATGCCCCTTGGTAGAGGATCTTTCTTTCTATATATTTATTCTATTTCTCATTACAATCATGTAAGTAAATATCTATGTACCTCTATTTTACCCAACCATCCTAACATTGACTCTCAAGTAATCATTAATGAAGATAACCCATCCCATGCTATGCCATCCAGTCACCACATCACCCCAAAAGTGTATAATACAACGTCCCCACCGTCGCCACCCACGCCAACCCCATCAGCTGATTCAGCAAATGCGGCGCGACTCTCCCCGCGACAAACCTCGCGACCGCCGCGCCCACAAACCCCATCCACACCACCACGGCACTCGTACTCCACAGATTATCCCACGCCGCATGTCTATTCTTCTTCTGCTCCGTCTGGTTCCTCATGCTGGTCCCCCAACCTCCTTCCAGCACGGTCACCACACTCCAGAACATGATACCCGGCAGCGGCAGCTGGTAGAAGATCTGCGATAGCACGAGATACTTGATGCTGTTGACGTGCGACTTGTTGCACCAGAAGTTGTAGGATGTGCAGAGTGCGACGCGGAAGAAGAGGTCGAGTAGAGAGTAGGTGTGCACGGAGTAGCCGGTGAAGACGTAGCGGATGGTGAAGACGCCGATGATGAGGGGGCCGTAAAAGCGGCGCATGGCGGTAACGAAGAGAATGGCGCCGTGGATGGAGTAGACTTGGGGATATTGGAAGGTTTCGATGTGGGTGGCGCGAGCCCAGCGTTGTTGCTGGAGGAGCCAGCGGATGAGAGTCGTTGGGGTGTCGGTGGCGGCTAGGGCGGAGGTGTTGAAGGTTACTTTCCAGTTGCGAAGAAGGAGGTTGGTGGTTAGATGACGGTCTTCGTTTACGACCTGGATGGGAAGGTTAGCGATTGTTTTATTGAGTTTTGAGCAACAGGTGGAATGTGCCCTTGGGGATCCTTTACGCTGGACTTCCAGCGAAATAACCGGGGTATTTAAGGGTGTTGTTATCATGTAATATCAAGCCAACCATCCCCTCAAGTGCCAAAAACGTGCTCTCTCGGCAATCAGATAACACTTGTGGCACTTCAAGGGATAACTAGTATCATAGAGTGGTATGAGCGTGGGTGTACTACACCTGTAGTGACCACTCATATGAAGTTACGTGATAACTTTAAAATCACAACACTTTGAGATCAATGACTTACTGTTTTGACACCAATTGACGTCTGCGTATACCAAGGAAGAAGTATCGGCTCCAAAGCGATTAATCGAAAAGCAGCACATGGACCGGGCTGGCAGTCAACAGCATCCACAGCACCAGTTTGACCACGAGTGATAGCAAGTCTACAACCAGTTGGTCAGCTCCATCTTGACTTGTACAACATCAGAATCAGTCAAACTTACTCGGACCAATAGGCAGCGCTTCCCAAAGCAGCAATTGCATTCTCCTTGTCATTGTGAATCGACAATGCTGAACAACTTCCCCCAATCAACGGATCCGCAGACATACATCCAATCGTCTGATATAACGTATCAGGAAACACAATAGTGTCTGAATCCGATGTCCACAAATATTCAATGCTGTTCGCATTTCCTAACGCCAGAGAAAACACCATATTCGTAAACATGATATCCTTCTTGCATTTATGCGGTTGATAGAGACAGATAGCGCGCAGAGATTTTGAAGGCATAGGATCGAGTGCGCCATGTTCGCGAAGAGTATTGGCTGCCTTTTCCAGGACGATCCGGAAAGCGTACTTGTGTGATTCTTCGAGAAGTTCCTTTGGGATGTTTTCCGGATCAGCAGCATTCCATTTTGAGCTTAGACTTTTCTCGTCGTAGAGTTCGCGGGTTACGTAGTTCTCAGCAATTCGGACTGCGAGAGGTCCATAAGGTTCGTCGATGTGGATTTTGAGTAAGTCGGGGAATACCTGGGAGAAAGAAGGTTAGTTCTGAGTCTCTTTGTAGGATTTCTGGTTTGGGACATTCGAACTTACTTGTTGCGCAACCGAAACCATCTCCATATCACCATCATGATCCCCATCGATTCCGATCAGCATGATTTCCAAACCAGGCGAATTCAGATAACTCTGTAGAGCTCTTCTCCACAGATTCGCTTCCTCGCGATATCCCACCACCGAAGCCATGCACCTAACAGCCACATCTCCCTTCTCCTGGACTCCCTTTTCCACGTCTGCTTGCGATAGCGTTTGTTCCAGTTTCTTAACGCGTTCTACATTTTTCCTCCGGTTGACCTCTGCTAGACCAATCTGCCATATACTTTCAATGGTGATGGGAAAGAACGATACATATCTTCGGAGATATCTGAAGATGATGAAAAAGACCGTAACGCAGAGGATGGTATTGTAGAGCTGCCTCGCAACGGACGGCACCACAGGTAATATTGGCATGATGGCCTACTCACGCTCACCTCGCATGCGCAGTTTTCTGGCAGGCAGGAAAAGTTGGGCAAACTAACGAATGTATGCAGAGGGTACGACGAGCAACGAAAGAAGAGAAGAAAAAAGACAGAATGAATGAGAAATCGTTATATCAACAACATTGCTCACAAAGTATTACCGCACCACATTGCGGCCAAGGGCTTTATATTTCCAAGCACCTATGGCATTGTGTATCCGGTGAAGCTGCGGTAAGTTATTTCGAGAGAATAGCTTAGCAATCCGCATCCAGGTTAGCATGATTGCAAGGAGAGGAAAAAATTTGTACGTAGATGGGAGAGTGGGAGGGGCAACGACAGGCAAGGCGTGGGTATTCGGTAGGCAGAGGTAGGCAGGTAGGCAGCACAACCTCACCTCCCCGGGTCCCTGGTAATACGATCGGGTGTTTTCAGGCGTTTTTGGTAACGTTAACGTTGAGAGAGGAGGGACCTTGGAAAGCGAGCTTCTCCACCTGATTTAGATAAGAAGTCTGGGCACAATTCTAGCCGTGAAGGGGAAAGAAGCAGCTTCGCGCAGTTTGCCCCAGTCGGGTATTAGGCATGATGGAGTACAGTAATCTCGGTATAAAAAGCTGATCCCCATATTATTCGATGGAGATTTCCGCACGAAGTTCTTGGCTGTAGGGCAGCATTGGTAGCCTTGCATATGGCCCCGGTTTCATTGGATGGTGATTAGGTTTTCTGGAGACCCTTGCTCTCCGGGTCCAAAAAAAGCTGCTCATTTGTGGCATAGGCTACCATCACCAAAAACTTACAACTTTTTTTTATAATAACCTCTATTAATATTGTATTTATATCAATCTATATAATTAGATTAATCTAGTTATAAGAGGGTTCAGAGCAAATAGCCAGATATAAATTCATCTCTCAGATATAAAAAAAAACTACAATTATTTTGGTGATAGTAGCCAATACCACAAATAGGCAGGTATTTTCGGACCCGCAGAGCCTTGATCTCCCAATGTCCCACTCCCAGCGAAAATTTAACCTTAACTTATTATTCAGGAAGCCCCTTTAACTCTTTCACCATGATTAGTCGCCTAGTCCGATTCGGTACGTCGTGAATGGAATTGATTGACAGCTTCGAAGTTCTTCCTTGTCCTGCCGGAAGATTGTCTTGGACTCTTGGCTCGTCTACTTCGTACGATCCTCGTATCGTATTCTCGACACCGAGTTTTTCAACCCCGTATCGATTAGGATAAGCAGAGATGCATAAACCTCTGGCCTTGCACATCATAGAGTCTTCATAATCCTAACCTATCGAAAAAGAAAACCTAGCTGAATCGTCCTACTCCGACGCATCAGCATCACCTGCTGTGATGATGAGGGCATATTCTCTAGCTGCAGAATAATGATATTCCTTCGCGGACCACGAGGTCTCGTATTGATCTTGGTCATATTGCTTTTTTGTACCGTCTATTACTACCAGAGGCTTTCAGCGCCAGTACGTACGACCAAACACGAGGAGGCTGTGGGAGCGCCTGATGGAAATATCGAACACCTTAAGCCCACAGAAGAAATCACTACCTCATCCGTGGAGAAATCGGTGAAATCAACGACAATAGAGGCTGTTGTTGAGACACAACTAGCCTCAACGCCTATCTACAAGCCGGTCTCAGACAATGATGCAAAGCACGGAATTGAGGCCGCGGTACCAACCGTGCCGCATGCCGTATCGCGGGCCGATATCTTGCTGATTGTCAAGACTGGCACCTCGACACTCTGGAGACGGATGCCGATGCAGTTGACCACAACTCTGGCAGATATCCCGAACTATGAACTCTACTCGGATTTACAAGAGACCCTAACTTATGGCGTCGAAACGATAGATGTCTTGAGTAACATCAGCGAAATCATCCGCGATCATGACAAGGCTGCGTACAGCATCTACGAAGATCTCCAGACAGACATACATGCATATCACGAACAAGCGCAGCTACCCGGCGACGAGCCGGAAATGCCACCTGGGAACCATAAAGGCTGGATTTTAGATCGATACAAGTTTCTGCCCATGCTCACGCATGCGCAAGAACATTACCCAAACTTCAAATGGTATATCTACATTGAAGACGACACTTTCGTCTTCTGGGACAATCTCCTTCAATGGCTGGCGACGTTACCCACAGACGACAAACCCGCATACTACGGCGCATACTCCGGCGAGATCAACGCCACGTTCGCACAAGGTGGTTCAGGCATAGCATTTTCCCGCTCGTTAATGCGCTCTGTTTTCGGCGGATCAAATGCCCCTACACTTCTGGAATATGCGAATTTCACCGCGGATTCCTGTTGCGGAGATATGATCTTGGGCAAAGTCCTCCGCGACCATGGAGTGCTGGTAAACGAGGGAGAATACGGTCCAGTATCCTTCAGACCCGAGCCGCCGTGGAAAACGTCTTTTGAGGAATTCCTCTGGTGTATACCGATTTTCACCTTCCATCATCTGCATCAGAGAGATCTAGTGCAATTGATGATGTTGGAGAGGAAGCATAGACAGAGCGCGTTGGGCTCGGTAGGTTTTTATTTCTTTTGTTCTTGTACTTTTATTATATTACTGGAGTGAAGGCTAATGGTTGAACAGCGTCCGATTCTCTTCAGCGACATATTCCACGCAACAGTAACCTCGCATTTGCTCCCGCGCCGCGACGATTGGGATAATTTTGCATCACGGTATGTGCTCACAAACAACGTCACTACGCTCGTATCCACCCCGCGCTGGCCGACTCCTCCTACAGTGCGGAATGCAACAGCTCTCGAGCAGGCGTATACTTCGCCAGAAGCATGTGATGCAGCTTGTGTCGAAGTAGAGTCATGTCGAATGTGGAGACACGAGGTGGACAATGAACAGAATAAGAGCTGTGCGCTGGACACGGTTGTGATTCTGGGGAGAGCGATTGAAGGGCGGAAATATTGGGATAAGAGGGAGATTAACAGTGGGTGGATGGTGGAGAGGATCAAGTCGACCTTGTTAGTGGATCAATGCGAGACTGTAGTGTCGCCTTAGGAAGTAAATAGATAATCATGACTACCACGACTACCTACCTACTCGCCGACCAGTCTGAATCGATTTCTAAGCTAAATCTCAATGCTTAGGCATGCATGAAGAGCAGCTAGCTACCCGTGTATGTATGTACGTAGTAAGCACTGCAAACTTAGTAAGCCCTGACCAAACACCTCTTCTATTCTCGAAGTCTACACAAGCATCTCGCCAGTATCCTCAAAACTCAAAAGATTTGGAATAGAACTTGCCTCGAATTGATTACCTCACACAATGTTTCGCCGCTATAAGCTTTTTGAATACCCGGCAAGAAGAAGATAAGATCGACTCAAGTGTTCGCAATGCAATCTAGGCAATTGTTCGGACAAGCCTGGACGGGTTCATCGCTGACCGCATGTTCTCCAGGCACGGGGGTTCCTCGCTTTACTTTTTCGTATTCTTACTCATATCGGCAGTTCAGAGTGTTCGGAATATTCAAGGTATGCGGAGTACTCGGTGGACAGTGTGTAGTGTCTCCAGCGCAGAAAATACCGGTCGATTCGATTGGGGATGATGTATTGCAGCTATTTCTCTGATATAACATTACTGTAGCATTCCGATTTTGCAACCGTCACTGTCCATTGGGCGTTACTATGGATTGTTACTTCTACGGTGTAGAACTACCTACATACCACATCAACGTTCCACTTAAAAACCCTTTTCACCTCGAGCTCGTTAACAGGAACCCCTATGGTGCAATCCGTCACTGCCAGTCCTCGCCAGGATACCCAAGTGACAAATACAGTCACATCTCTTTCTCGTAAGGATGCGACCGGTACTACCGGACAGCCAGTGTCTCGGAATTTTTGACTCATTTACTCGTAGACCGTCAACCGTCCACATAACATGCAAGGCTACCAACTCTAAATGCGCCCTGGCAAGTTGCTGGGATTCTTACAGTACCAAGAACTTCGCAATCCGTATTCTCCAGCCTACTCCACATAGCCCCCTTTCTTTTTTCGACAGGACATGGGCAAGAAATGCTGCGCCGTTCCGGAACTCTCAAAAGTGGGTGCGGTTGCCTGCATAGGCAACCCTTGGGCACATCATTGCGGAAAAGAGCTTTTCATATAAATAAATTTACCTTCATGCTTTCTTTTCGTGAAGATGGTGATTGTTTGCTTGGTCCGAACTCCTGCTCCCATCTTTTGATCTTCTGGTAGTAGTTGTACAGTAAACTGCCACTTAGACTTTCAGGGAGAGATAACGAACCTTTTCTTTTCATGTTCTGTTTTTGAGTTTCTCGGATTTTATATACAGGATGTCGGCATATCTGCCCCGACACTTCAAGGGATATCTATGGATTGGGTTCCTGGTTACGGTATTCCTGGTGATGGCGCTGAGCGAGAATGGCATCATTCTCGTTGATAGGTCGGCTGCGGCAGCAACTGGCCCGTTGTTACAAGAGGGACAGTCGATCATATCACCGGCTGCAAATTACCCGCAAGGAAAGATTCCGACTGTTAAATTGCAACCGGCAGCAGCACCAGCAGCAGCACCAGCAGCAGTAGTTGAAGAACCAAGCAGGGTCTACTCTTCTACAGGCCTGAACCCCAAAGATGTTGTTATTTTGGTCAAAACCGGAGGCACGTCGATATGGAGGAGAATGCCAATGCACATGTCCACGACTTTGGGCAATAAGCAGCTTACACCAAACGTGGTGTACTACTCTGATATCGACGACAACATCAACGGAAACCCGGTGATCGACTCTTTGGCGAATGTTTCCGCGGCCCTCAAAGCATCACCTGACTTTGTCCTGTACAACAAAGCTAAAGATGCTAAAAACGACAACCTGTATCAGGAATCAGGTAGTATGGAGGGTGATTCGTATCTACCCGGTGGGTGGAGATTGGACAAATACAAATTCTTGCCGATGTTCCAGCACGCTGCTATTCATCACCCAGGCAAGAAGTGGTATGTGTACATGGAGGTAAGATCAACCCATTCCGTCCCGTTCAGAGAAATAACGAAATACTAATTCTCCACCAGGACGACAACTACTTCTTCTGGGAAACCCTCTACGCCTGGCTCGCCACCCTCGACGCCAGTGCCCCCGTCTTCGTCGGCTCCCCCGCCTTCCGCATGGGCGAAGACTTCGCCCACGGCGGCTCCGGCTTCGCCATATCCGGGACCGCACTCGCCTCCTCCTTCGGCGCGGACCCCCTCCTCGCCAGCAAATGGGAGTCCTACGCCGCGGAGCAATGCTGCGGGGACCAAGTACTCTCGCACGCGTTGCGCGAAAAGGGCGTCGAGCGATACAAGGGTCTCGACGGGGGCGGATGGGCCGCACTCCAAGCGCTCCCGACCTGGCGTCTCGGTTTCGGCGACTGGAACTGGTGTTCGCCGATTATGAATATCCACAAAGTGCACCAGGCGGATATTTCCAAACTGTTTGTTTTCGAGAACGAGTTCATGGCGAAGACGGAGGGGAAAGGAAGAATGCGGTATAAAGACATATTTGAGTATTTCTTTTCCCCGCAACTGGTCGCATCCCGCTCCGAATGGGACAACTACGCGTCTTCTAAATCATTCTCGTCGTCCTCCGACTCCTATGCGCCGGAATACAAAGAAGCGACGGCGGCGCAGAGGGCCGAGCGCCCGTGGGCGTCGAAGGAGAAGTGCAAGCAGGCGTGTGTGGAGTGGGAGCAGTGCTTGAGCTGGAAGTATGCGGATGATGCGTGTAGTTTGGCGCATACGGCGGCGATGGGGCAGAGGATTGATGCGGGGATTCGTATGGAGAGTGGGTGGATGGTGGAGAGGATTAGGAAGGTTTTGGGGGGGAAGGAGTGTGGGGCGTTGGAGTTTTAGGAGTGCTGATGGGGTGGTGAAGTTTATGTTGCGCATTGCAATCGTATGGTATATATATATATGGGATAGGTAATTAATTACTTGGGCGTTTGAATGGGCATAGCGGCATTTTTTGGGTGCTGGATATACGGAAGAAGGGATACCGGAACTTTTGCGTGATGCATAGATGGGTATATATATGGCTGGATAGCTCAGCAGATGATATTTAGATTCTATTTAGATTCTAAAATGAGATATAAATGAGATTAGATCAATAAGGGATTCTCAACTCGTCAACTACATTATGATGTGAAGCTGGAAAATCTTCTAATTGTCTTGCTAGCCAGTATAACTTATCATTGATTGTTGAGAACTCATTTGAATATTGGATAACGTATTCTTCGAGCTCTATAATAATATCTCCAAAGTTGGGTTATGTGCAGTATGTCGAATGTCTAAGGTTGACAGTTCAATTTTGAGGTAAATTGCAGTTCTTAAATTGCAACCGGTATCTAACAACACCTTTCAGTTATCTGCACAGTAAATTTCCTCTCCGTCTATTTGTCCAAGTCCTTCGTCCTTTTTCCATACAAGCATTATAGCTAGTTCTTTCATCACTTATATACAAATCATGCTTATATACAATGCATAACCATTCCATCTTGTAACTTAAGCAAAGCGCATGTTCGTACATTTTAGCCTATGAGAAGCTTGCTCCTTTCCTCTTGAGTTTTCTCACAAGAATACCGACAGAGACTGGTCCGAAAATCGTGCAAAGAACCACGGCCCAGACGATGACAAGAAAGATAGCCTCTCCAGAACTTTGGCTACTGCTCCCATCGCTGCTCCTCAGTGATAAGGTACCGGAGCTTTGTGATAGGGACGCGATCAGGAATCCAATTTCACCGCGCGCAATCATGGCGAATCCTACGAGTAAAGCTTCCATGTGTGGAATCTTCTCATTGCTGTTTTCTTGCTCCTGGGGCGTGGAGCGTTGTGTTGCGCTCTTTCGAGGACCACGCCAGATGCGGAAGAAGTACTCGGCGTAGATCACAGTACTTACGAGTCCTTTGGCAATGATCATTAAAATAGCATACACGATCCCTTTCCATACAATCGACCCCTCAAACATGTCTGTAATTGGAATCGAGAAGCCAATGGATGCCTATAGGAAATAGTTAGTAAGACGATGGAATCTTCCTGCTGGCGAATACTAGGAGCTTCATAGCCATGAGGTCAAAGGAAGAACCTTTTAATGACAGCATAAGTCACGGTGATTCTTTCTGGTGGCTGTTGTAAGATATCAACTCCGGAGCATAGAACTTACAAAGAAGAACGGCACTAGTATATAATCCATCACGGCCTTGAAGTAATCCTCGTACATCCCCATCGCTGTCGAATCACTCGGAGCTGCCGCAGAGTTGGCGTCATCGACATTCCACAAATAATTAATCAATCCTCCAGCGATGAAGGCAGCAAATAGGACAGATGCATCAATAAAAGCTGCAATAGTGACAAACACAATCAAGACAAGAATTGAAAGTATGAATTTGAGATGAGGAACTCTCCGGACAGGCTTGATCATAATCTCACGGAGATTCGACTTCTTCTCAGTCAAAGAACTGGTCTGAACTTCCGATTGAGTGCACTTGACAAGCCATATCCAGATGGGCTTGAGAAGATACGGCACAATGGCAAGAGTGACCAGGAACAGGCCAAAACTTGCAACAATCGGTCGAGCGATGGGCCACGCGCTCATATCCCCGCTCCCCAGAGTCGTCACAATGTTCACCATGACAAGACCCACCACATCGTCCATCATCGCGGCTCCCACAAGTATAACACCTACGCGCGTCTGCTGCATACCCGCCGAGGAAAGAATAGCAAACGTGGTCCCCAAAGACGTCGAGCACAGCGACGCGCCAGCAGAGAATGCTGCTAATGCTGTAGGGTACACTGTCCCAGAACTACTGGAAAATGGAAGAGCAATCAAGATGAAGGATAACGCGATAGGCATTAGCAGACCTATCGTAGCCACTGATATAGAGATATATACAGACTTCCTGAGCTGGGCAAGATCGGTACTGAGGCCTCCTTCGAAGACCAAGCATATCAACCCCAAGTAACCAAATGCTTGGATTGTTTCTTGGTTCCCTTCCGTGAGCCATGCTGTGCCGCCCACAGGTAGTCCCCAAATGATGCCGATAAGAATTTGACCTATGATACCACAGTAGAGAAGTCGATCTAGAATGTAGCGAACGACATTCAATAAGAGGAGGAATGAGGTTAAGGAAAGAATGACCACTATCCCGGGCTCTTCATACGATATGTATGGCATCTTGCAAAATACTATGATATTTTGATTGGATCAAGAGGATAACATAACATGGGGAGAGAAAAACTAGAACAACATCCAAGGAACGTCCAATTCCATCAGCCACACTCATCAGCCACCTATCGTCTCTCCACCAAATGTAAAAGGCGCTAAGATAACCCAGCAAGTCCCTCTAAAATTTTCGAATCCGCGATAAGAAAATCCTATCGCAACCAGCCAGAAAAAATCCATCTCGTCGTCCACTTCCTATTCCGCCCATCCACCACCTCCAAAATGAACGCCCACGCGCTCCTCACCTCCCAAGGATGGCGCGGCACCGGCCACTCCCTGCACTCTACATCCGACAGCATTGGCCTCTCGCGGCCTCTGCTCGTCTCGAAAAAGGACAATGTGTTAGGACTGGGCAAGAAACAACACAAGACGGCTGATATGTGGTGGATGAACGCGTTCGATGCGTCGCTGAAGGGGCTGGATACGTCGAAGGAAGGACAGGTGAAGGTTGAGAGTGGTGGGGGGTTGGATATGGTTGTTAAGGGAGGGAGTAAGTGGGTTGGGGGGAAGGGGGGATTGTATAGTTTTTTTGTGAGAGGGGAGGGTATGGGAGGGACGATTGGGGGGGAGGAGAGGGAGGTGGTTGTGGCGGAGGAAAAGGTGGTGAAGGTTAAGGAGAAGGAGAAGGAGAAGGGGAAAGGGAAAAGGAAAGGCGAGGAAAGGTTGGAGACGAAAGAGGAGAGGAGGGAGAGGAAGGCTAAGAAGCGGGCTGAGAAGGCGAGGAAAGATGCTGCTACTGCTGCTGCAGAGGCAGATGTGGTTGAAACGAAAATGAAAGCTGTGAAGTTAGAGTCCACCGATAAGGTCGAAACGAAGGAAGAAAGAAAAGAACGAAAGCGCCAGAAGAAGCTACTACGACAAGCGGAGAAAGATTCCTCAGATACATCATCAGCATCAGAAAAGGCCAAGAAGAAAAAGAGGCGGAGCAAGGAATAATACGAGGAATGAATCGAGCTATATATCCCAGTTGTCGGCATCGCGAACGGCGTTTTTGGAGATGGCGTATTGTGGCATTACAGGTGATCCTGGCGTTTTAGATGGATTGAGTGTTCTAGATGAATTTAGGTCATGATTCATTGTATAGCTTTAATAGAAGAGCTATGGCTCCTTGGGAATCTCTCCCGGCTTGTTAGATAATAGCCAGGGTCTTCTCTCCCAGAACTCATCTTTAATGATGTCTATGTGTTGCACAGTGATTCTTGCCTTGGCTCTCCGCTTTCTATCCTTCTCTTCCTGCGTCTTTGAGATCTCCCTTTCTTCTACGGTCTTTGCAGAGTCGTCTTCGATCGGCTTGGCAGCACCAGGCTCCACAAGCTCGTACTGTGTTTATGTGAGTATAGCGCGATAGCAAAGGATCTCAACGCCAACAGTCAATGACTTACATCCCGGAATACCACACTGCCTTTCTTGTAGATCTCCGGCTCCTTGTTGTAGTTGATGCCAAACTCCGAAAACAATATCTCATTCTTATCCGCAGCCAGAGAACCCTTAGAAGTTTGTTAGGTTCAGATTTGCATCAATTCGAGACAGAACTCACGGCTAGTCTCTTCTCTGCACCTTTCGCATCCATGCCCCCCTTTTGAATCAGAGTCCAGAATGTAGTGTTATACAGATTATTGATATGGCCTTCAAAAATTAGCTGTTTAGCTTGGAGACGCGAATGGTCTAAACATACAATCTACTTGTCTCCAGCTCATATAATCCCTCAGGTTCTGCACCGAAGGATACTGCACCGCCCTACCATCAAAAGTTGGCAGCGGTGCCGTAAGTTGCATATCCAGTTCAGGGAAATATGTCGACCAGAGGTGAACATAGTATGCAGTAAAAGTCGAGACTATAGTTGTGACCAATTTGCTATATTCATTCTTCATTGGCACCACTCACTTCACGAATCTTCGAACGATGTATTATGAAAATCCAAAACCACATACCTAGAACGTCTCTCAAACAGAGCACATGATTTGTGAAAAACAAAACTTCAAATCAAGAGCCGTATCAGCAGATATCACCGTTCTCGGAGAATCATATCAGCCTTACCTATACTCATCACTAATCCCGTACGCAATAACGATATCCGGCAACGAAGTCATCACCGCCTTCGCAGCCGCATTCATAAGATCGAGCGCTCGACGATCATTTGGTCGTTCGAACGCATATTTGTCTGAGAATCTGAAAAATCACGCATGATTCAGTTCCCAGAGTGATTGCATGAAGTGAGAACAAGATCAAGATCAACATACTTGTGAAATCCTCGTCCGTCGATACGCACTACTATCCATGTGTTGGGGAGTAGTAGGTCGGGCTGCTCGAAGTTTTTCACGTATTCATATCTTTAGCAGAGGTCAGCTGAAGGGACTTGGTATAGTATTAGAGGAAGATGCTACTTAGAGTTTGCCATAGTTTCGACCTTTTGCTAGAGTGATGTGGTGTTGACCGGTAGGTCGAGGTTGGGTTGAGATGAAGTTATATGCAATTGGTCAAGCGAGGTCTCAGATTAGAGTCATTGTGAGGGGCAATGGCAGGCGACTTGAGAAATGATACTGTCAAAGGAAATGAGTCAAAATCTATCCCATTACATTACGGTTGCATCTATGAAGAAACAGAAATGTCTGAATTAAAATTCCTACTGTACCGTATGTAATTATTAGTCAATCATTTCAATGTATGTAGATCTTGTGCGGTAAGGTAGCTTTTAAAGAGTACCCCGCGGCGGCCCGAATCGGTGGATGAGGGCTTTCAGCCGTCATTGCCCTGTTTCATACTAATATATAATGAAATAACAAACTCGTGCTTCAAGCCACTTAATTGGTGGATCTACTAAATGGTTCTATGGTGTAATGGTTAGCACGTCGGATTTTGATTCCGGAGATATTGGTTCGATTCCTATTAGAACCTTCTCTCATGAAGGTTCTTAGTGAGCTCAGTTCGATCCTGGGTTTGTAGAGCATTTAATGTTTTGCACTTTTGCATGATTTTGCATGTAATCTGTTTAGAACAGACATGGGAGCTTTCATTACTACTCGTTTTATTATATCATCCATTACTCTTTTTGATATTTATTGATTTGAACAATAACGGTCATTTCTCATTTGGTATTCTATCGGTATTTTATCATTTTGGGCATGAAAACTTCTAAAAGCGCTTTTGAAAGACAATTTATGACTCAGTCTTGGGCAACGAAGCAACCTTCTCCTGGAACAACTTCTCCGCCTTCGCCCAGACGGGTGTGTTTCTCCAGTTGTTCAAAGTAAGCAGACTTGGTAGCAAGTCCTTGCTAAATGCCTCACTTGCTTCTCTTGGCAATAGACTTGGAAGGTGATCAATGCTAATGACACTCAACTTCGGCTCACCCTTGACCTCAACTGGAACAGTTGGCTCTGAGAATGTGGTGGCGACGGTGTAGACCGGAATTGGGTTGTTGGGGTTTGTCGTATCAGCACTGACATCGCAGATAACTGACAATTTGCGGTTTGGTGTATCCAAGCTCTGCATGTCGACGAAATTTGGAATCTTGGACATGAGGTATATGCAGTTGATGAAGATGTCACTCTCCACGATTTCAGGGAAAGGTCCACCCTTGGCAGTCTCAGCCATATCCCACTTCAACACATTTTCTGTTGGCACACCGGCTCTTAAACAGAGATCGACTGCACCACTTCCACATCTACCCAGAGCACCAATAACCAAAACTCGTGGTGCCTTCCCTGTCTTCTCTTGACCGGCTGCAATGGCTTTCTTCACATCAACAATCAATTCGTCTTCATTGGGGTAGCTCGATACACTGGGGAATGGCTCAGACGCGGGATGTGTGAGTTGCCATGCCCAGCTCTCGAGTGCCAATGCTGCACCAGCAAATCCAGCATGGTATCCAAATGCTGCAACTCTTCTGCCCCTATCGTCCGTCAAGAATTCGAGATCGAGAAGCGTTCCGCCGCCGCGAGGGAATCTCGATAGAACAGTTTCCCATCCGCCCTGGTTCTTATAGCAATGTGCGAATTGTACGTGGACGTGCTTAAGAGGGACTTGAGGACATTAGCAAACGTTGCATAGCCTAATTCACCTCCAATTGGTGAGCTCACAATCCTCAACAGGTAACTCCTTCAAACCAATGATGATGTGATCAGTTGGTGCTTCTCTCCATGTGTTCTCCGGTACTAATGTAGCTCCAACCTTCTCGAACTCCTCGTCATCGAAAATACGTTCTGGGCTGCGCTCGACGTTGATTTTGTAGCCAGCATCAATGAGTGCTTTCGCTGTAGTGGGGGTGAGAGCAGATCGGTGCTCGAGGGCCTTGCCCACTGAGGATCGCATTAGTAAATGACGAATCATCGTGCCATTTAATACTTACACTCAGAACGGAGGTGAAGAGTAGTTGCAGACATGGTAGATATTTGAATGTGACTTCCAAATGTTTGTAAAGGAAAGTTTAAAAACTCAGGAAGGTTGTTGCAATTTATATCTTTTCACTTCTGTTCTTGAGTCACCCCTCCAAATTGAAATACTGCCAATTATTTTTTGAATCGGTACAGTAAACCGCTCTGATCCAATCAACATCCACCGCTTTTACTCCGCAATCGCACGTCCACGAATTCTCCACCTTAAACTTATTTGAGTCATTGTTTCTCTCATTCCTGAGGCGCCAAACACAGACCTACACGAATAAGAAGAATAGCCAGAGCTCGAAAGGTGGTCATAAATGGCAGACCAAGATGCGTGCAACCAAAAGCCACTTGGTCGCTGTATTATTGACAGCATCAGGAGATACTATCGTTGCAGTGCAATCTATGGTATTTGCTCTCTGTCTAGTAACAATCCAGAATTATGTGAGTTTAGAAATACTTGACTTTGTTTTGAGGAGCCAGTTCGATTGCTAGCACTTACTCGTCATTACGCTTTTTATTCAGTCTACAGAAGCTGTTGGATTTTCTCTTCCATTACCCCGCGCCCCTTGTTTTGTTCTAAGTATCCCGTCATTCTGTCCTCCGTGTGCGACTAGTGTCGTTACCGTCTCTGTTGAAGACGCGGAAAGTGAATGCGGGAACCCATGTTATGCTCAACTTTGAGTTGGTTGGGCGCCATACGAGTAACAATCCTGTCATTGTTCAGCTGGACGCCATGAACCTCGACGTTGGCTTGGTAGAGAATTGAGCCAATACTTCGCCCACACCAGTTTCTCATTCAACCTCGCTCGATGCCGGTCTAGTCAAAGATACTGATGCGCTCCTGCGGCTTGACCAAACACGGCTCGAGGCTCTTAAAGCTAGTGCAGATAGCGACCTCACCTTAGCAGACGCTTCGAAGGGATTAGAGGCTATGCTCTAGACTATCTCGAGGTTATGAAAGAGCATATGCAGACCAAGCAAATACAGCGAATACTGCTGCCTATCCCGAACGTCGTAAGAGACTACGGATCGGAGTCAACTAAAGAGAAGTGTAATGGAGCATGACCCATGGAATGTGATCATCGTCTAGTTTGTGGTTACGATCATATATGGCATGATTTAATTGTACTAGGTTTACAATTCTGCACCATTCGACTCTCGTTATATGCTAGGTATGTAAGAGTAATAGCGACAGGGTCTCTGCACTTTGGATCACAAAGAAGAATCAGTTTCCAACTTTTATGTTACAATTTCATATTCTTGTATACGGAAGTGGATCGGAACATGGAGGAGAGTGTCCCCCGCCCTACATAGATTCGCTCATGATCCTGCTTCGAATGTGCGAGCGGAATGGATAGATCTTTCCATCACTTAAAGATCATCAGCCGTCTAATGGATACTACACTCAATCCCGAACTCTCTTCCTGTATCAGTCTGGTACAAACCATTCTTTCTAACCCAGAAAACTAAGGCCGACTTGAGAGAGGATGCTGTAGCGAGTATTATTGCCAAGTCAATGTCCTACAAATTCTGAGATAATATAATCCTTTCATTATTCAAACATTTTCAAATTGTTATCAGCCAGATATTTCTGCACCGGAGAGCTATTACAATGTCTCGCTGCTTTAACTCTTTTGGCTGCTGCTTGTAGTCTTTTCGGAGGATTACATAGCATCGCTTCTAGAAGTTTCATCATCATATATAACCAACCCACAATCCGACGTTCTCTACGTATCTTCTCCTCTACTTTCACGTCTTGTTATAAAGGAGAAAAAAAAAAAAAAAAAAAAGAAACACTCTCATTTATCCAACATCTAATATTTGCTGATTATCGGCATCTCGGCAGCAAAGCTTAGTGGCGAATTCGGGGACACAATCACGATTAAAAATGAGTTTCGTCCCATGACGTTCAGTACCACCTTCATTAGATCGACATCTACAGCCTCATCTTTGCAATCGCGATAATTGCCTAGCAACGTTCAAAAATTCCTAGCCATGCATTCAACCACGGAAGACTTAGCCTCGACGGTGCAGACGTGCCTACCAGTCCCAAAAATCCCAGCACCAACATCCAAACCGGATGACGAGGCTCCTCTCCGCTACCCTGAAACCCTCGGAAAAGTTATTGAAATCCGGAGCACCCCCACCAGCGGCCTCGGCATCTTCGCATTGCACTCCATTCCCTCCAACACTCTCCTCCTGTCCGAAGCCCCCCTCCTCATCCTCCTCGACAGCGGCACGCGCATCGATCCCCTTCCCGGGATGGTGAAATCTCTCTCGCCCGCCCGCAAAAAGGCTTATCTCTCTCTGTACAGCTATCGCTATAAGCCTCACGAGTCTATCTACCGCTCTATTCTGTACAGCAATGGATTCGGTGTAGGAAAGACAGCAACAGGGGTCTTTGAGACGGCGTCGAGGTTCAATCATTCGTGTGTTCCGAACGCGAGGTTTGGGTGGGATGAGGAGAGAGGGAGGATGGTATATGTTAGTAAGAGGAAGATTGAGAGGGGAGAGGAGATTACGGTGGATTATGGGATGTCGAAGACGGGGCTGAAGAGGTATTATGGGTTTGAGTGTAGGTGTGAAAGGTGTAGGGGAGAGAATGCGGATGCAGAGGTGGAGAGTGCGAGTGGTAGTCAGAGTGGGAGTGAGCATGAGAATGAGAATGAGGAAGAGGAGAAGGTGGGGCCGGAGTTAGATATTGGTGTGGTGTTGAGTGATGCGCTAGCAGCGTTGGAGGTTAATGATGGAAAGGATGGTTGACGGCAATACAGCACGTCCTCTATTCTCGCTTTCGGTCGATGTTTCTTCCAAAGTATATACCCGCCATTAGATTTGGCACAATATAGCCATAGGTCTTGCACACTGCTCCCAAACTATCTAATTGACAGCCCTGCCTAACAGCGATACATCGTGCTATAGACTTCCATGAAAGAAGAAACCTGTCTACCTAGGAGCCTAGGACGTTGTTTTTGTTTAGAACTAAGCTTTTAGCTACCTGCAGGGCACTATGTCTCCACCACTTGATTGTTCGAGCGTATGTGATACACTATACCATATCACACTCGATCATAACTACCACACACACAGACATGACAAAAGAGAATGCAGCCAGCCCCCTCCCTCCCATGTTCAAACCTCAACCAAACCCCAGACATTCAACCCATGCATACTATATCATATCCCATCCATCCCGCCTCTCACTCTTCTCCCCGCCCCAAAATCAAACAAGGTCCCCCTTCCCCCTCCACCCCACTCCTTCTCCACCCCAAACTCCGCCGCCCCTCCCACTTACCTTTCCTTCCGCGCTCACCTTTCCTTCCCTCCACCACACACCCACTACAACATAACCCTCAATAATCAACCACCTCCCAACCGATCACAATCCGAAATGGTGTAGTGGCTAGCATTTCCGCCTCTCAAGATAGCTGTTAGTCCAGTTACAAGGCCGCGGGAGACCGGGGTTCAATTCCCCGTTTCGGAATTCCTTTTTGTTCTTGCTCTGGTCGTAAGGGTGATGTTGTGGCTGGGAAGGGAGGGGGAGGGTAGTTTTTGACTGAGTTAGTTATGATGGAGGAATGGATGGTTTTTGGCTGGTTTGAGTGAAGTGGATGGGGGTGGTGAATCCACTATTATTGATAAAAGTCTTTTTTTCTCTCTCTGATTAGATAGGACAGTCGGTGGTTGTGGTTGTGGATAGGATTGTGGGACGTGGGTTCGCTAAGTGTCGCTAGCGAAGATAGGAGTATCCTCTTCGGCTTAGAAAAAACACGCCAATTTGGGACAATATATTACAGCTGATTATTATTATCAGACGAATATCCTAAAGGCTCTGAAGTATTGAAATCTTTTTATTGGCCAAATATCTTTTGGATAATATTGTCGGCTTGTTATTTCTACACCGGAGAGGTATCCTACAGTAAATCAACGGATGCACTGGCCTTTCTCTCCAGCAAGACAGAGCTGAGCAATGTTGCTAGAACTTATATCAAAAGGATCGTTAACTTGGTCTTATATATAAAAAAGAAATACATGTCTAGTAAGTATCTCCACGGTGTTTAATGACCTCGAGATGAATCGTTTGTTTGGACCTTGAGGGTAGTTTCTGTTGAGAGGGGAAGGATATATTGGGGAGGAGAAGGCTACAGAGTAGGAGGAGAGAAATTATGCTGGCGGGCGTGAGGGCAGAACATAAGTCAAGTAGACTATCTTCCTTCCTTCCTCCTCCCCCCCCACCCTCTTATATATATTCCCCTCCGCCCCTCCAGACTTATCCCTGCCCCTCTTCCCTCGATCCCGCCTTCTTCCTACCCATTCCCGCCCCCATACTAGTCCAATTGTAATCAAGCGTCGAATCCTGCTCTGCCAACAAATTCCTCTCAAGCATTCAACTTCCTTCTTCAGGAATCGAGAAACCGCTTAACCAAGTACAGAAGAGAAGCCCTGAGAGCTGTAAACCTATATTCCAATATCTTACCGAGTCTTCGTGAGACTATAAGCTCTCTCTATGATCTAGGTATTGTTATTTTCCACTCTAGGCTGACTTGCTTAGGGAAGTGAAGAGACAGCAACTAAGCTGGATCAGTCAAAGCACAAATGATCATAATCCTTTGTTGTAGGGTCACGGTGATTGAGTTTCGTATTGGAGCAGTTATTACTCGTTGACCCGAAAGTATATAAGTCGACACAATCCCTCGGAAACCTCTGACGAAGACCAAAGTAATAAAAACCCAAATAACCTTCTTTATACTAATGTTATCAACCTTCCATAAAAGAAACCCAGATCCTGCTCAGCATCTATCTACACTAGCCTTACTCAAAGGATGAGAAATGATATACGAGTGAGCATTTGTGCATAATATAAACCCACCCCACCCCACCCCGCCCACATCACGCCCATATCCCCAACGCCATCGCTCTCTAATATCCAAATCGAACCTGACATAAACATTAATCAGACATACCACGACAACTTTTCATATGTTTCCCGGCCTTAAGCAGGTAAGTTCTTTCTGCCTCTATTCGCTCTTGAGCCTTCATTAGTTCCTTGCCTCGACATGGGTGTTCCTCCGGCATCACTTCCCCCTCGGGAGCTCTGTTTGGACATGGGCTCCCCGCCCATTTCTTCACGCATGCTGCTGAGCATGGTGGCTTTGTTGTCGCTCTTCACGTAATATGTGACAGCCTTTCGAGGAACCATGACTGCTTCGAGAAGAGTTTTTCCGCCATTGTCCAGCTCGAGATTCTTGCCGTAGCCCCGCTCGTCGTTATATGTTCGACCTCGTCTTATGATCTCCAGCTCGGCATTGATTTCTTCTTGAGAAAGCCCTTGGGGCTGATTGGCTGACTCTCCTTTCACGTAACCTTTTTGCATGGATCCCGCAAGGAGAGGTGGTAGTCTCGGCATTTGCTTGGTGATGGCCGCTATGTTACCAGGATATGATAGATCGCTAAGAGTATCAATCCCAGTGCCAGTATTGAAATTTGCAGCACCTCCACGTGTGCTTCGTGTGATGTGCGAGGGTTGTCGTTCCATAGTGGGTGCCGATGGTGGAGAGTCTTCGTCCTCGTCCCCAACCTCCCCGGATCCAGTCATAGGTTTATCCGTATCTGAACTGGAATCTGATCTGCCGTTCTGCGGGGTACTGTTATCATCAGCGTAAGGCGCATGTCGGACCATGTATGTATGTGCTGCCAGAGCGGCCTGGTTATATGTCATAGCGAGCTCTTTCTCCGTGAAGAGTTTATCAATACTGTATAGCGATGCATCAATCTGAGCGCTTGTATTATGATTCCTTTCCGAGAACCAAATCGGCGTGCCACCCCCATTGTCTAGACGCTGCCGTGAAGGTGCAGGCGATTCGTCGCCCTCCAATCCTTTCCTTTTTCTCTTTGTATTCTCTAGATAATTGGGTACCTCTTCGGCTTCTCGTCGGTGTCTCGTAGCTCTCTTAGAATGCATGCCACCAGGACTGGCGGGGTTGGCTAAACCAAATTGACTTGGGTGCAAAAGTAAAGCATTACTTTCGCCAACTTCAATCATATCTTTATCCTTTGCTAGACGAGCCTTTTTGCTGACCACGCTGTTGATTAAACGATCCCGCAAAGTGCTCATCAGAGCTTTGTATTCGATATCCGCGAGTCGCATTCTGTAGGCATGGTTCGATTCAAGCTCGTTGGCTTTGACTTCATAGTCTCTCTAAAAATCAGAAGAGTTAGACACATAGTATGTGCGAGAAACGAAACTGAGGGTCCGACTGTACCATGTGCGTAGTCAATGCAACATCTCTTTCCTCCATCGCATTATTGATTTCGCGTGCGAAAGATTCATATTCTCGGCCTGCGCGCGTGGGAGTATGGCCCGCAATTGCTTTAACTTTTCTGATAGCATCTTGCACCAAAGGGCTAACATCCTTTCCGTCCGGAAGTGGCAGTTTACCGTGGACGTCAGCTTCTTGAATGAGGTTCATGTCGATTTGGAGACCCTGGAGCTGGTCGCGGTAATGCAGGTCCCGGTTTGCAGCAAAAGAGGAATGCATTTCTGCGAGGCGGTCTTGAAGCATTGAGCGCCTTTTGTCTCTCTTGGATTGCTGATGTGGAGGGGGAGAGTTGGATCGTTGTCTGTCAATTCTCCCGCCCAGTGTTGGGGACATTTGAGGGGAAGGGCTCATAGCCATGGCAGTAAAATAATATTCGCGTATAGTGTATGGCGGTGCGAGCGAGGGCGAGAAGGGCGAGTGAGGTAAATTGTATTGAGAGTGAAAGATCTGAAGTGCAGGAGATTTTGCCTGGTTTGGGGCAGAACCGTTTGTGGACGTAAAGGCAGAAAGAAGGAAGGAAAACGGGCCACAGCTTTAAAAATACTTGCAGCACAAATTGGGAAAAAAGGATAGGGTAAAGGTTGAGATCTGCGTATAAAAATTGCGTATTATTTATATTCGGACATCAATCAACCAATATGAAGCTATCAAGAATTGTGAGCATTCCGAGAGTTGTCACGTAAAACGCCGGTAAGAAGACAAACAAACTTCGCAGCTCACAGCAAGTTAGCCGTGCAGAGGTAAAACGGTACCTTTCAAAGTATTCCATCTCCAATCTCAGCGCATGACGATAAATGATCCTTGCAGATGCCATCGGCATTAGAGGTGAGCTCTTGCCGACGCTAGTCTATATTTAGACTAAGGGCGTTATCGATTAGATCTTCGGTGCCTTCTTGTCCAACAATCACATCTTCGGCGCGGCGTTCACGGTGGTTACGGGCATTGGGCATGTATTGCAATAATGACTCGTACTATGGCGACCAGTATCGTGGTTCTCACCAGTCTGTATGAGCGTTGTCGCTCTGCTGGAAACTCCGAAGTCTCCTCTGGACCAGGCAAATTCGATATTGTACCATTGCCCGCAGAGCAACCTTGATCTGCATCCGTTAAGAAGCTGCACATTAGCCCTGTTTACTGTACTTGTATGGCTGCGATCAAGCCTCTCCGGAGAGCTAGTTATATGGCTGGCTTGAACTTCTTCTTCATTGGTAGCTTAGGGATAACACCCCACTTCACGAGCACCGGCCCCGCAATCTCCTCATCCAGCTATCGATGACATGCAGGACTGATAAGAACCACTCGAGGACTTCTTCTTGACCATTGGCAGCGGCTTGTGATTCTTTGAAGTCTAGTTCTATGGGTGTCATAACAGAAGATCAGGAACAGTATGTGCATTGGCAGTTGCCATTACAGAACAGCCCGGCATAGCACAGGCTCCCAGGGAACCAAAGAGGTTGTATCTGTTCAGATTACCCCACGAACCAGTCGTCCGTTGGCAGCATCAGGGTACTCAACAGTGTCAATCGCAAACTTATCAGTTTGCTGGCAACCTCTGCATATGGGCTGTTCCGTGAACAGAGCCGGTATTACTTGTTTCGTCTCGAAGTCTGGATGCCTGCATAGTCATTGCTCCATCAATGGCTGCCGCTATTCTTGAATGCCAGCGACATTCAGAGAGGACAAAGATTTCCCCGCAGTATGATTTGCCTCGCGATGCATGCGAAATGGAACAGGACGAGCGCCAGCGCTCTTTGATTTATCAATGGCGATCGTTCGCATTTCGCGCAGTCCTTCCAATGCCACTCTTGTCTGCATGGACCTCAATCTTGTGTCACCATCTGTTCATTTTCATGGACTTAGACACGTGGGTGTCAATGCTCGTACCATTCCCACCACATACCAAGCGCGAGCTATTCTCCCGGGCATGCTCGTTGACAATGCAAGAAGTGTTCAATGTTACACACTCTTGGCAAGGCGACTCGAGGAGGACAGCCACGCATCGACAATACGTTGGAGGCAAACAAATGTTCATTTGCTGCGCTACGTAATCTCAGTCATTCATTATCGGCACCTAAGTGTACCCAAGCACGTGCCAAGCCTGTGGTACCTCCGTGTATACTCTTTCAAGTTATCATGGAGTTGACACTGAAATCATAACGACGACCATATCCGCTTTCACTCAAGTCAGTACAGAAAGGGGCTTCGATATCTGGTGGCAGAAGGTAGGGAGTTCTGTGGGTCACTTACTTGCACAGGTCTCGGAGGTTTCGGGCTGGTAGTGTCGCCTGACAACAGCCCAAATAACTTTCGTAGACGTTTGAGACTCGACAAGAACACCACCAGAGTCTCGTGCTTCATTCACTTGATGATAACGTGAAAGTCAAGATCAGTTCATTTCAATCGATCTTGGCTAGGCACCAAGTCCAGATATACGGCTGTTAGATCTAGCCCCAACACACAGCCCAAATATCGGTACTTTCCATAGTAAGCCTTGTTCCAAAGCAGTTTATTTTCATCCTATCTCGCAGCCAAGGAAATCAGTGCGAAAATGCACAGCAAACGCATGAACAAAGTTGTTCGATTGAGTTTGGTCCTAGTGGCAGTGCATTAAATGTCCACGTGAAGAGAGATTTATTTCTTGGCACCCAGACACCGTATTTATCCCACCTCATGTAAAAGAGCCTTGGCTCGATGACTTGTGAGGGGCTTTAATAATTCAGCCTCGCAGATTGTACAAGTTGTGAATGAGATAAGGTTTGTTTGAACTAATCTCCAAAGGGGTCTTAGCTTTCCGTGTGTTAGGCCAGAGGGTAAAGTATATCTTCATCCCTACAAGGCAGACCCTTTGAGATTTTCATAATCAAGAAGATGTGAGTATGAAACCTGAATTCTGTGTTAGTAAACATTTGGGGCTCATACTGGTATTCTCACTCTATGTACGCAATCTTACTCTATGTGGTTTTCTTGGGGCCTTTTTACACCTTGGCATGGGACGATAGGCTGAGCAGACCAATTCTCGTGTGAGAATGGAATGCCTATAAGATCAACAGCTTCACCTCGAAAGACGAAATGTTTCATTACAGCACAGCGTGAAAGCCTTCCTCATTCAATCTTTTAGTTATCCATTCATTCAATATGTACTCTCTTTTCGCTACAGCCTGCCTCATCGCAGCCACTTTGGCTTGCCCTGGACATGAAATCCCATCAAGACTGGGCAAGCGTGCTGATGCAACCACAACTGAGTGGGCATACGACGCATCCTACAACTGGGCCATGATTAATCCGGGTACGTTAGCTGCACCTACACTCACCCAAATCCTCAAGCACATCTAACTAACCTCCCCAAAAGACTACTCCCTCTGCCAAACCGGCACCCAACAATCCCCGATCCAACTCAGCCTCTCCTCCGGCTTCTCGCGCGTCCACATCCCCTCCTTCTCCTACTCTACCCCCTTCACCGGCACCCTCTACAACTGGGGCTACGGCCTGGCCTTCACCTCCCCCTCCTCCAACACCTCCGCCATCACCACCCACCCCACCCTCTCCTACGACAACACCACCCTCTACCTCCAATCCTGGCACATCCACGCCCCCGCCGACCACACCGTCTCGGGGCACCGCTCCAAAGCCGAGCTGCACCTCGTGCACGCGGACGCCACTGGCGTCGCGCGGGCCGTCGTCGGTTTCCTCGTCGATCCCGTCGCATACAACGACTCTGCAGCGGCGGATTCCGCGTGGTTCTCCTCGCTAGGCGATATGCAGGATTTCCCCAATTATACGAATGACACGAAGATCGAGATGAGTCTGGATATGAGTAAGGTGATTGGGGAGGTGGACGGGTATAAGGATTTCTGGACGTATGAGGGGAGTTTGACGAGTCCGCCGTGTACGGAGGGGAAGAGGTGGTTTGTGGCGGGGAAGGTGCTGAGGTTGGGGACGGGCCAGATGCAGGAGTTGTTGAGGGTGAGTACGTATAGTGCGAGGGTGGAGCAGGAGATTTGGGGGCATGGGGTTAATGAGTAGGTGTAGGGAGATGAGCCGTAGGGGGAAGGATGGCCTTGAGGGTGAGGGGTGACGGAGTGCAGTTGGATTGAGATCTTTGGGCAAGGAAGCAGTAGAATGAGGAGGATGTGGAGTTCCGGGAATGAGGATTGGAGCTATGCGGAGTTGAGCTTGGGCGGAAGGAGAGGCGTTGGTTGGGTTTGCCACGGGGGCTTTTTCTTCTTAGCTTTTTGTGTCCTCAAAGAAGGTTGGCATTGGTTTGCATGTATATATTCCATACTTCAATGTACTTTCATCACATTCAAAACCAGGGTACAGCATGTCACAGTCCCAAAAAACATAATACGGAGGTAATCATGCACGACAACCAGCCTAGGATACTAACTTGTTTACCTCAGCGTAAATACGCGTTTTCTTCTTTAAATCAGTTTATCCCTAATGGAGCATATGAGTATCCCTCATGTATTTGCAAACGCACACCAGACACCTCCTGCTTGTGTATTTTGCCCTGTTCCGCCCTTAAACTGTGTCTTTTGGGTTCCCGATTTCCATAACGCCTCCCTAAAATTGACACCGCATTGCAAATGTGCCTTATTTCCTAGTCGTTATCGTTACCCCCGTTCCCAAAACGCCTCTGCAAATTACCATAAACCCACTGTATTGTTGCTCTTACGCGGTAACAAAAATGCCCACTAAAAATCAACCGCCGTTGCATTTCCAGTATCCCCTATAGTTCTCTTGAAGATTCATTGGTCGACGGTAATTGAGCGAACTGCTGGAAGTCCGTCGGTACCTCCCAACCATGAGCCCGACAAGCTCGAATAAACGCATCCATTGCTTCCTGAGTGCCGTAATCGCGTTGGTTTGACTTACCTCTGTGTTGAAGTCGTGCCGGTTTGGGATCAGTACTCATGAGCGCGAGACGAACTTGTAAAAGCACCGACTCAATGGAAGAGACAGCGCTCCAGCCGGAATTTGTAAGAAGTTCCATACATAAGGCTCCGCCTGCTGTGACATGGCCACCTCCACCAGACATGAAAGGTAGGAATCTGGGCCGAACGACGCGCACGAAAGGTGGAGAATGGGGATAATCTTTTCCAAAACGAATTTCTAACACGACACTTGTCATGCCAGCCTCTTTAAGGTCTTTGCTCAATGGTAGGCTAGGATCGAAGGAGTGCAGCTCGACAATCCATTGGTAAATGTTATCGACAAGACTTTCGTCAATGTACCATCCAAGCTCATGTAATGGCGTGGATCTTTGAACCTTGAGAATTGATTGCAATTCCCTGTTAAGACGCATAGTCGCCGAAGGAGTGGCATACGCCGGCGAATCCAACATTGGAAGACTGGATTGGTCGAGGGATCCTGGAACGAAATCTGTCTTTGGAGCTTCCGGCTTCTTGTGTGTGGAGGAGCTGCAATAAATTTCAGTATGGTATTCACAGAACAAAGATTGGGAGACTGACATGATTTCAAAATCCCTTTCGCTCGAGCCACCGTTCTCACCATCAGACAACAAAAACTGGATATCCTCGATATCTTCTTCCTCGCTAATTATCTCTGAGCCGCGTCCCCCGAGAAGCTGTCCCTTGCGTTTCTTTGTGCTCGGGCTATCATGATTATTGTCAGTACGGAACGCCCTAGATACTGTGGCAGCACATTTTGGGATTCCGATTGCTTTTTTATTAATAGCTCTTGCCGTATATTTGGGGTCTTGTTCAATGTTATCAAGGGATGGCGGAGTACTGCAAGGGTAGTTAGTCTGACTGACCAATATAAAAGTCCATGCTCATTCTTGGGTTAATGTAGATAGTAAAGAATGACATACTTATCGTCTTCCATGGTGGTAGGGTTGGGGGTGGTTACGATAGCGTCCTCCACTTGAACAAGTAAATATCGACACTGAATCCAGTCGATGTGTTGAACCACAATGTAAGGAGAAGAGCTAACGAATTGAGCAGGGCAATTGATGATTTCATTGATACTCATTACTGAAGTTGCCTTCAGTTCCGATCCCGGCCAGATGTTCTATCTAATAGTTAGTAAAGAAGGTTCATGGAAGTGCTAGAAGAACATCGGCGAATACTTACCCCTACACGAGGTTGAGAATAACCACACGATACATTTTGATCTTGCGCGTGATAAACACCATGTCCATAGGCTCTACCGTGCAGGGTGTCCTTAAAGTCCAAACCATGTCTTATGATGGAATGCCAGTTATGTATCGGGCTGCCATGGAAGGCAAACATGGTAGGATATTTTGGGTTTAGTTGATTTTGTTGTGCTTTCAGAGCACCTAAGAAGCGTTGCTCCTTGTCCGGCGCTCCTTGTGCGAATCGAAATTGAACCCAGTTATCGGCAATTTGAGAGACTTTCTGCTCAGGTCTGGTCTTTGATTTCGCAAATGCACCATCACTCTGGCCTGGGCATTTGTCGACTTGAATAAGACAAGACCTGTTTGACGCTATGACCCAGCGAAGTAAGCCCAACGCAGCTGGAGAAATACGATCTTTCCAATTCCGAAGACTCGGCTCTTGTGATTTGCTCTGCTCGTCGATATATTCTCTCATATCTTTAATAGATGGCAAGGTTTCAAGAAGCATGACAATAGTAGCGCGCTTTTGGTCTTCTGACATGTCGTCGAAATTCTGATTGTAGATACATAATCGAGCTGGTTGAAGAACAGAAGGGGGCGGTGTTGTATCTGGGGTTGTAGGAACATCGGTAGGAGTTAGTGCTGGTTGTGTGCCGACAGCTGCGTTGGATGTGGACATCTGGGTGACTGCTGTATCTGATAGTTTTATTGTTGGGAAGAATGATGTGTCCGCAACCCTGAAATGTAAGATTTTGTTCGTATTGTCTGTTCCCAATCAGCACTCAACAGTCACCAAAGATTGTGGGACGACTTACCACTGGAATGTCCAAGCATTATACATACCCAATCCCCTTCCCGGACCGGTTTCTGGGTAACATCGAACACAACTTCATGTCTCGCAGCATCAAACTTGATCTCGAAGATGTTTGACGAATCTCCACCGGTGGAAGATGAAGATGGTGCGAGTAAATTAGCCGCAGGGACCCATTTGGTAACGGGCATGACGCTGACAGAAGCTGTCATAACCTCGGGCACAGAAAGACTCATACCAATGGGAAACTCTCGAATTCGATTCGCCTGTATCAGTAAGCAACTTGCCAATACGAGAAATGATGAAACATACCCAGGCGCTTGTGTAGCAAAAGTTCAAGAGAAGGTCCACACAATATGGTTGAGTTTGAATTTCGTGTTCCACACTCGGTCCAAACCCTAGAGACATGTACTGGTACAAACAAAGCGGCTTGCTGCAGACATATGGTTTTAGAGCTTCGAACTCTCCCGTGATTTTATCGTGGCAAACAAGGCAAAACTCAGTGCAACGGACCAGGTACATCGAAGCGAATTGTGCAGCAATCAGTGGAAAAGAGAGTTCACCACCGACTTTGTCAGTAAGGTGATCAGAAGTTAATACATCGGAGATATTTCTGGTCTCTGACTGAGATGTCGCGTTCATCAAATTCTCCGACAGAATGTCAGCATTGTGCTCTAGCGGCCGTCCCTGTCTTTGATCGAAATATGTCTTTGCCGCTTCCCATCCAAGGCCAGTAGCGTTGCGGATCTTTAGTAACGAGATCATCTTTGTGTTTATAAATTCATTCAAGGAGCTGCTAATGAATATGTTGAAGAACCCAGCCATATCTTGATCCGCTTTGCTTATGGAATGTTCGGACTCCCGGTTGAAAGGTTTAGCTCCAGCTTTATTCGTATCTGAGAAAGCTGAGAGAGCCTCTGTATTCGTTGGTTTATAATTGTTACTGACACCGACCCTGCATTCAATTCCGCTATGCTTAGCAGGCTCGGCGATGATATTCTCAAAGGTCTTGTAGCCTTCACAATAGCGTACGAGTAATACCACATATTGCTGAGGTTCTATGTCCCAGGCTTGCATGGCTTCTTCAGAAAGTCCAAGCTTTGCAGCCAAAATCGAGATGCTGAGGATACTGCTCTGAGCTTCAGCCGTCATGCCACTTAAAACACCAATCTTGAATCCTGCCAATCTAACAGCACGAGCATCGCTCCTAATGCGGCGATCAAGTTGTGCGATGGCTTCAGGACCTAGTTTGATTCTTGAGGACGACAGAGCTTTTTCGTGCGTGAAATTCATGCGATCATCTAGGAAATCTTCGTCTTGATCGGAGAAATCCAGCTCGTCTTCACTTTCCTCATCTTCTGCGTCCTCCATCTCGTCATCCTCGTCGTCAATGGGCACAGGATTATTCCTAGCGCCCGTCGCAACAGCTTTCTGTAATTTCTGCGAAATATTGCTAATCAAATCTGGAAGACGCATACCAGCCGAAGAAGGAGCCAGCTGGTTCAAAGTGCTGGTCACAGCCTCCGGTGCGCCATCGGATTTAGCGAAGATCATATAGGTGTTTCCCGAGGGATACTCAGAAATGTCTGTGGAAAATTAGAACAAGCAAAGCTATGGCTGTGAACTTCTGTCATCACTCATAAACGCAAAGCTTCAACACAACCAGCTAAGAAACAACCAAGAAAAAGCCGAGAAAAGCTGGGGATGTAGAACGGTGCAAACATGAAAACGTACCCATTGCAAGCAGACCAATCTCCACTGGTTCTGCAGTTTCATGAATGTAACAAAAGTTTACATCACCATCATCATCTCCTCGACTAATCGAGACCACATTTGGTATATTCTTCTCAGAAGCAGCGACGACGTCTGCGAGGAAGGCCTTGCGAGCCATTGTGCGGCGTAGCTGATGGACAGCTTGGGTTGACCTGCTATCTTAGAGAAGGACCACCAAAGTTGTAACCTGAAAAACCTCGATTGAAACCGGGTTGGGAGACTGGAAGTTTTGGGGAACCAAATTGCCGTCGTATGTTGAAGTAATTCCCAGGTCGCTGCCTACAACGAGGCTGTCGACTTCAATATATGGTGCGCTTCTGGAAATGGAAGTATCACATGGAACATTGACCTTGTTTCCGTAGGTAAACACCAAAGCAATGAATTTGGTCGCGGTGGTGAAGTATCTGTAGTGTTCCTCATAGAAATCAAGAATAAATTGTGGTAAAAAAGCTATGAGTGAAGAAGAAGTGAACCGTGACTAGCTGTCAGCCTCGTAGGCAAGCTGGGGCACGGTTCTACCTAACTAAGGTAGGTAGTGAATACTAAATAGTAAGGTTTTAGCACTAAGGTTACCTAGCAGCGACGATCTCCCATTGGTCCAAAGCTTACGAAAGAGTTCCAGTGTCTCGGCCTATTCTGCCTGCTGTGCCTGCTGTGCCTGGTTGAGAGGACCCGCGTATGGCATGACGAAAGTGAAGCTGTCAAGATCAGTTCCATTCCCAGTGCTGTTTGAGGTGTGCAACAAAGTAAGGTCGGTCCTGCAACGACAACTGGGAGCGTCTACTGTATATCCACAAACCTTTCGCGAAGGACTCTCAAATCCAATTGATATCCGTAAAAAACGACCTGCGTTCGAAATTGCAATCGGGTGGTAGAACGGAAAAGAAGCTTCAACGTCGCGAGTTCATTTTAATGCATTCGCCTTGTGAGCTTGTCCAAGGTTGCCCTGCAGGATAAAGCTTACTAAGGCTAGCCCCACCCATTTGGAGCTTCTGGAACTTCTGGAGCTTCCTGGCTCGAGTCTGGTTCCACGGATTGCCAGCGACAATAACCGATTCCACGTTATATGAGAGTTTGATCAATTGTATACCTTTCTAACCATGGCTTGGGATTCAAACCCAATTCCCCATCGCCAAAACAGCAGCTCCAAGGCGAAGCAAACTCAACCTCGGAATGCCTCGCATAACCCCAGTTTTCAACCCAAATCAACACACACTGCGGATCCCGCCCTGCAGCCTTTCCTGAACCCCTCCTTCGACCCTGCAGATTACCTGAATTCCACCCTACCAGCCCTCCAGAGCTCGAACAGCTCACAGAATACGAAGAGCACTGTACCGCTGGCTGAGCTCTCAACCCAAACGCAGACTCTTCTATCGCATCTGAGCGCCCACACTACGAGGCTCACGACCACTCTTACGCAGTTGACGGACGAGATCTTACGAAGTGGAAGTCGATTGGCATATGAGGTCGAAGTGCTAAGAGGAGAAACCCTAGGATTGTCCGAGGCATTGACCGAAGGATTACATGATGATGTGGCCAAATTTGTTCCCGCGGGACTCGAAGGCGAGCTTGCACGAAAACCTACAACCTCAAGAGCACGATCCTCCACCATGACAATACCGAAAACACCCATTGCAGAAAGCGCCAGTACCAATACCAACAAGGTGGCGGATCCTCCTTATATAGCAGAGTTGCGGACTCTCACACTTGTTCGCTCCCGTTTGGATACTGTGATAAAAACATTCGGGGATGCCATGTCATGGACTTTTCCTCCATCAGAAGTCTCGGTTACGTCATCGTTCCTATCTGTTTCCGCTCCTGAACCGGGCTCTGATGCTCATTCCACGGAGGAGAAAGGTCAACAAGTATCCAAGCAACTACGGGAGGAGATTGCAGGATTGCTGGCTGCGGATGATCCAATCAATGGGATCGAGGCTGCAGCCAAAAGGGTAGAAGAACTAAAGGAACTCGCGCTTGTATGGAAAGGCACAGCAGAAGAACGGGCACGGAACAAGTTCGTGGAGAGTCTAGCTAAAATGGTCGAAGATAGACATCGCGAGCTTTTGAAAGATGTGGGCCAGGATAGTCAGGTAGGCCAAACGGCGGAAGCAGTGCATGATGAGCCCAGTTCTCTCTTTGGTATGGATGATGGTAGAACGCAGGGTGCTTTTGGTTTCATCAATCAGCTCCAAAGGCTAAGAGGTGCTTCGTAATTACCCGAAATGATCGAAATGACATCCCCCACTGCGCTCATGGTATTATGAAATTACGGAGTGATTGATCTGCCTTTCATCGGCCTGCAGTGCGTGCACATGAACCTCCTACAAACTGCCCCCGTCACTGGAGCAGTAATGCACAATTAGGAGATACGCTTCTTTCGCTTCCTTCCAACTACATGAGATACTCGAACAGCATATGGCGATAAACGTATCTGCTTTTACTGAAGATACTGCTGCTTTCCTATTGATGGACCAATATAAATCCCTAGATCTTTTAGAGATCTGAAAATGATAACCGGGTTATCTGAGCGGAATTCTGGTAGCAACAGTATATTAGGGATTTTATGATTGTGGGCGACTAGTGTGCTATCAATGACTATTTTGGCATTTTTAGTCTTCGAGCTTGCAGTACTGTTAAAGCTTGATGTAATTCTATAAGGAATAATGGAAACTTCCAAAACTATCTTCTTCAGTAGCAGCGAGCCATTGTCGAAGTACTGCAGTATTGCCCCTATTGTAACCGATATCCACGGCGACGAAGTTGAAATTGGGTTTTTTTCGTTGGAGACTCATCAAGGAATAACGTCTTAGAGCGATAAAGAGGATCAAGATATCAGGTGCACAGGGTTCAAACAAGGACGAATCGATTGATTCCCTACGTAACTAGAGCTCAGTGCCATCATCATCCTCCATATCCCCATACTCCTCATCCTCAGCATCGCCACTCTGTTCCTCCTCATCATCATCCTCCTCTCCTCGAATAAACGGCACAAATCGAAAATCAACAAAACTAACACCACCTCCTTCCACCTCCACCATAAACTGCAAACTTAACACACCCTGCTCATCACCCCTCACACTGACTTTACTAGCTAACCTCATAGCTTCTAACGCAGCTTTAACCATATCAAAACGATAACTCTGCGACCAGCGCTCTCTAACCGTGAAAGTCTCAAGCAATTCCCTCCCCTTTGCGAAATCGACAGTCACACTACCGAGATGACCCGTGGCAGATAGGCTAAAGTAGGGTTTGCCCGGTAGAGCAACGATGTCAAGACGGCTAGGGGTAGCAGAGTTTAGTTCTTGGATAGCGTCGAAAAGCCAACGAGCTTGCATGATGACTTTAACTTGCAGGGCATCTCTTTGGAATGGTATCTCTTCGGAACCTTCGGGGTCGTAAGTATTGAGATTGCAGACGGTAGTAACGCCTGCTTCTTCAAGTATGATGCTAAATGGTGATCCTTCACCAGCATAGGAAAATCGACATATGCCAGCCATGCCTAAGGCTTGGTTGCTGAACGCATTGGGTCGATTAGGACGGATATTGCTATTGTAGCCGTCGTTTTCGGGCTTAGAGAATCGAGATGTGGCAGCATCCGCTGCGCCGAATATTTGTAATGTTTCAAGAAGAGCTACGAGAGATATTTGGAAGCTTGGGATATCGTCTGACGCATCTTCTTGGTCTGCATCGACTTCTGGTGTTGGAACTGCACAATTGAATGTGGTAAATAAAGCCTTGTCTAAAAATACGATTCCTAAGACAGTCACTAGGGCATTCACAGGCTATCATTGTAAGTTACTAACCTTGCATCACCCTTGATTCCTCCACTGCAAACCGTATGCCTTGAGCAGTTATTTGCACTTGAACTTTGGGGGCGAAGCGTATGGTATTGAGTAATTGGAAGAGTTGACGGGCAGAGCTAGATACAGCCTTGAAGATTGGGACAGCTGCTTCATCCTCCCCCGTTGCCGACATTGTGAAAGGATGCGGTCTTCAAGCGGGGATGGTGTGTGACTGGGTAAATGTCTTGATTTTTGTATCGATGAAATCACTTGAATTATAATGTATAAACTCCTTTGCTTTTATATCATCCAGCTATTGTACAAAAACTGCGAGAGTGACAGGTCGTAGAGGTGACCGAGGGGTATCTTAAACATAAACTCCGACCGCACAGATCATGTAAACTGAACCAATTCTAGGAAGCGTCAGTGGATGTATGCAGGCAGTGAATCTAGCAGGACGTACGCAAAGGCCGCCGAAGCAGGAACTCCGAGAAGAGGAACGGCAAGTAGTGATCGTTCTATACGTCGTTAGTCTAGTATCCTCAGAAGAGTCTCAATTGAAATCCGTACTAAGTCCAAAAAGTCCGGAGAGAAGGACTCCAATAATCAACAGCGAGAACCCCACGAAGAATTGACTCTCTTTTCCTACAGTTGGGACGAAGGGATTGCCAGCGGCACTCTCCCAAACTTTGTGCAATGATGACTCCATAAGCTTCAATTTTGAGGGCAATTGTTGGTATTGAGGGGAATTGGAGCAGGAGGTACTTGTCGAGTTTGGAAATGGTGTGTGGTCAAGCTTCAACAACCATTCACAAGCTCAAGCTGACGACGAGCAATCTGGCTTCCACAGCATTAACGGTTAGCGTCGGAATATATATTCACCGAAAATTAAGCTCAGAGCTAAGATAGCACTAGTGTGATGACATAATATTCCACATCTATATCGAGCATCCCGATAGACGTTCTCCAGATTTCTATCATAAACTACAACCTTCCTGTCGCAAACAATATTGATGTACATTCACGAACAAGCAAACCTTTACATGCTCTCAATTCTACATACCAGCTCTAAGTAGATCCTACTTTGGGGTGCATTGTGTCTACCGGATTTCTTAGCGCGCAACGGCGACTATCTGTTCTTTCATAGTTGTTTATTATTGGTCGTGCTGACACAGCTATTCGACGTTCCCAGACGCTAAGAAGTGACCGCAATAACCACAACTACAAAGAATCTCCTTACCCCAAAAACAGCGCGCATCCTCGATCCGAAAAGGGTCGTACCCCGCGATAAACGTCCGAGTCTTCATCTGCCTACATCACGTACGAACTGAATAAAGTTTGGAGGACAGGGGAAGCTCTTCGTCTTGCTCAACTACTCCAGTCAAATTCCCACCATGGGTCCTATGGTAGTGAAAAGAAAGGCTACCGATGAGCCCAGTACTCCGCTCGAAGCCAAGAGGATAAAGACTAGCAATTCGCCAGAAGTGGAGGAGAAGAAGCCCATAACTCAAGCGAATGTGATACCCTTTCCGGAAAAGGTACGTTGCGCGCAAAGATCTAGTACTCCTCGGCATCGATATACTAACATTAGATAAGCCAGCAGTGATCGAAGAACGCAATGGCGAGATCGAATTCCGAGTCGTCAACAACGATGACACACGCGAAAGCTTCATAATTCTCACAGGTCTGAAATGTATATTTCAGAAACAACTCCCCAAGATGCCGAAAGACTACATAGCGCGACTCGTATACGATCGAACGCATTTGTCGATAGCGATTGTGAAGAAGCCATTAGAAGTAGTAGGAGGAATAACATACCGACCCTTCGACCAGCACAAATTCGCCGAAATCGTCTTCTGCGCCATCTCCTCCGATCAACAAGTCAAAGGCTATGGCGCCCATCTCATGTCCCATCTAAAAGACTACGTCAAAGCCACCTCCCCCGTCATGCACTTCCTCACCTACGCCGATAACTACGCCATCGGGTACTTCAAAAAACAAGGCTTCACCAAAGAAATCACGCTCGACAAATCCCTCTGGATGGGCTACATCAAAGACTACGAAGGCGGCACCATCATGCAATGTTCCATGATCCCACGTGTCCGCTACCTCGAAGCCGGCCGCATGCTCCTCAAGCAAAAAGAAACCGTCCTCGCCAAAATCCGCGCCTTCTCCAAATCCGACGTCGTGCACCAGCCGCCCAAACAATGGAAATCCGGCGTCTGTAAAATCGACCCCATGTCGATCCCCGCGATCCGCGCCTCCGGCTGGTCCCCCGACATGGACGAGCTTGCGCGACAACCCCGCCACGGACCCAACCATTCACAACTCCAGCGTCTGCTCTCTTCTCTCCAAACCCATGCTTCCTCCTGGCCGTTCTTGAACCCGGTAAATAAAGACGAAGTCGCGGATTACTACGAGGTTATCACCAACCCGATGGATTTCGCGACGATGGAAGAGAAGCTCGAGCAGGATGCTTATGTTACGCCGGATGATTTCGTGAAGGATGCGAAGCTGGTGTTTAATAATTGTCGGAAGTATAATAATGAGACGACGCCGTATGCGAAGAGTGCGAATAAGTTGGAGAAGTATATGTATTCGCTGATTAAGGAGATTCCGGAGTGGTCGCATTTGTTGGAGTAGGGGTGGATGTGGGTGGGTAAGAGGAGGAGAGGGACAGGTGAGGGAGGGAGAAGGGGAGGGGGAGGGGGAGTTGCTGATTTAGCATCTGCGTTTATGATATGACTTGGGCGGAATGGAAAGGAATGGATCGCACGGTGTCTGGTGTAATACGGAGTTACGGGCATGCACATAGAGGTGGGATCGGCAGTCCGCATCACATCACATCTCATCTCATCTTTGGCGTAGCGTGGCGTGGCGATCTCTTATTTTATGGAGTTTTGGGTGGAATCTAGGAGTATGGTCTTCTATTCTTTGTGAATATATCGAGAGAGAGATAGAGAGAGACAGAAGAAGGGGGGGGCGTATGTTATATTAGGCTATCATATGGTATGTTGGTAATCAAGATCAAATCAAATCAGATGATGGACAAGTTGAAGTTGGAGATGGAGCTGAGACTTGGTATAGCATATATATTTATGTAGGATATGATAACTTAATAATACTTACGTATTAGGTATGAGATGAGATAAGATGAGATGAGTGTAGGTGAAGAGGTATGATATTTCAAGAGCCGAGCAGAAAGATAGTAAAGTCAAATAACAGAGATAATACTGAAGATATACTTATTTATCCCATCGAATGCCCCATCTTCCGAGCTACGCTACGTTCGATCATCCAGATAGATGTATTTTATCTTATTTAGTTCACATTACTAACAATATCAAAATAAATCATTATGTTATCATATTTTGCTTTTTTATTTTGCTTTTTTATTTTGAATTTTCATCATTCTCTCCTGTTTATTTTCACCCTTCCTTCCTCTCCACCTCTGCCCTCATTCAGGTCCTATTCCTATCCATCCACCCATCCATTCCATATCAGATTCCCGTATCTGCCATTCCTTCCATATCCATATCCATATCCATCCATACCCATAATAGCCGACCCCGACCAACCATCCAGCCAGCCGGCGAGGCAGCCCAACCAATAAATCAAATTAAGCCCATCCCATCCCATCCCGTCCATCCGTCCATCCACCCACGCCAGCAAGATCTCAATTCCAAAAATTGAAATCTCCTTGCCTGCCTATCCATATAGACTCCCAACGATCTAAACCCTAAAAGCGGACGCTCCCAGCCGTCCATGCACGAATGCCATTGCCGGCATAAAAAGCAGGCAATCACAAAAGGAATAGAATAGACGGATCAAGAGAAGAGAAGAGGGAAGAGAATAAATAAAAAGAGAAGAAAAAAGATACACAAAAAGTAACAACACTAGACAACCGACCTGCCCTCCGCTTGCCTTCCTTCCCTACCATCCTTAATTTGTAAAAAAGAGAACGCCATGCTTGCTTGGGAATATATGACTAGAGACCCGAGGAAAACCCAATGCATGACAAGAGGTAAGAAAATGAAACGCCGGTATAACCTAGATTGATAATGATTGAGCAGACGTAAAAGAAGAAAAAATGCTGTGAGAGGTGAGGTGAGTAGATGAGTATGATGTACCGGATCCAGCTCTTGGTCCGATACGTGATTCATTGTAATGTTGTGTGGTAGAGGTAGAGATAGAGGAGATGAGTAATATTCTGTTTTCGTATTAAGAGGATCTTGGTTGACTTGGGCGAGTACTCGACATATTCGTTCTGGAAACTTGTGGCGGTAAACTTGGTACTGAAGAGGTTGAATAGGGAGCTTCGCGGATATGGTACTCAATGCCCGTTAAGGGTCGTCGTTGGTCCATGCGAGGATATGAACCTATTGGTGCGGATGTGTTAACACCTACCCGGTAATTGACGGGTGTTGAAGGAGAAGGTGATCGTGCAGAGGCATATGAAAATTCCCTCAACCTGCGTCGATTGTGAGCAGCGATAGCTTGCTCCATAGATTGGTGATATTGTGAAGGTGTGCCAATGAATGCTGGTCGTTCTGGGGCGGGTCGAGTACCAGGAATATTCGCATTGGGACTGAGTTCCGCATTTGGGATTGGATATCCGTGCTCCACTGCATCTTTTAACCACTGTTCCCACTCCTCATCCAGAGGCATAGATGAGTTGCCTGCTTCCCTTTGCGCAACGGCAGCCCTTAATCTCTGGTTGAGTTCAATCCCCACACTTTGTATCTCAGTATCACTCTCTCCGTCGTCGTCCTCCTCCATGTCACCCTCTTCCATTTCACCATCTTCTTCCATATCTTCAACATCAGCGCGTAATGTATGTAGCGTTCCGGTAACTCTCAACTCCGGTGGTACCCAATCTTTGATCCCGTCTCCCGTTGTATCCCTAATGATGACCCCCTCTTCTTTCTCGAATCTCTCCTTTGCCCAACGTGTACCCTCCCATTTTGTCAAACTTGCAATTTCGGATTTCGTAAGTCTCAAGTTATCGAAAGCGCGGAATAGTCGTCTGTGCCATTGGAATCGGGAGAGTCGGACGCGGTGTGGCGGATGGGAGTAGTCTAAGCCAGGGTACTTTGCTTCCTGCGAACAGAGGTGACCATAGAAAGCTGTAGTTTCAAGGCGAACTTCAGGCACAAGATTTCGCTGCAAGAAGGCCTGGAAATTTTGAGGATCACCTGCCTTGGGTTTGGTAAACATGCACTCGTAAACGAGCTGGTCGATAGGACGGCCCTTCATGATGGCTGAGGCGGCGATGGTACGTTGAAAAAAGATTGGATTTGCGGCGAAAAGAGGTCTTCACGTACGGCCGGGGCGGTGTCTAGCTGCTTAAAGCGTAAATCAGATCGTTCGGAAATCGAGGTGATCCTTCGAAGGATGGTTAGGCACAGAAGGATGGAGACGTCCACCTTGATATCCGTAAGATGCGCAGTTGACTAAGTCGTGGATTGCTGAAAAACTCAAGACTCTTAGTAATCGTTTGTTCTGCGTCTACTGACTCCTGCTCCTGGCCGAAAAGTGAATTGATCCACCAATTGCAGATATCGCAGGTTCTAAATGCGGAATGCTGCACAAAGTTCAAGGTTCCAAGTGAATCCAAGCTTTGGCCTTTGTCGTTCCTTTGCAGGTATGGAGGAAGAGCAAAGATTGGATAGTTTTGAGACACAAGAAGCTGTAACGGAAATACCTGCTTCTACTTGAGTGGTACAAAGAATTGTGCGACTGAAGAGGTGAAGATTGGGTACCGGCGAAGAAGATGGAGTGGGAAGGACTGCGTGTGCCCTGCCTTTAAGTTTCGTGTCGAGCTATACTTGAATCGTTGGAGGGATGAGTGTGAGATATATACGATGATCTTTTCGGTTGATTTCCCTAGTTTTCCTGGCGAGGCGAAGAGAGAAAAAAGGAAGGCCAAAGGAAGGTCGGGAGGTGGAGTTGAGGTGGAGATTTGAAGAAGGTGCGGGTGCGGTGGTGATGATGTATGAGCTGGTTTGCTGATGTGGTGTTTTAGGAAGTGTCGTAAGTAAAATGGCTAGCGAAGCTTGTTCCCAAAGTCTGTTTTTTGTGGTGATTGAAATTAGACCACAACCATAAAAACAGCCAAATTAGACACGACGATGAATAAATTGAGTCAATGATGCTTGGAATGTCCCAGGAGGCAGAACGAAGTAGAAATGCTTTGGAGGAGAGGAATAGTTCTCTCCGGTGAGAGCAGATATGCTTTCGTTTATGGGTAGGTAGTGGGTAGTGGGTAGTACGTAGTAAGAAGATAGTGGAGATTGGAGTCCAGCAGCTCTTCCTTTTCTCCTTTTGTCAGGTCGTGTTCCCTTGACTTTCCTAGAATTTGCTAGCCACGATGGAACCCGAGCTGTAGGGTATATAGGGTATAGGTATAGGTATCGGGTATAGGGTATAAAGCAGTAAGGTCGCCGGCAATGTCGTTACACTAAAGGCAGATTGATGCAGAGATGCTCAAGGATACGACCTGGTTATGGGACAGTGGACGACGAGATCCTTCCGCCGTAAGATGTGGAAATGTAAATGTAAATGCAAATGCAAATGCGCTCGCTGCCCTGTTCCGGCCAAATGTATCCTATCCTTCGTAACTTCGTAAGGATGTGCCTCGTTATTTCTGGAAATATACCCAAGGTCCGGGGAAAATGCTGGGAATAATTGCTGGGAAGCCTTTTTAACGTTAAAAAGATCCCCCACCTGAGTTGCAGTGCGTGCGGTACGGTGCGATCTAGGAATAGGAATTGGCTATCGAAGAGATTTGGAAGGCTTGGAAGGGATGGAAGGGATGGAAGGGATGGAAGGCCAATTCGATTGGGGGCGGAAAAGGCGGAGGAGGTGATGAAGAAAAGTGGCGGGAAGCTGCTTTGTTGAAGCTCGAATCTATAAAATTTCATGAGCAAAGACGGATGCAGTCATATTATATGAATATTGTATAACAACCCCAGCACCAATATCGATAGCATTCCGTCTACATAGAAGCAAGAGTTCGAGAACGCTCCCCTTCTCTTCCCTCCTCTTCCCTCCCCGTCCACCCCCTTGTTGTCATCTCTGGACTCCGGGAGATGCATCACCTACCAATGCATCGTCTGCCATTTATCACACCGCATAGCATTGTTGCATCCATACAACAACTTCTCCGTAAGTAGTTCTATGGTTAATATGCTTAACCTTCTTACTCATTCTGCTCGTTTTTCATCCCTAGCTGGCCACCTCGCGGGTCGCCCATTCCAAGGTAGAAAGTACCCAGGTACTTGATAGGTGTTTGTTAAGATCTACACATATGAATTTGTCTGCAATACCACGCTTTTGACCCCCTTCGCAGCCCATCAGAGCTGTCATTCCTTGTTCTCCCTCTCCATACCGTCGTGCCTCTGTACGTAGTCGTGGTCAGTGAATGAACACGTCCTACATCCCATGCGCAGCTACTCGAGGTGCTCCGTCGGCTGGCTTCTGGGTCTGTTCCACTTTCTTATCACAGAGATCATCAGAATCATGGTTGACACATACACATACACACAAGCACTCTGACTAGAACTAACGGAGGCTATTTTCAACGCGGTACCATAGCTAGCTGACCACGTTCGTAGACCGTCGCTTTTCGCCTCGCCTCCACCTTGATGTTGGAGATGCTCGAGATGCTCGCCATAAGCTTGAAATTTTCTCTTTCTCTCAATTACCCGTATCCTGCCGGCCGGAGAAGAGAAGGGAAGAAAGTGAGAAAGCAGAAACTCTTAGAAGAACGACTTTCTCATCTCATCAACGCCTTCATAGGTTGCACTCACATCGTCGAATGTGAATCCCGGTTAATGAAAACGTTTTGCTGCATATCATCCCAAGTACTCGAGTATAATCCAATCAGTTGGCTCTTCGAAGCCAGCCCTGCAACCCTAGTGGGAACTTTTGTGCAGCGCGAGCTTTTCTTCGTACCGAGTACTTCCTGACTTCCTTACTCCCTCACTTCCTTACTCCCGTGAACACGACGACCATTTCGAGCCACCATCATCTTACGTTGCCGTCCAATAATCGGACTATTCACAGAATGCAAGTACTAATGTCCTAACACAAATAGAAGCATCACAACTTCTTGGTAATTCCAGCTACCCAATCATCTGCCAGAACCCCATTTTTACTCCTCCCAAGTGGTTGCGAGCTACCATCCAATTAAGGTCCAGAAGCTCCTCGTCCATGAGAAACTTCTCCACATCCAAAATCACGAACATCTGCCCAATAATCCTTCGTTCCATCCTTCCACCTCAGTCAACCTTTCCTGCCACCGAGTATGTATTCGCAAGAAACGAAAAAGAAAAACGGTTCCCGCAGACAGCTCCCCGCCACTCATCCACTCAACCACCTCATGATCCTAAGGGCCGCAAAATCGACCCTCTGCAAAGTTGCACGTAAAAACAACAGATGGTAAGCCCACCACTTCCCTTCACCCAATCATTTCATTGTCTCGTGACATAAAAGAAGGATCCCACGATCCATCACGAGCTGAGCCTTTCAGCGTAAGAAGGTAAACAAAAACAAACAGAATTTTCTAATTCCCAAGAAGCTCTGATTTATTCCCGATCCCGGAAAATCGACGCATTGTCGGGAAGATAAGGGTCTTGTATAAGGCTACCTGCATGGTAACCTGACATTTCTTTTACGCAGGACGGGGATTCGCATACTGTATCCAACAGGAATCCGCTTCCAGTGACAGCGGTTTTTCCGTCGTTCTCTTGTTTGCATAACTTCACGATCCTGCACATGGCCAGGGTTTTCTTCAGCTCGGTGCATATCCTCCCGCCGTAGCAGTGACATGGCAGAGATCCCGCGAGGCATAATGCATGGGAGATCATCGTCAATGCCGGGTTTCTTCTTTGGCATAGGGAAAGAATATGCACGTTTTCAGCCTCTTTGCTTCCTTTTTCGCCCAGCAGTGTGGATGCGTTTGGATCCGTCTTTCGTTTATTCTCCTTTGCCGCATCGCAACATTCGATCTTTCTCCCACCTTTACGATTTGCCGCACCCTTCAATCCACTCTCTTTGATCTTCCCTGTTCACCAGCAAGAGGCCAATGCTACTCGACTCTTCCCACGTCTTCAATCACATTCTCAAAGCCTATCCCTGTCCAGCGCACAAGACGATCCTTGAAACATCAATACCATCTCGCGCTTTACATATTGCATGGTTGGGCTGCGACTAGGTCGCGTCAATTAGACGCGTCTCGCAAACTATCTTCCATCCCCTACTTCTCCTATCTTCTCTCTTCCTTCTTCTGCTGTTTTTGACGCATTAGAAATCCGTAGCCTATCTCACTCTAATCTCTTCACCTATATATAAACACCTACATCGCCCTCTGCAGTCTCTGCCGTCTCCAAACAACAGGACCGTGCCAGATGTTCAGAAACAGCATGATCTTTGTCCCCATCTCGCCTATTCTCCTCTCCTCTCCGCTGCTCTACACGCGCGCTTCTCTTACCTCTACCTCTACCTCTACCTCTACCTCCCGCCCTTCCACCTATTCTATCCTGTTCTATTCCGCTCCACGATAACAGCCCTCCCCCCTCTCCTCCTCATCTAGAACCCCAATCCTGCTTGCTTATCTACAAGTACCTACATATATAAACAACCCCCATCCCATACATTTCGTATTCTGCTTTCTCCAGTTCGAGTTCGGGAGATCCGCTTCCTTAATCCTACCCACCAAGCTCGTACGTGACGTGAGATTGTAAAATACCAAACACCATCCATCATCCCATCTAATTCTCAAATCCCTCCCCTCCCCTCTCCTCTCCTCTCCTCTCTTCCTAGTCATGAAATAACCCAACCAGCTCCAACACCCCCTCCTCCGCCCCCCACTCTTAGCCCCCAAATCTAATAACGCAAACACTAATATAATAAAGCAAGAACATCGTCCGTCCATCCAACACGCAGGTACTTAGTACTTACTTACGTACGTTCCTTCCGAATGAGTCTGACTGGTAACCCCGCTCCTAATCCCAATCCCAATCTATCACTTCCCTTCCCTGTATGTATGGATGCATACACAACTATGCTGCGAGAATTTTAGACGTCGCAGAGATGAAAGATGAGCGATGAAATGTCTAGGGCCTTCTTTTTCTTTTGGGTGTTTTTGATTGGTTTGTATTATGTTCTGCCTCGAGAGTTCACTTGACGAAATCAGATGCAGTGTCTAGAAATGTCACTAAAATTGAATAGAATCATCTTGTCCCAGTGGTCCTATATATCAGCTCTAACCCCTCCTTGATTACAAGTGGAGAAAAAACTATCTTACAAACAGTTTAACTATGATTTTCGGATCGCAACTGCTTTAAACAGGAAGCAAGTAGTCTCTCCGACAATACTCGGTCAGGATGCCCTATCTCATACTTGAGTCCCTGGATGCGAACGACGTGCTCTAGCAGCGTCACAGCCTCCTTGATCTGTCCATCTGCCTCGTACATATAGGCGAGTGCATACTGTGAGACTAACCGTTCCTGGTGATCTTCAGCTAGATTCTCTTTGATCTTGACTATGTGCTCGAGTAGTGCAATTGCCTCCTTAATCTGCCCATTGCTCCCGTACGCACAGGCGAGTCCATGCTGTGAGACTAACCGTTCCCGGTGATCTTCAGCTAGATTCTCTTTGATCTTGACTACATGCTCGAGTAGTGCAATTGCCTCCTTAATCTGCCCGTTTTTCTCGTATGCAAGGGCGAGTTCATGCTGTGAATCCAGCAGATTTGGATGATTTTCAGCCAGTGTAGTCTCTCGGATCTTGACCATCTTCTGGAGCAGCACTATGTCTGACTTTCCTAAATTGTATAAGCTCCCTGCCTGGAGATCATATAGCGGGAGAGACTCTTTGGACGGTTCTTCGGGGTTCTTGCCAAGTATAGTAAACATCTCTTCGAGAAAATAGCTAAGCCTTATATCTTGTCGCATATGTAATAATATCCAGCCACATTGAAGAAGAATTGGAATAACAATAGACTGGTCTTCAGATAAGACCACGCTTCTGATCTTGATATCCAGATACGACTGTATATGCGGTAGAAAGTATCTCTCGTGGGTATGACGCGTTTTATAGTTCCGTCGAGAAAGTGTAAGAAAACACCCAGTAGCTATCCAAGCTACCCTTTGTTGTTTCGGACATTGCCGGTCTTTGGCCCAGGCGTGTGCTAATGGGTGCATTGATAATCCCTCTGAGCCATCTATATCGTTCCGTGTGACCAAGGAAAGTGAAACTAGTTGAGAGCTAGCCTCAATGAGACGAAAAGCATCCCATTCGTTGTCCTCTGCTACTAGAAAGCCAGGTAATCGCAAAACATGGCTTCGATACAGACGGTCTGTCTTATTTGTCTCTTCGTGGCTTAAGTGGAGAAATTTTCTACTGCTAGCCCATGCGATTTGGAAGCTCTGAAGAGGAAGGACAGCGGAATCTAACATTGATAGGATTGCAAGCAAATCAAGAGCATCCCTTGCAGCTTCGCTTCCAGACTGCTCTAGCACCTCTGCTGATGCTTCGAAGGTTGCGTAAACATCACAATATCTCGACCGAGCTTGCTCAGGTCGGAACTGCATAAGCCGCTTCCGCTGCTGTTGATAGACCTCTGGATACTCGTACAATTGACAGTGACCTTTCGCGATATATGCACCCGCTTGAATCAATGCAAGCGTGTGTGATGCTAAAAGTTGGACAACAGTCTCGGCCTGATCGTTATAAGACCGCCACGATTCTTTGGGGATGTTTGCTGCCTTGAGGAGAAGCTCCTTTGAATCTTCATTTCCGAGACCTTCCAATGCTTCGAATTGCTCTGGGCTATACATCTTGCATTGAGAAACACGAGAAGTCATGAGAACTGCGCCATGCGTTCCCGATGGAAAGTACATCTGATAATCAAAGTTCGGATCATCAGCGTTGTCGAGAATCAGGAGCCAGGTTTGCTCAGTACTTGCGAGAATGTGGAGGGCATCAGGAATGCCCCCGACAGAGTGCCCGAGCAGCTTTGCAATGGCAATAAAGTCGCTCTCCGCAGTAGACACTTTGTCAACATCCACCCAAAATACCCCCCAGAACCTGTAATTATGAGTTAAGATTAGTAAAAGATAATAATATTAAAGGTACTTATATGTCATACTCTTCTCGCATTTGACTTGCAACTTGTAAACAAATCTCACTCTTTCCTTGTCCGCCTAGGCCAGTGATGACGAACCTCTTTTGCTTGTCGGGAGAGGAAGAAGAATCACTATGTATAGCCTTTTGTATTCTATATAGGAGCTCACCACGTCCAGTGAATATAGTATTGGTAGTGCGGGGCACCCTCCAGTGCACATTTCCATAGCTTGTAGCGCCGACGCTTAAGGTTAGCTGAGCATCTACGCTAGCATTAACGAACTACTCGTGATGCTGTACCAAGATATTACATATAAACCGGGTGGATTGTCTTACCTGTCTGTCGATGTTTTAAGACGCCGGAGGCATTTTGTACTAAGTTCTTAATAGAACCCCCAACAAGCTTGAAATTAAGGTCTTCTGGGCCGCCAAACTTATTCATCTCCGAATGGGCTGCATCTAGGCCTTGCCGAGGAAACCCGTGTAAGCAAGCAGAAGACTCTGTAACGAGCTGTTTCCTGTCAACCGATGCTATTATTACACCGAAAGAGGGTACCTACGATCTTATTTGTGCTAGAAGAAGATAGCTTGGCTGCGAAATTCCGGGAAAGTAGTTTCCTTAACAATTTCGTCTTCTTTGTCTCGTAGAAGCACCGGACGGGCAGCCTTACAGAGTCGGCATGAGCGATCTCGGCAAACTTCTGGACTCGATGACGGACAAAGTTATGCTTTTCTTTCAGGTCGCGTACTAGCTGGTCCGACGACTGCTCGCCCATAATTCCCTTGACAGTAACCAGCCATTGGGCCTGAGATGCCGCATCACTCCCGCCAAACGGAGTTGCGAGGAAAACAGCACCCACGGTAGAAAGCAGAATATGGCGGTAGGGGCTGCCCTCTTGGGCTGCTCGACACATCGCCTGAACAGGTTAGCTAAACGGTGTCACTTCCCCAGTCTAACATACCTCAGCTAGAATAAGCCCACCGAAACAAGACGCTACAAAAATGATTGGTCGGCTTTGAGAGGCCTGCTCTCCTGCAACACAAGCAAGGAATTTGTCGGCATGGCCGAACATGGTCTGGACGGGGGCATCTTGGAAGCAGTTGGCATTCCACTCGTATGTGTATATTCTCGCCTCTGGCACAAGGGCAGGCAGCATTTCACCGTCCGAGATCCAGTTTACCGCACTGCCTCCGTTCTTTCTGTATTCCCATGTTCTCGGTGATCCGGTGTCCAGGCCATGTATTGCAATAATACTGTATATTTTAGCCCTTTTGCATTGAGATAAGAAGACTTGACGCACTCAATAGTGGTATTATCAACTGTATTGTCGCTTGGGACCTGTTGAAGCCCCAAAAGTCGTTGATTTCGGGAGGCCTACATATGATCAGCATATTCACAGTCTGTCAGTGACAGCTGGTATAATGTACCATTGAAGATTTCAGAGGGTTGAATCGAAGACTTGGACACTAGTCGGCCCTACAATGTCCGTTATTTACAGGAAGCATAATCTCGATTCAGCAGAAGCGGACAGCCGTGGATTGAGTCAAGATGCCTCCAGGACGGCGGTTTTGCTATCGTGGCAGTCGCGAATGACTGAAAGCAGTCCAAATTTCGTGCTTGTTGAGTTGAGGTTGATGACCAAGGCCAGCACTTATATCGAGTCTGCTGAACGACAGCCTTGCGACTATGGAATCACTGCCTCGCTCGACTATATATTTGGCTGTTGGATTTGACCTTCGCTTTGGTGCATGCTATTATTGAATATTGTCCTGTATCCGCTGGGTCAGGTTTGTTATGCTTTGTTGGCTGCTGCACTGCGTGGTTGATAGGAGAAGTTGATCATGTTGCGTCTTTTCGACGTTCATCCTCATTTGCGCCGCATATTGAGTGGGAAATTCAGCCAAATGCTTCGTAACATAGACAAGGTTATATCATTCTTTTGATTGGCAACATACTTCGCATGGAGTAAGCAATGGTGGGGTCAGTGGGGTACGGGGATCATTGGGGGCATCTCTTCTTTTCAGCTGTTCAAGAAAATCACAGGCCACGACTACGCTCGAAATGACTGCGCTAATTGTACCCTTTACGATACATGACGAGATTATCGACGATTTAACTCTGCAGGATACAGATCACATCAGCACTTTTACCGACCCTACCGCAACTCGAGCACATTACAAGAAAGAGTATCACCAGCAGAAGCTCAACGATGTCCACAGCCACCTGTGGTCAGCAGGCAGGAAAGATAATATCAACGCCCTTCATCACCAAAAAGTTCTCTGCCGGGAAGTGATACTCTCCGAGCGGTCTGACCTCCATCTTGTTTGGTTTGACCGTATCATCTACATCAAGCCACTGCCTCTCAGCTTCCTTAACTACAACTTCGTTCATACTATTGTCGTTCCTGATCGCATCCTCTATGGTTATATCATCGGCTTTCTGTACTCCTACATCATGCTCATCCAGCATGCCTCCGACCTCTACCTTGCCCATGAGCTAAACCTCATCGGCAAACAGGTTGACTGGAAATCATGGCGAGACTTTCGCACTACCTTCCTTGATAACATCTCGTCCGACCGACTTTCAAGAACATCCATGAACAAACGCTTCGAATACAGTGAGCTTCGACTCGCTCGCCTGAACCATATATATAGGTTTTCATTTCGCGGCTTGAAGTATTTTACTACGCATCGGGAGTACACGACCTATTTACAAGAGTATACCGCAGCAGGTATTACACTCTTCGCATTTATCACAGTGGCGCTTACTGCAATGCAGGTGGTAGTCGGAGTGAATGGAGTTTCCCAGGCGCTACTTGAGACGTCGTATCGGTTTTCAGTTGCAGTTTTATTCGTCGTTGCCATATTTAGCGTAGTAGTCTCATTGATATTTGTTGGCATGTTTCTTTTTAATGCGGCATTGGCAATTCGAAATTCTTTTTTCGTATAGCTCTGGGGATTTCAATCGTGGTATACATATAGCCGGCAACGTAGATATCTTGCGCGTTGCTTGTGCTTGCCGTTCGGATTGAAGATCGGTGGATGGTAGTCTGTTCGCCCTGTGGCTCATTTGCAGATATGATACCCACTGCTTGCTGCAGTGACAAGCATATGTGGTATCAAGCTTCTTTTACAAAAAGAAAAGTTGACGAAGTGGCGCCTCTGTTTCGGAAAATACATTTTGCTACCCCTTGCTTCATTTGTCCTTCTCCGATATCTACATGGTCCTTGGACCTCTGGATTTTCAATCCCCAAAAATACACAAATGGTATACTGTCGACTGAGATCCTCACGGTGCTTCAGCAAGCACCAGGTATTTGAACGATGACTTTCGAAGAACTCCCTGGAGGAGTCTTGACGCCACCGAGACCTCTAAGCTCTCCAGCTAAGGTTGTTGTAGGCCATATTCTGTGGGAATTAAGAAGACCTGGTCGATCTCGTAATCGTGCCATTACCATCTTTCTAGGAGCGGCTACTTTGATATTATTCATTCTAGGCAAACGCCATGTGGTGAGTTATTTCTGTTTGGCAATGTTGATGGTTGACAAGAGTATATCTGATCCAATCTTCCAACAACTGTCTCGATATCCAATCTGAAGCTAACAAACGGTTGAACTAGGACGACATTCAACGAACGGCTTCAAATTTTGGCACATATGTCCCCAGTACTCTATCGGAAGCTTTTGCACCATATCATGTCGTCAATGACGGCAGATGGGACGATGAGATTAGCCAGAGCAACGACAGCACACCTAGCGTCAAGCCAAAGTTCCATCTCTTAATACCAGCAAAAAGACAAACAATAAATCTATGCAAGACACTGTTATCAGCTGCAATTCTCAACTACCCACCACCAACACTTATCGAATTTGAATTAGAAGACGATAGTAAAAAGAAAGATAAGCACCAAGGGCAGTCTATTCAGCACATTTTGGATTTCCTGAACGGAAAGGAAGCTCAGGATGATGATCTGATACTGGTTGTCGAAGATGATAGCTGGCTTCAACTTCCTGCTGAGGTCACTATCAGCAGATTCTTCCACGGCATGCGTGATTCAAGTGATTCCCTACTCAAACAATACGGCCGCTTGGACTTGGGAGATGATGAGATTCCCATGTTACTTCGACCGCAGAAATACACGCACAAAGTACTGTTCGGAGCACAGAAAGAATGTTCAAATGCGCCTGATGATCCAGCATGCTACTCCGTCCCTCAATCTCCTTTGCCTAGCGATATATATGGCTTCGAGACCGATAAGCACTCAGAAGGCAAATACAACCGACCGCGATATATGAGCTCGAAAATGGTCATGGGCCAAGTGACGGACATGAGGCCGATCTACGAACGAGCCGCGCAGCTCCTGAAGAATCACCCTGGCGTCACGAACAGCCAGGACATATTTTCACAAATTTTTGGGGAGCAAGAGTATCAACGTGCAATATACCAAGAATCCCAGTTACCCAAATCTAAATGGAACTCCTGGCTTACTTCGAAACTCGGTCAAAGCACCAACATGCCAGCAGTTAACCCAAAGTATATGACCACCATTCTAGGTCGTAACTACGAATTTGGCATTGGACTCGACTATTACAGCTCTATCTTCCAAGTGATGAACAATTCTGCAGATGACGTACGGTTCATTAAATTCTCTACTCCATCGCTCATTATCTCGCCTTCAAAACACGCCGCCTCAACTTTCAAGAACCTACTTCATCTACCTCTCGATTTGAATTTCAGCGCTTCACCATTTGCGCTTCATACTGTCAGCACAGAGATCCCTGATCCTCCATTCAACGAGATTGATACTCTCCTTCCAGACCCAAATAATACTTCTTGGAACGATGTAAATCTAGCGACAAATGTGATCGTTCCTGGATCGTCTGTTCCCGCAACTCTCAACTTCGATGGCGATCAGAGTACGATGGATTTACTAGACGATTGGTGGCCGAAAATTTGGTTTCAAGAACATGGGAGGGCATTATTGAGACAATATATGAGGAGTCCGGATGGACCAATTGCAGCGGAAGCGGCAGCGGATGGAGGGGATAGGTGGTGGGATTTGAGAGGCGGGAAAGGGGGTATTTGGACTGGGAGAGGCGAATGGTTGGAGTGGCGTGAGGTTTGTGGGAAGGTGGATGGATTGAATGGTGGACAGACGGTGGAGGATATTTTGTTTGGTGATGGGTGGGGTGTTTATGGGAAGGAGAAGGTGGGTGGGAAGCCGGTCTTTGATAAATTTGGGAAATTGGTCAGCGGAGTGCTCGACGGAGATGGGGAAGTAGATGGATAGGGAATAGATGGGTTCCCGCGAATTTGGTGGCTTGAACAAAATGTCTGGTTGTAGGATACTTATATTTGTATGGTCTTTGAAGCAGGATGGTATCTGTAATCGAGTGTGGTATGGTTTCAGGAGTAAAATGGAATGGAAAGACAGGAATAGCTATGAGAAAGCGTTTATAAACGAGTGCTCGAAGACCAGATAGAGCTTTTTCCATCGCAACCCAGCCATCACAGAGTTTGCCGACCATTTCGTGATCTGGAGTGGATGATTTAAGCCGGTGGAAAGAACAGACGAAGATATCATGTGATTACCCGTCTTAGCGCGAAACGTCGCGTAATCTGCCAGAATCGAGAAGACCCCGCCGTACCTTTCAACAATGCATACAAAGCACTTCACTGCTTAACTGAACCACTTCAGTATCTGGTCATCTCTGAAGATTTCTGATTTAACGCTGATATTCTGCTGCCTTGAACTTCGACCAAACGCGAAACCATTATCTGATGCAGGTTATTATTCATCATCATCATCAGCTTCATCGCAAGCCACCGAAAAACCGAATTGATTGCTGAATACGATTCAAGTACTGGCCATGTCGACTTTCAATGGGTGCATACCCGAGTTTCCGCATATTCGCGGTAATAAATGTTAACCTTTGACATATTTACTCACCTTGGCTGATTTTGAGCATAGTTGATTACTTTCGTGTACCTGCCGGTCAAAGACAGCCTTTGGCGTGCTTTCTAAGTCATGTCCATAGCGATCATCTTGTCGGGCTTGACAGCGAAAATTACAGGTCTCCATTGTATGTCGATTTTTACACTTTTCCAGGCACCTTGCTAAATATCAACCAAGCATTTACTGCTCGCCTGCCACGAAGGAAATGCTTGTTCGTTTGGAGAAGCGCACACATCGTGTAAATTATGCACAGGGCATTCTAGAGGCGCATAAGTATCGCTACAAGCATTTGAGGAAGATTCTGGTTCGAAAATTCGGATTCGCTCTCGATTTTTATTTGACTGACTGACCTCCTCCCAGAAAGCGATCCCGTTGGAAACACCAACGATCATTGAGCGGCCCGAGATGAAATTTCAGGTCACCTTATTCGATGCAAATCACTGCACCGGTGCTGTCATGTTTTGTAACTCTTAGCTATGAAAATGATATCAAGGATATGCTGACATTATACAGTATTCGAGGACAAGAATAATGCAGTTTTGTATACGGGAGATATCAGGTCAGAGCCATGGTTCGTGAACAACTTAGTGCGAAATCCGTTCCTGCTCCCATATACTACGGGGTTGAAAACTCTCGATTGTATATACCTCGATACAAGTAATCTTGGGCCACTGAAGTTTCCGACAAAGGCCGAAGGATTGCGGGAGCTGCTGGAGAAAGTGTCAAAATACCCCGACAATACCAAATTTCATTTCTCTGCATGGACTTTTGGGTATGAAGAGGTTTGGATGGCTCTGTCCCAAGCTTTAGGCTCGCAGGTACGTTCTTAATCTGGATGGCACCGCGAAGGACTCAAAGCTTACAAGCTGGCAGATCCATGTGGATAAATACAAAATGCTTCTATACCAGTCACTGCGTGGTAGCGAGGTAGGATTGCCTTCTCGCGACGGCCCTATGTTGATAGGATACAAATGTGGCAATGAGGAGCAAAAGGGTTGTCTCACCACTGACAAGGAGGTGCGGATTCATAGTTGTGAGAAGGGTATGGGCTGCGATATTTACTCTAGTGATGTCGTTCTAATTCGACCCATCATTACTCGCACCAAAGAAGGCATAGAAATTGCAGAAGTTGGCATCGGTGGTGGCATGGGTGATCTTCATGATGATGTACAAGGTGTTGAACTTGACAGAGATGGGATCATACAGCTACTGGAAACTGTGTAAGTCCTGTATCTTTCCCGCATGGGTTGCGTCAACCTACTAACATGTCTGTTAGGTTTGCTGAAACAACAGAGCCTATCGTAGAAGATATTCGCCGAATGCTGCTCGCGGAGCTTCAATCTGCTAGGACATCAATATCCCTCGCTGAAGAAGATGGCTTGGTACAAAATGACTCGGAAATCTCCTTGACTCAAGTTGGAGAAGCTCTGGTACGGAAGTTAGCCCGAAAAGAAAGAGGCACCATTGACGAAGAAGACCGCCAAGACATGTCCAGAGCAAATTCAAAGCTCCCGAAACTAATCACTTTTCCATACTCACGACATTCATCATGCTCAGAGCTCCAGCATCTTGTGGGCATATTTAAACCAAAGGATGTTTTCCCCTGCACGGTTGATGAGGAAAACTGGCACGGAGGTAAATCACTGATAAATTTACCCGCACATTGACACTGCAAGCTAATTCGACCAAGGATTCAGTATCGAGCATCTTTTCGGCGATTTATGCTCTGGTTCGACCTTCAGGCACGATGCTCAGATGCGCATTCTACAGGAGCAGTTTGCAGATTGCGGAGTCAGCCAGCAAACAGGAACTACGGCAATGTCTCCTACGCCTTCAGGCTCTCCAAGTTCGTCACAGATGGCCCATGAGTACGACCCATCTGATAACACTACTCACCTAGATGGGAAAGCCTCCATGGGATTACCACTAGACGCAAGTGAACGAAGTCCGGCATCTCCTAATGCGCGGCTAAATACGACAATGGCTGATGGTAGCTCACGATCATCAAAGCGCCGTAAAACTGATGATACTAGCCACTCATCTGATGCTGTCCAAACGCCTTCATCCGCCCCATCAACGCCTAACTCACGGATAGAAGGTGACTGCGATGTTTCGATGGACGGAGATGATGCTTTAGGCTCATCTGGGAATAACAACACACTTAAAGATCGCGATAGAGCTACTTCGATCGAACTGGATATCCCTCCCGCCATAAATTTTACCGAAAGAGTGTCCAAAGCAGGTATGTATTGGGATGAGGTAGATTCAATCTATCGGTGCGAAACGTGTTATCATGAGATTTGGAGCACCGCATGTTTGGCAGGCGGCTTCTGCACCGGGTGTGGAAATGGAAGTACTTCGTACGTCGAAGATATAGAATTGAATCTCCGTCCCCGAGTCTTCATGAATGAGTACGATTCTGATTCAGCGGACTCGGATACGAAGCAAGAGATCCATGAGGAACATCTTGACTACCAATCTTCTGCCTATGACACGCAGGACGAAGATGCGAATCTCAACGAGGATTATGAACGGAATAGCTTCATAGATGATGAGGTAGTTGAAGAGCCAGAATCGGAAGATGACGATAACGATGATGATGATGAAAGGGATACAGATGATGATGGAGAGGAGAAGACGGATTTCAAAAAAGCGTTTGAGAATATGCAGCAGTCGTATCAGCAATTGTTGGCGAATCATAGTGCACTGATCATGGAGCATGACGAGATGATACGGGATTTTCTGGGATCGGACTATGGAGAAGACGAGGAGATGGATGGAATGGGAATTGTGAATGAAGAGGGCATGCATCTTGTTGATGCGGAGCCACCGGAGGTGAAGCTTACGGAGGTGACGGTTAGTTCTTCCTTTCGAGGGTTCGATGTCGAATCAGACCATGGACATTCGACGGAGAAAAGGGTAGGATTGAAGGGGAAAGGAAAAGCTGTGGTGAGGGAGGCAAGTGAAGAGTTGTGAGAGGCTTTTCGTCCCCGCCTGCGCGAAATTGTGGAAGGAGTGATGATCTTTGATATTTCCCTTCTCGCTTCATCATGGAGTACAGCAGGGGATCTCAGGGACATGGAATCTTACTTATGTACGGGATGAGAGCTGATTGTGTGATTGAGGGATATGCTTGCTTTATACTATATATTTGTGATACCCTGGTGAGAAATTTGCTTGAGGAGTTTTGCTCTGGGACTAGAGGGGGATGGTGGAAAGAAAACTTACTAGCATGGAGATTGTCTGCTATTTGCTGGAGGGACGCAATATACCCATTCATAGATAAGAGTTATTTGCTACTTTGCTTGAGCGCTTTGCCGAACTTGCTCTTACTTATATTGAATGAATTAATGTGATATTGCCGTTTCCACTTATTCCTGTGCGTAAGAAGGGGTTTTCATACGTTGCGTGGAAGGTATCTATCTACGTGTCTGGAGCTCCTCTCTCCGGCGCAGAAATAACAGGCCGACAGTATCGCCTCAAAGACAGCTGGACAATGAAAACAGAATGATATTTTATAATATCTGAGATATTGATTTGATAATAGTAATCAGCTACAATAAATTGTCCCAGATCAGCCTGTTTTTCCTACCACGGAGAGCTCCTCTCCTATCAGTCGCTCCGTTATGTTACATGCGCAGTTGCTTTCTAGAGCTAGTGGCATATGCGGCTGGGCATTTAGAACGTGTAACTTGGTTGATCGAACCTAGGATAGGGGGTGGGGGGTTGCGTGTTAGACTGACAACATTCATACTTTCCTAAAATTACTTGATTTGAGACTGAGAATAATAGCTCTAGACTTAGCAGTACATTAAGAGATCTTCAATTGGGAAAAGCAAAACATCTCTATTAACTCGTGCAAACCATATGCGTATCCCTGCGACCAAACCTTACCCCTCCTTCTGAACAGTCCTCCACCGACTATTCCTCGCAACCGTAAGCCCAATACTACTAAAAGTCGCCCCATTCATCGTCTCAAAGATCCCCACATCCGCCGCGAACTCCCTCGCAAACCAGCTTCGCAACTCCACTGACAGCAACGAGTCCACTCCATACGCCATCATCGGCTGCCATAGATCGACTTTGCCTGAACTCATCGACGGTAGGTTGCGCGAGAGCTTCTTCACTAGTTCTGTTGTGACGACTGCACCGGCTTCGGCTATGCTTGGCGCGGAGATGAACTGTTGCTTGAAATCGTTGATCTCTTGGGTAGAGGACGTGGGGAGCTGGGTAGAAGAGTTGGACTCTTGGGTGTGCATACTCCGGAACAGAGGAGATGCGATACGGGATTCGGTGAGAACCTCCTCCGTTGACATGGTAGTTGGTCGGGCAAGACCGAAGATGATCTGACTATCTGTTTGTGTTAATTTAACGGATGGATCGCAGCAGTGCTCGAGCAAAGCGAATAGATTCTCTTGCGTCAAGGGATGGAAGTATCCGGATTCCAGGAGTCGTTTAGACACTTCTTCGTTCTCGCTCACGTACCCTTCAAGCATCATAGCACCAAGATCGATGGAGATACCGTGTTCGCCTTGCGAGACACGGTAGCGAGCGAGTGCGTCTTGGTAGGTGTTACCGGCAGCGTAGTTGGCTTGTCCGACTTGCCCGAGAATCCCGCAGTTGGAGGATAGCATGATGAAGAAATCGAGTTGGGAGGGAAGTAGTTTGTGCAGGTTCCAGGAGCCGTCTACTTTGGGGTCGAGGGCGGTTTTCCAGTCTGCGAAAGACATCTTTTCAAACAGAGAGTCCTAGATCAGTTAGTGGGTTGTGCATTGGGAGCGGCTTTGGAGTTGAACTTACTCGTAGTACCATGGCCGCCTGGATGCATCCAGCGATTGGAGGGAGGTTCGTAGCATAATCTGCTAGAACCGCTTTTATTGATGCAGGATTTGCCACATCACACACAGGTGCCCGAACCGTAACACTTTTTGCCTCTAGTTCTTTTACTAACTCAACAGCTGAATCTATCTTCGGCCCCGATCGTGAGAGTAGAAGCAGATTTTTGGCCCCTCGAGTCGCCATCCAGCGTGCGATGCTTCTGCCAAGGCCACCCAAGCCACCCACTACGACATAGGTTCGGTCTGCTCTAAAAAGTTCTTTGGGCTTCTTATTCGAAATAACCTATATGGCTTTATTAGCGATGTGCTCTTGAATCGATATGCTTAAAAATCTAAATACCTTAACCAGACTATCAGGTAACATTTCCAAAACAATCTTCCCGGAACTCTTCCCACTCTGCAAGAGTCTCAAAGCATCTTCAGCTTGCGAGACCGGATATACGTGCAATGACGTAACCAAACGCAATGTCTTCTCAATCCACAGTCTTTCCAAAGTCTTAGTAGCATCAGCCAGGCGTTCCGGTCGTTCGGTGACCAGCGTTGACAAGTCAAATGCGGAAAATGTAACATTCCTCAGGAATTGTTGCATAGGCAAACTGTTATTCGCTATGATATCACTCTTGCCTATCTCCAAGAACCTGCCATAAGGCGCGAGGCAGCCCCAAGATGCTAGGAGTCCCTTTCCAGAGAGAGAGTTGAGGACGATATCTACACCGTTCTTGGTGGATTTTTTGATATGATCTGCAAAGTCTGTATCTCGACTGGAGAAAATGTGAGTTTCTGGTATCGCATAGTGATCTATAAGAAGCTGTTTCTTCTCCTCGGTACCGACAGTGGCGTAAATCTCGGATATACCGAAGTGGCGAGATAGCTGGATAGCTGCTTGTCCCGTAGCCCCAGCTGCGGAGTGGATTAATATGGATTCCCCTTTGTGGATTCTAGCCGACTCAAGGGTGCAGTACGCGGTGTAGAAAGCCACGGGAAGAGACGCTGCTTCTGCGAAAGACATGCCAGGTGGTATGACCATGACACAATGACGGTTCATGCGGACATGGCTTGAGGATGAACCTGGTACAAGTCCACACACTCGTTGCCCGACTTGGAACTCAGTGTTTTTGCCAACGCGAGTGACTACACCGGCACATTCCAGACCCAGATAACCCCCATCGAGTTTGCCCAGTGCAGTCAACACGTCCCTGAATATGATTCCAGAAGCTTTTACGCTAACTTCAATTTCGTCCACGGCGAGGGGTTTGGTGTTAACATCACCTTCAGCAAAATATATAGTATCCAGCAATCCCGGATTTTCAACCTTCATTTCCAAATGCGAACTCTCACTCCACTTCTGAACGGCGGATTTGTTGGGTAGTGAATAGTCAATAATTTGCTGGCTAAGATCGTCATCATCTTCGATCCGGCCAACTTCGATTGTACCATGCGATTCTACGAACGCGGTTTCGTAGTCGGAGTTCAGAGTGTCCCAGGGAGTTTGCTGCATGATTTTCTGAAGGTGACCAATTTGATGGTGTGATAGCATGCCGGCATCCACCTCAAGTGATACGGTCACTAGAACTAGCTTGTTGCTCTCACCTCGTATGACCCTGGCAAGGCCATCAGTCATTCCACATTCAGGGGAAGAGGCTACTCCACTGACCCATAGAATACCTTTCGCCGACTGTAACAGGCTTTGTAGACTCGTGAAATCTTCCGCAGTCAGGGTTCTTAGGAATGGACGCTTCAGGTCAAGCAAAGAAATGTAGATTGTTCTTTCTGGTGCGTGTTTGTTTGCTGTTTCCTGCTGCAAAGTGACGATTTTATCAATCGTCATCCCAAGAGTCTTCAGTCTGGACTGAATATTCAAAGTAGATTGAGATGAGATTTCAGATTCGTCGCCCACGAGCAGTACCAACTCGAACTCTGCATAACTTGCTTCACTGGGCGTAGAGGTAACTGCTGTCGAAACGATCACCGACATCTGATGGCAATTTTCGTTTTCAAAATCTCGGAGAATGAGATCGTTTCCAGAGAATTCATTCCCTGTCAAAATCTCATTCCATATCTCTTCCGAGATGCAAGGACTCCATTCACGAGAATCGTTAATACCTTGATGGGAACATCAGTACGGAAACGAGAGCCATGTTGAGGAGACAGCCATACCAAGCCACCATCCTTCCAGTAATCCAAAGGCAAACCCAAATCTAGGAATGTCAGGCCGAATCATCTCCATTAAGATCAGCTTTCCTCCACTGTACGATTGTTTAACATTAGTATGACTTCTTCGTTACTCATTAGATGGAGTACCTACGGTTTCAAGAGCGAGCGAACTTGCTGCAAGGTATTTGCCAAACTCCGGGTGGCATGCAAGACCTTAAGTTGTCATCAGCACCAACTTAGGGCAACAGGTAGCACACTTACATTTGAAGCGATCACTAAGTCGTACGAATGGAGAGTATACCCCTGTTCCGTGGAATCCCTCTCAGCATCGAAGACCTTATAATTAACTCTGTGAAAATCGCGGAACTTCTCACGAGCGGTTTCGAAAAAGGCAGGAGACAAATCGGTGAAATCGTACATTGCATAGCGAGGACCTCCAGATCCTGAAGTCAGAGCATCTAGAACTGATGCTGTAGTTCCACCAGTGCCAGCTCCAGCCTCCAGAACCTTCATTGAAGGATCAAGATGTGCGATATGATCCAGATAAGTATGCAGGGGCTGCATAAAGTTTGATATCTGGTTGAGAGATAGGTACGCGGCGGGTAGCAAGTCGGGATCGGATTGGAAGAAGAAAGAAAGACGATCAATCTGTCCAGTAATCAACTCGAATAGATTCTTACCCACGGTAACTAAAAGCTTTCCATAGTCATTTGCTTCTCCGATTGTTTTCGATAGTGATTCTATGTTAGTATCTTTCCCTACGTTATTTTCGTCCATCTGAACTACTCGCTTAATCCATTCAACATATTTCTGAATATGAGGAGGGAGCTGTGCCATATCATATTGCGCTGCATTCATTTTCAGCAGTGCTCTTCTCAGGAAGAGATGTATCAAGCGATCCAGCGAATGGAAGAATTCTGTAGGCTCTTCATACCCTCCACTCCTACTATGACAAAGCTTGGATATCTCGTGAGTATCTAGAAAGCTCACATCTGGCCGCCATTCAAGCTTGCGACAAAGCTTCAGAGGAGATGTAGCCAAGGCCGAAGCATCTATACTACTGGTCGTCGTAGTCATCTTCTGCAATTTGAATCCTTCTATCCTTGCCAAAATAGTACCACCCAATTCCGTGGAGACTGAAATGTCAGTTTCTGACCCCAGGTAGTTTGTTTCGAGTTTAAGTGCGGAGACATAAGCTACATCGAAGCGCGGAGCCACGTCTGAAGCGTGCCCCAAACCTGAGCTTGATATCCAGAGACTTTTCAGCTGGATTGGAAGTAGAGTGTCCATCGTCCGTTTACCGCCATCTGTGTATGATGCAAAAATAAGATGAAGAATGCCGTCGAGGGTTGTAGGGTGAACTACATGAGCTTCAGCAGAATCTCGAAAAACCTGGACCTCGCCAGCGGCTCCATCAATGCTTTTAGATGCTCTCTTGACGACCTGGAACGAAGGGCCATATTCATAACCCGAAGCTCGTAAAGTGCGATAGAAACTTGTAGTATCCATTTGGGATTGATTCGAAGTATCCCAGATGGTTGAGTCTCCGATTTGAGCACTTGCGGACTGATCTCTGCAAATCACATCTACTGTCCCACTTGCATTCTGAATCCATTTCTCATCCACGTAGGAATATATCACGAAATCGAAGGATATAGTGCCTTGGTCGTATGCATCCATCGTTTGGGCATGCTTCGGCCGAAGTGATACCTGGACTTCCGTGGCTGTGGACCGTATAACCAACGGCGCATCGAACTTCACTTGCTCCACACGGAACGCAAAAATATGTTTTACTTCGCCCGCTAGCTGTCTTGCAGCTTCTAGTGCCATGACAATCATCCCCGCAGCTGGATACAGAATAGTTCCTTGAACCTTATTTTATCAGTAAGATGATCCTTTCAGAAACCAAGCTTACATACCTTATGGTCTTCGATCCAAGGTAGATCCGAGACCTTGATAAAGTTCCGCCATCGTGCATCCAGTGGATTCCAATCAGCAACCGGTTTCCCGAGCAATCTATTCTTCGCATGGGCACCGAAACGTATTCCCTTACTGATCCTGCTTTCAAACCAATATTTCTGACTATGATCAAAAGAATATCCTGGCAGGTCACCAAGTACTTTCGACTTTCTCGACCCCAGCTGGTTCACCTGGTCAAGTTTGACGGGATACCCCGCACAATGCAGGCGGCCAGCTACATCTAGCAACGTCCGCGTAGCTGACATATTTCGTATAAGTAGAGAAACGTAGGCCTGAGAGCTAGAGAGCTGCTGGATTATATCGTTGATTGGCCCTCTCAGTGCTGCATGGGGTCCCACTTCCACGAGAATCTCTACGAAAAGTGCTCGCTCATGACTGTTGTCAATCTTTCGTCGCTTAGATCTGGACGATGGGTTACAAATCATAGACAGGGCTTTGTCAAATTTGACAGGCGATACTAGGTTGCGAACCCAGTAGTCGCTTGTGCATAGATCTTCTGGATTTACTTTTTCGCCTGTCACCGAGGACACCATTGAGATGTGTTGCCGTGGGCTAGAGCCTCTTTCTAATTCCTGAATCAGTGATCTATAGCTTTCAAAGATCTTCGCCATGTGCGAAGAGTGATAAGCAACGTCAACTTTAAGTATTTGCGATTGTTGCTTTGCCTCAGTTAGAATGGAATGCAGTGTATCGATTTGAGATCTGTCTCCGGAGATGGTGATGCTACTTTGGCTGTTATAGCAGGCAATAGTAAGATCCAAGCTTCCGTGGATAACTGCCACTTCCTCCATGTACACTTGTGCGTCCTCTGGGGCCAGCCTTACTGCAATCATGGCACCCCGCGTGGCATCTTTTTTTGTTAAAATCTTCGCTTGCGTACCGCGGAAATACGCGACCTTCATTGCGGATGCTTGAGACAGCGCACCAATGCAGTATCTAAAAGCAGCTCAGCAAGTGTGGCAGGTATGAGAAATAAGATCAAGGAAACCCACGCTGCTGCAATCTCTCCGGATGAATGGCCTACGACAGCAGAAGCCACCATGTCAAAGCTGTTGATAAGATCCACCAATGCGATTTGTACTGCTGTACACAGAGGTTGGCTAAACTCTGGTAAATTGACACTAGGCTTAGGTGCTTCATACAGCTCATCTGGTTGAGTGGTTAGCAAACGGCGACCCAGTAACTACGGTGTCATTTCCAAAAAATACGTACACAACAAATCCCATTCGCAACCCAATTCGTGCAAGACCTTTGCGGACTTGACCAGACTGTCGTGAAACACTGGATATATCTTTAGCTCCTGTCCCATTCCGAACCATTGAGCACCTTGACCAGTAAATACTAGACCGATTCGAGGAGGCGTAGACATGGAAAGAGTTGCCGATGGAGGAGTCGTCTCCACTTGAGACAAATCTTTCAACGACTCAACCGCAAGGAATGATTTCCAAGCAAAGGAGCTTCTACGGTTGGATAAAGTATACGCGAGGTCAGATAAATACTCCTCGGCGTCGGCAGCATCTAGTTTAGAAGCGAGAGCTTCACAGTGTTGTACACAGGATGCAATTGAACGCTGCAGACTGTTCATGTCAGACGCCGACCAGACCAGCAATCTAGAGTTGGGTTTTGGAGCGCAAAGATTATGATGTCTAGAAACATTAAATGTATGACAGGAGCTTGGTTTCTCAGACAGCAAATTCATCTCTTCCTTCGTCGGTGGATGAATTACTGTGTTGTGGTTACCAGTCATTTTATGTTCGAGCAGAAAATGATAAGCATCGTCGAGAACCACATGAACATTGGAACCACCAAATCCCATTCCACTGATTGAAGTTCTTCGCAGTCCAGTATTTGGCCACGGTACAGGTAGCAATGGAAACTTTATAAATTTAGAGATCTTGTTCCTTAACTTAAGGGAGTCACCTACCTTGATGTTCAACATCTCTGTATCGATCCTAGGGTTTGGTGTATCATAATTCGCATTTGGAGGAATTATTGCGCGCTCCAGAACCAGTATAGCTTTGATCAACCCCGCTAGCCCACTACCTCCTTCTAGATGCCCGATATTGGATTTGACAGCTCCACTAGGAATACATTTAGTATATAACGATGGCACAGACATTAAACAGTATCTTACATGTATAGTGGCTCTTTGGACTTTCGGCCCTTTCGGAATGTATCTCCAATAGCATTTGCCTCGAAAGCATCACCTAGACGTGTTCCAGTTCCGTGAGCCTCAACATACTTTGTTGGCTCCATAGATAGGCCCGCCTTTTCATAAGCTTCGCGGATGAGATTCTCTTGAGCCGTTCGACTGGTACGTGTAATGCCCGCAGTTGTATGTCCATTCTGGTTCGAATGGATTGATCTTATGACTGCCCTGATCGTATCACCATCTCGCACGGCATCGGAAAGACGTTTGAGAACTAGGGCACTAAATCCTTCACCTCTAGCATATCCATCGGCTCGCTTGTCGAAGCTGTATGACCGGCCATGTTTAGATAGTAGATTCTGGTTGTCGAGTAGCAGCATAGTTGCAGGTGAAAGAATCAGATTGCACCCGGCAACAAGACTCTTCAGTTCGAGTAATCAGTAAGGCAAACAACTCTTATACTAAGCGTATGAAACAGCAAAAACTCCACCTACCATGTTCGACTCGCCACTGAGAAGGTTCTGACAAGCAATATCTAAGGCCATCAGACTACTAGAGCAAGCGGTATCTATATTGGCACTTGAGCCAGTGAGATTGAAAAACCAGCTTATTCTGTTTGCAAGCAGAGACGCTGAGACACCAGTCATTCCGTATAGCGAAGATTGCTCTGGATCACTAGCATACATCATCTTGTAGTCATCTGTGAAACAGCCGGTGAAAACAGAGGTTTTCGAGCCAGAAACTTGATCGAGAGTAATTCCAGCTAAGGAGATAATGAGCAATGTGATAACAAGAAACAACCTAAATTCCTACCATTTTCAAAGGCCAGGTAGGCGGTCTCCAGAAGCCCTCGCTGTTGCGGGTCCATGGTCGCTGCCTCCGTGGGAGGTATGGAGAAAAAAGGGGCATCGAAGGCGGCGACATCACCATTTAAAAAATGCCCCCCTTGTGGTGAAAACTATTCCGTGGTTCATTCAGTAGGCATTTCCAGGTGATGCTTCGATTGACGTACAGTGTCAAAATTGTTTTCGCCGGAGCCATGGAATGCATCCGCATTCATCCGCTCTTTTAGTATCCCAGTGGCCGCACATCTTCCATTCATCAACATCTGCCAAAAGTCTTCTGCTGAGGAGACATCTTGTGGAAACTTCAAAGCAATTCCTACAACAGCTACTGGCTGCCTAGCAGCTGCGGACTCCCACCTCGAAGATGCCATCCTTCGTAGCTGGCAGTACTAGCAGAAGCAGTATCTAGCATCAACCAAAAAGCATTGAGAGAGTGGCTAAAATAGTCGTCGTGATCTGCCAAGTCGATTGTTCGATGAAGACGTGATTTGCATTTCAGCCATTGGATCGACGAGAAGATACGTGTCGATGGGCGCGTACAGTACAGTCTTGGCTGAATCACTCCGTCTCAGCTGCATAAAGAGGAGTAATTAGGCAGGAGCACAGAATGCCAAGACTGGATAATCACCGATGAAGCTCCAGTTGATGCCCGCGATATTGTGCCAAATATGAAGGAAAGCTGCTCGGCCAGTCTGCCTTATCAATTCTCAGCCACGTAGCGGAGTAATTATGGGGACACGGAGACAACCGCCGCATACTTTTAATGGCAGTCAGCCCGTCTACACATCAGATGTACTTCGTACTGGCTCGACAGCGCCACCAAGAACTCCCGGCGGAACCGTCTTACCTCAACCGTTAGCTAAGCTTATGCTACTCTCCGAAAGGTAGGCAACGATAAGCGACGCCGCACAGACGCATAAGTCGGTGCTGAAAATGCAAGGGTGCTCTTTTAACCGTCCAGTGACCGATTAGAGTACAAGGAGCTCCCGTCACATAAGTTATCCTTATGCATAGGTCATCCACTGGGTAATCAGTCCACTCTCGCGATGAATATCCTCATTGGTCATATCCACCAAGATCATAAGGCTATTTCATGCCGGCTATCATTTCTGCTTGCGCGTAAGTGGATGTCAAAGGATGGGGTTCTGCCAAGGATCGTATAACCCTACAGACTTGATTGAATCAAGCTTCCTGTGCGGTGCTGATGGTTGCAACCTTCGAGCTTGCGCGACCAGAAACTTTGTTTCGTCTGGACCAGCTGGCAGGGAATGTCGCCATCTGAGTGGTGAAGCTGGAAAAGTATGATAACGTTCGAGATATAAAAGACCCTAATGTCTCCTCAGTCTCACCCCGCCCCCAAAGTGAGCTGTTGTAACGTCAATAACCATATCTTAAGCCCAAGCCCTAAATCTCCGACCCATATACCAACACTATTACATCATCATGAGTGGAAGCAATGAAAAAATAAGAATCTTGGCTCTTCACGGGTCAGGAATGAATAGTCGTGTAAGTAATTGTGCTCCAAAGTGGCGGCATAATTCCTGACGGAAATCTTCAACAGGTATTCGAGGCTACTACAGCGGCTTTACGAAATGAACTTGGTGAAGGGTACGAGTGGCACTTTGTAGAGGGGACCATCCCCGTGCCTATGGACGAAGGTAGGCTTGGTCTCTAGATGTCTAGAACATTCGTAGGGCTGACCATGATCCAGATCTGAAGGGCTTCTTTCCCGAAGACGACGAATACTTCACATTCGCCGACCCTAATGATAAAGCAAGTGTCGCAGCCGCGTTGGATAACATTTTCGAGTATATAGACCTGAATGGTCCATTCGAAATCATCGGCGCTTCGTCCATTTCAGCAGGCATTGCCGCAGATATCCTCCTGGCTCAACCAGAAAAGCGTGCTCCATTTACTGGTGCTATCTTCTTCAATGGATGGACTCCAGTCCTCAATGCCAAGACGCACAACATGTTGATCAGTATTCCCACTGCGAATATTTGGGGCGCTAATGGTAAGTACATGAGTCCATCAACTTTCCCTATCAACGATACCTATTTGGTGCTTTCCGCCAGTTGCTAATATTTGACGCTCTAGATGCGAGGCATGCGGCCGCTGCTCAGGCGCTCAGCAAATTATGTACACCGGAGATGAACGAAAACGTTGTTCATAATAACGGAAGCACGATTCCTGGAGCAGCTTCTGAAGAAGATTTGATCCAGGCAAGTCAAGCGATAAGGAGAATGGTTCGCCGTGCTGTGCCGGCCTGTTAGAGAGCTCCCAAAAAAAATTTGACGAATATGCTTGATCCTTTACGTTTAGGGTGATGGTTTGAACCAGGCACTGTTTATGGGACCCCAGTCTTGGAATGTATATGATTGGAGAGCGGGCTTGATGTGTTTTGCCAGCGATTTCCGTCGTTTTAGCTAGTTAGTAATTTGACCGTATCATAATATTACTCATGAACCCGCTTTTTCTTGCTCACAAACCCCGTAACTGCTGCTGCAACGTTGCTATTATCAGACAATAAGTGACCATATTGCCTGGAACATGCTGTGGAAGATTGAAATCATCAACGTCCAGGGTATGATTCAACAATCAAACGTCTGATTCTCTTAAAGCACAAAGACACTTCTGTACGATTCTAGTCCGGTGTTTAGATTTGCGCCGCGAATAAGTGTACCTTAATGTTCTTCTGGTGTCCATTTGCATTGTAAATTGCGGACAGGATGACCTCTTCTAGCGAATTGAAATTTATAGGAATAAGAAACCTATACGTATAGGTTCCGATATTCGAAAACAGTTCCTAAATCCAGTCTATGCTCTCCATTGATCTACCGAGAAGCTATTTGTAAGAACCCCCTCAACTGAGTCGCCGTCGTGGGTAAAGTATCGACAGGCTGACGCCCTCGTATGGCCTCAACCTAATGGTAATATTTGAGGTCCGCGATAGAAGTGGAAATACTTCATCTCTTCAAGCTTTGTGCTTTATGCTCAACTGGGGTCGTCGCCACAGTAAGCCAGCAGCCAGAAACTGGGCCGCGGCAAATCCAATCATAACTTTAATATTCAAATTGTACGCTTTGCCAAATATCTCACCCACGGACTCCTGTAGGTTTTGGGGAAATGTGTCAACTATAGAAATATCTCGCAGTAGTGCTTGAAGCTGTGACGTTGTAAGAAGGCCGGAGAGCTTCGAAGATAAGTCGCTATTCAAAACCCCTGTAGCGATAGCGAGACCAATAGCTTGTCCAGTGAGACGAAATTGAACAACGGAACTTGTTGCGACAGCTATCCAATCATTAGATAAAATGGATCGTTGCGCTGTATAGATCCAATACAACTTACCTAAGTCTTTTGCTTCAACCGTGAAGGGTGTGATGAGCATTACGATGCTGAAAGTCAAGCCACATCCCCAGCCCATGATGGCTTGATAAGCGTACTGTGCACCAGGAATCGCGCCGGAGTCTGGTAACATTGTCATGAGACCAAGGCCCAGGATTTGAAGTGCTGTGCCGGCGAGCAAAATGAAAAGAGGCGGCATCTTTGTCGCTCCGGCGATTGCATTTGCCATGAAAGAGCCCAGCGGTTGCGCGCAAACAAAGGATAGCAACCGGATACCTGCTCCTAGAGGAGTGAGTCCGTTGGCCACTTGATATCTCTGTGGAATCTCGAAGCTGATAATCGTGGCGGGAATCCCCATCAAAATCGATGTTCTATGACGGAAATATGTCAGAAACTATCTTGGACTCTCCGAATACTTTCACATACATGACAATACCCATATAGAGTCGATTGTGGATGAAACGGAATGGGAAGAAAGGTTCCAAATGACCTAACTTCTTGGTCCGACTAACGAACCATTCCCACAACAAGAACCCAGGCCAGAGGAGCCCCCCGAACACCAAAAGAACAATCACCGTTGCGGAAGACCACGCGTAGTCAATCGAGACTTCAAGGAATGGCGTGACAATAATAAATGTGGCGGCTAGCAAAAGAATCGCTCCGATGTAGTCGATCTTTTTCAAAGAAGTTCGAAATGAATTCGGTGGTATAGTCGTGGACAAGGTGGAGCCGTGATACGGGAATTTCATAGGTAGAATGAGCACAATGATGGCGAGTGCAATAACACCAAGAGGGATCCTAGTATGCGTCAGTGATTTCGCCTACTCCACGCACACATGAAGCACCCTACTGTATGAGAAATATCCATCTCCACGTCGAATCATTATCTACGGCGCCTCCCAGAAGAGGCCCGATAACGGTTGCCAATATCACATTAGCAAAGATTAGAGCGCTATACAATGGATACTTTGTTCTTGGAATCATCTCATAGAAGACAACTGTTGGAACTGCGAAAGTACCGGATGCTCCTAATCCTTGGAACGCGCGGCATACCAACCTGTACAAATCAGCCAGAGGTAAAACACTTAATGGTATACACCTTACAGCTGTGTCATCGACTGTGCCCCTCCACAACCCGCGGAAAATGCAATAAAAATGATTAGACCGATGATAAGTGTCTTCTTGCGGCCGAAAATATCGCTGAGTTTAGCCCATATCACGAGGAAGGCAGTGTAGGTAACTTGATAGGCAGACACAATCCATATGTTGTCCTTGAAGCTGTGAAAGTCATCTGAGATCGTTACCAAGGAGGTAGAAACGATGGAGACCTCTACATTTGTCACAAATCCGCAGATGCATATTCTGTTGACGATTAGTGGCCATCAACGAAGATTTAGTGGTGATAGCTTACGCTAAAGTGAGAAGATGAAGCCGCCAGCCAAGTAAATATGTGATCTGCTGCGTTGGTGGTGCTTCTTCAGTTACCTGAGCAGGACCTGGGGTTTCCTTCTGGGCCTCTACATCTACACCAAGCGACTTCTCCGATGGTGTAGACTTGCCGGCGTCGGAAGCTCCTATTTCAGGCTCTGATTTGTCCTTTCCGACGCGGTCCACGGATGGCTTCTCGGGATCCATTGTTGAACCAACACAGCGGGAAGAGCAGTGCGGCTTGTATGAAATATCAACTCGTAAATCATGATTCACGTGAAGGCCAGGTCATGCGAATAATGGTTGAAAGCCGCAGCCAATCAAGACATCAGGCGACAAGTGCCGCGCTGTACGAATCCAAATCATCTTGGCATCTTCTCAACTTGTGCTCCCCAATCCACTCAACAAGGGACGTTTCCACAACCCTTTTCGTGTGTATCTCCGCCAATGATAATGTCGCCATGCTGCAACAAACCGGGGGTTTAGGCAAAATGAGGCAAGATGTGTGAATGCCGTGCTCCAAAAGTTGGTTATCTCGAAGTTGGACGATTCATAGGTTATTCCCGATCGCTTATCGGAAAAAGGTGCTCCGATGAGCACGCTAGCGGCGGGAAATTCCCCTCGGTCCCTCCCCACGCCCAATTAATTAATCTGAGGACTGCTTTTTTCCTACACTATCGCTACCATGAATTCAGGTTAAATTTTTGTGTGTCTTGCCACCGCAAAATTTAACCTTTATTCATGGGGAGGGATGATACAAGCAATTCTGCTCCAATTTGGAATTGTGACGAACCATAAGTCAGCCAGACCCGCCAGAGTATCGTTCTAATGCAAGTGCTTACAACCACTCTTTAGTAGAGTCTTTACCCTTCACGAAGAACTTGGGGGCCTTGTACAGTCCTGTGCGAAAATGCAACCCTTTGTATGTGGATGTGGTACTTGGAATCTTGATTCGTACCCTTCATACAGCCGGCGTGGTTATGGCATGAGAAACACCTTCCCGTCCAGGACTTAGCTATCAACAATTTATGGAGGATTTCGCAGCGTAGGCGTCACGAATGCCAACCCCTACCATTCGCTGCAGGATTATCACATATTAATTACGTTGCATTTGCATTTGCAGTGCATGTGGATGCGATAGACTATTTACACAGCTGATACGATTGCGACAGCCATACCATGCTCCCAGTGCCAAGTCCCGAGATTGCGCTGGGGTTGCATTCCTTTTATTTCGTTAGTGTTTACTGCCTTCTCATTGGAACAAAGTGGGAGGAACTCCAAATAAGCTATAATTCCCACGTGGGATCCGTCCTGTTGGAATCTTGAAGTCAGGATCCAACTGTTAGATCTTTCTTTTCTTTGTCCTACGGTGCCAACGAGTGAAGCGAAGATCACGTCCTTGCAGCAATGGCATTTACTCCCACTGGCAACTCGACTCTTGCCATTAGTATAGTCTTTCCTATACTCGCGATAATTGCTACCGCATTTCGAGGATGGGCGCGCCTCATTAAAGGCGCTCGATTCGGATGGGATGACTGGCTTTGCGTAGTTTCTACGGTGCGTGGAGAACCTTTCGAATGTTGCAGGTTCTGGCTGCTCCTAGAACCGCGTCATAATAGAAAAATTCGCAGTTCTAATTGCTGGAGCAGGTCCTCTGTGTCGCTGGGGGTATTCTGAACATCTATGGAGTGGCTATTCATGCCATCGGCGAGCCCATCGACAATTTAGATACAAAGCAGTTCGTGGTGTTCCAGAAGGTAAGTAATGCATCGCTATACTTCTACAGGAACCCTTATAGAATCATCATAGGTCATCTTCATCAATCCATGTCTCCTCATGCCGGCGCTCGCTTTCATCAAAGTCTCCATCTTATGCTTTTACAAGCGCATCTTCATCACACCAGGATTTCACCGGGCCGCCAACGTTTTGATCGTAATTACCGTGCTCTGGGGCATTTCTACGTTTCTGGTGAGTAACACACAATGAGTGAGTTGGGAACGTCTACTGAGATTGAATCAATCTAGTGTCAAGTTTTCGAACAATTTCCAGTTTCGGATAATTGGACAACGGATCTGAGCGGCGCGCACACGAACTTCATTCTCAATTACTCGGCATTCTTGATGGCATGGTCTGCGCTTGACTTGGCCCTAGATGTTATCATCTTATGCATGCCTGTCTTTGTTATCAAGACTTTACATCTAGAGACAAGGAGAAAGATTTCCTTGATTGGAATTTTCGCGCTCGGTGGACTGTATGAATGACCCCAAGAATTCGCTCTCGGCATACAACAGCTAATCTATTGTGACAGATGTGTTATTTCCGAATGCGTTCGTATCTACTATCAATGGGTCTTCTTGTATAACAACAATTTCGAATCCGTTCAGGTTCTGTATACTTGTATGAATCACTTCCCTTCTTGACTTTTCGTTGGTATCAAGGAATATGGCTGACTGAGGACTCGCAGCGATTATTACAAATATCCTCATCTGGTCTACCATTGAACCCTGTGTTTCTGTTGTCGCAGCCTGTCTACCCACACTTGGACCAATATTCCCAAAGGGTCAATCGACCGAAAGCATTCTTCGCAGTGTTCGGTCCTTCTTCACTTTGAGAAGCCCCAATCACAGCAATCGGAGCAATCGCAGCACATCACGAGTAGACAGAAATGCACGAAAGAGTTCTCAAGAGAGTGAGGCGCCTATGGCAACGATGTCAAAATCAAGTCAGCAAGCGCAGGAAGAGTGGAACCGAATGCACTCAAATGGAGAGACTTACGTACTCAGTGAGATGAATGGTCAAAATACGGACCATGGCATTACGGTGAAGAAGACTTTCGCAAGCCAAACAGATATCGTTTGAGCCGGAGGAGCGCGCAATCATACCTTCCTTGTCGATCATTCCTCTGATTCCTTCCGGAATATACCCTTCGATGAGCAAGGAATAGAGAAAATTAATGAACTATAGAAGCATTTCAGGAGTAGAACTTTAGAAGCATGGAATATTGGAATCAAGTGCATCTCAAATTCTCAATAGCGGATCAACTTTTGGCATATAGCGTGGTCTTCACCTCTCTCAGCTTCCTATTGCAGTTGGTGTTGCTGATTGCATGGGGGGGACCCCTTGTCCGTCAGCACAAAATTCCCCACCCACACCTAAATTCAACCTGTCCAGTGAGTGATCAATGCCGCGGTCTTGTGTATCCCTACACACCGTGCATATACCCACATACTGTACTTCAAAGTATTACCCCGAAGGAAGAAATATGTCCGTGTGTGGTACATCCGCAGCCGGACGGCGCAGTCTAAGTCGTACATGCGGTCACTATCCACCTTCCCCCCGCACCCATGTCCCCTCCTCGCAACTTCACTATCCTCCCATGCTGTACGACATCAGCGCTCCAGGCCGTTTTACCCGTCGCCAATCCGAACCTCCTCAATATCAAATCTTTTAATTAACTATCGAGAGATACACAATTTTTTAGCCAAGACAACACCGTGAATCGTTCCTTTACAATACGACGACAGTCCACCCACCCCAAACCACACAAGCAAAGCTCTAATCTACCATGGCGTCTTCGGAGCAGCAGAAAGATGACCTTGGTCTTTCTGCTCGTATGTCTGCAAAATTGGCAAAATTGCCCCCGCCAGCCTACCTCGCGATTATTCCCCCACCTGGGCTGGTGCGGCTGGAACAAGCTGAGAATACGTTGTTACGGCCGGAATTGGTGAAAATCTGCAAAAATGCTATCAATGACGAGTTAGACGAAGAGGTGAGTTTTTTTCGTTGAGTCGCGTGTCCAATGTTCCTATCGGGGTGAGACTTAGTAGTACTCCTTGTCCAGGGCATGTGAATATCATGTGACTAGCAATCATGTTCTGATTAAATTGCCAGACTTTCAACTACCCAAAGGGATTTGGAGGAGAACCGAAGTTAAGGGATGGACTGGCCTCGTTCTTCAATTCCTATTTTGAACCTTCGTTGAAGGTAGAAGCGGATCATATATCTGTTAGTGCTGGATCGGGGAATTCGTTCGATGCTTTGCTGCATACGATATGTGATGATGGCGACATTGTTTTGACGCCTGGCCCATTCTGGAGTTTGTCTCCCTTGTTCCTCTTTCAAACCCAGTCACTTTGTTCTTTTCCATCACTTTCTTCTTCTCCATCACTGCTTACGTTCCTTTCCCCCACTCTTTCCCTCTCCCCTTCCCTTCCTCTTCCCCCTTTTCTTCCCCTAGTCTTCGCATAACCTCATATCTCTCTTCCACATACTATCACCCTTCTTCCCCCTTCCATCTACCCCAAACTAAATCCCCTACCCTCTAGGCGGTTTCTCAATCTACTCCACCCTCCACGCCTCCGCAACCATCCTCCCCTCCCCCGCCCCCAGCTTCCGCAACTCCCTCACCCCCGACGTAAACGCCCGCCTTAAAGAAACATACAACTCCCACCCCACGCCCTCCCGCATCAAAGCCCTCCTAATCTGCAACCCACACAATCCCTGCGACGACACCTATTCGCCCGCTCTACTGCGCCAACTGATGGACTTCGCACACGAGCACAATCTCCACTATATATCCGACGAAGTGAGCGCGCTTTGCTCGTTTAATACTGACTCCGAGAAACCGTTTGTTAGTGCGTTGAGCTTGGTTAGGGATGGGGAGGGCATAAGGAGGAGTAGGGTGCATGTTATATGGAGCGCTAGTAAAGATTTTGGCAGTGCGGGGGTGCGGACTGTGAGTTTGTCTTTTCTTCTCCCTTCCTTGCTTGCTTGCTTGCTTCCTTGTTTTCCAAATCTAGAAAGAAAATATGATTGAAACTGATTCTAACATACAACAGGCCTGCGTAGTCTCCCAAGCCAACCCTTCCCTCCTCGCCGGCGTCACATACTCCTCTCTCTGGCAAGTCTCGATCCTCAGCAGCATCTACGTAACCGCGATCCTCACATCCCCTGAGCTTTCCAATCTCGTCTCGCTTAATAAATCGCGTCTGAAATCTGCATACGAATACCTCACGACCAGGCTGGACGAATGGGGAGTGGAATACATACCCGTGAAAGCGGGCATGTTGATATTTGTGCGGATAGCGAAGGACGCGCAGACGTTTGAGGAAGAAGCGGCGGTAGTGGGGAAACTGAAGGAGAGTGGAGTGTTGGTGCAGCCGGGGAAGATGTGGGGCGGTATTGATGGAGAGAAGGGATGGGTGAGGTTTTCGTTTGCGGTGAAAGAAGAGGTTATGAGCGATGCGTTGGAGAGGATAGGGAAGGTTTTGGGGAAGTAATGAGAGAGGTTAGATTTTTAATGAGGCATGATTTGTCAAAGATCTGATGGCTGACAGCATGGTACTTGATCAAAGTCTTTGTGAATGTGAAGCTCTGAAGTCTGACTTATTTATGATACTGGTGCAAATATTGTCTTAAAGTCTGGTAGCAGTTTACGGACATCTGTACCTCAATCCATGTGACCTCGGCCGACGTTCTTCTCCAGACCAGGACAAAAAACGAGACGCATGTATCCTCCGTCCCGAGTACAGGTGACCAATGCTGAGCTCTAGTCCCCAACAAATATCTCAGAACTGTATTTAACAATGACATCAAGGCCAATTCAGTTCCCACTTCAATTCTAGCCACTCCGCCAACGAAGGGAATTTAACCTGTGCTTGCCAGCCTGGATTATCTTTCCGCAGCTGGTCGAACCAGTCTTCTATCTTGTTCTTCCAAGAGCTCGTATACTGGCATCCAGGTACCTTCGTCACCCAAGTACCATATATGAGAATTTCTTTGAGCGATGACAATTGTACCAAGACATGAACGGATTTCTGTTTCCATCTTCGAGCCATACTATGATGAATTGCCAGGAATCGAATGTTTGTGTAAATTGCTTGAGGTAGTCGACTCAACATTATCGGGAATTCGAAAATAACGTCCTCACTGGTGATACCGGGGCCATTCATGTTCCACTCGTAGTCTTCTCCGAGTCTCCCAACAAGAGGCCGAGTTCTTTGAACTAAGATTATATCGTTTCGTGGATCTAGGATAGCCTGCTCGCTTCCCACGCCTTTCTTAGCTTCGAATAATCTTGCCCCTTCGAACTGGCGCTGCATTCTCTCCCCCCAGACTTTCCCATCTATGTTGCGCATTTTCCAAGTAGACACATCATCAGGCAGTTGGACGTCTGCATTGAGCATAGTAAGACCGTTTTGGAATCCCCAAGATCTTGATTCTTTGCAAACCTCAAACACATTCGGTCGAGTGGATGACGAAGTGAAAACTCGTTCCACCATATCATGCCCGCAAGTTCTATCATCGGGCTCATAGCGAGCTAAACAGCGAGTGTATTTCTGCATATCAGGGAAGTGGTGTCTTATAGCCCAAAGATCCACAAAACGGGGATGCATTGCAAGTCTCCAGATCAAAGATCGGATTTCTATTGGCAGGCGCGGAAACGGATGGAACGTAGAAGTCTCGTCCGCGAATACCAGTTCATCGAACAGTTGTTGGGCACCGAAATCCCGTTGATCCTCTCCTTTGATGTATTCATTTTCGGGTTCAGATTCGTAGCCTATCGACTGCCTTGAATTATTTGCTACCACTCTGGTTTCCGCCATGGTAACTTGTTCTCCGCTTGTGATACACAAATTTTCGAAAGTGAGGAAGTACTGATGGAATCTTTGCGAGGTGCTTGGATGTAGTCGCGTTGGTCAAATAAAAAGGATGAGATGCTAACAAACGTTCGATGAAATAGACAATATGGTATTGTCCAAATATCGGGTTCGCAACCACACAGTGTGACGACTTAAGGTAGAAGAAGTATTTCAATATTAGAATGTAACGAGCAGTTTGTGAAACTCGAGGATAAAGTGAGACTGGTCTAGACGTGGGCCAGCAAGATATAGAGTAGAAGCGGGGTGATATGTTACATAAGCAGTCGCAGTCGCCTAACGAACGTGAGGAGCTGATATCCATTCACTGCCATGGCTTGAAGAGGACTTCGAAAAGATAGATAGCCCATAGCTTTGATATCATGAGATTTTCGAGATTATACTTTTCGGATGTTTGCTCAACCATTGAAAGTTCAGTGGTTTGTAGATTACTTGCTGCCCGTTGATGACAGCATCAGCTCTCCACGCAGATTATCTCAAGCTCTTTAGGACGTGTATACGAATATGGACTACAAAAGAGATTCACTGTATGGGAATACACTCATTTACGCTTGTCTGGCTCGCTTCATATGTACAGAAGTGTTTCAATTTGCATTTATGAAGCCCATTATGGACGAATATATGTCCTTTTTAGGTGAATAAATAGGTCCTTCTGACCCAGATAGTAGAGTAGCTAGTAGATAAAAGCACATCAACACTCACAATATGCCCTCGGCAACGATACTGAGCTACAGCACAGTGTCCCAAATCCGCCAGGTGAATAAAAAAGTGAAAATGCGAGAATAAAGCTAGCAGTTGAACTTCGTATGGCGCAAGTGATGCATGTCGAAATATCACCCTCACCTACAAGCCCTATTTCGAGTCACAGGTCTTGTTCACGACACCACCACAACCCATTTTCTTTCCTCACCAGGAACGAAGTCACTCGAATCCATGCTGTCTCATGTCTGCGCAAGTACTCTAACGTCTCCGTTAGGCCAACTAGGCGCGGCATCCACCGTCCGAGTAGGCACCTCGCCGACTGCATCCTAAATTGCTTCAGCTAGGTCCAGATGCAATGTTCCCCTATGTATATAATAAACGCTGGAGCCATATGAACCACTATTTCATCAAGCTTCTCCGAATGTGGGAAGTTCTACTACCCACAGGCATGAACCAGGAAACAACACGAGAATATTCACTTAGAAAGTACACATTTGAGCTTCACTCCAACAAGTTCTAGGTCCGAGGACTTGACCGATCAGGACTTGCTCAAGCGGTGCAAATCTTCTTGCAAGGAAATGGCTCAGTAGAGAATTTCTCATTGTAAAACGGGTTCCGTAAGGGTCCACAAACACAAATTACTCCGTAGAGGTGGTTGTCAGACAGCTGTTATAGCCTTTGAACATGGCCTAAGATTAATGAAGGCAAAGTGGTATAAGTATAGCTAATCTCTGTCTTCGATTAGAGATGAGCAGAAAAGCCATGATTTTCAAGCATACCTTCGAGATATTTCCGTTGCATGTAGAAACACATTCCTTCTTTTGTAGCAACCGCCTGCAATTGCCATCTTTCTCATGTAAATTTTCATCCATCCAATCAATCCACCCATCTCTGTTCTTGCTTGTCGTACCCAATAATTGCCAAGTCAACATTCAGTGTCCTGAGCATCATAGCCATTGTGAATTCCTGCAAAGTATCAGCAACATTCTCTACCTGCACACATACTAAACCTACGTCTTCCTCTCCAGGGTTCTCTCCGGTATCACCAAGACCTGGAGCTCGCTGCGACTTCTCGTTCTCGGTCTCAGGATCAATGTCGTACTCGGCATAGATATCCCTCTTTTCCACATGCTTCCCCTCGGCATCTTCATCATCCTCATCACCCTCACGATTCTGATTAATCACATCATCCTGATCCCATTGATTCTGAAATTCTTGTTGTCTCTTCTGCATTTCCTTCCAAGCTCTCGGTCCACCCATCCTACTCCATTAACCAAATCAGCAATGACGTCTCCCAGCGATCCCAGCGACCGAAGTATCACATACCTATTAACCCGATCCCTAACCTTCCCAAACAACTCCTCCGCCGCACCTCTGCTCGCCTCTCTCCACTTCTCACACAACCGCACCAATTCCCCATCAATGTCCCCCTCCCCACTGTCTCTCTCAATTTTCCTCGCCTGCTCCACCACCTCCAACTCCTGCTTCACCTCCTTCAACTGCCTCTCCAAATCTCTCTGCATCTTCACCAACGGTGCAATATCCGGATCTGCATTTAGGGCTGCGGATGATACAGGCGATGCGAATGTTTTCTTTGCGCGGGCTGCGGACGCCCTTGATGCTAGAGCAATCGGAGTCGCAACGGGCGTAGATAGAGAGAGAGGAGAATTGACTGGCTTAGATGGAGTGGAAGTTGAGACGGAAGCGGATGTGGGAGTGTTGAGTGAATTTCGATTGAGAAGTGGTGATTTGAAGGGCGTTTTGAAAGGCGAACGGAAAGGTTTCTGAAGCGTATTGTTAGCAGCTTCGATGCGACGACGCTTCGCTGCTGAAGTAGACATTTTGCATCAATTGAGCTGAGACGAAAGAATTAGTTAGTGCTGTCAAGTGTGAGTCATTGAGTAAGTTTGTGAAGCATTCTTTCCACTTAAGTTTTGGTGGAAGACCAATGTTTAGTGGAGGGATATGATGAAGTTGCGGAACGCGGATTAAATGTTGACGAGTCTGGGGGAGGTTCGCCTATGCTCCACCTTCCGAAATCGTCATCCGCATTGCATCGAAAGAACCTAGAGGCGCCGTGGTAAATCGGAACTCGTAATTTTGATGTAGGAAAAGAATTTATCTGATGAATATCTCTGATATTACGATTTGCAAAGCGTTGCCTGGTACATGTTGAAGAAAAAGCACATCGACATAAATCCACACGAAAAAAAGACCTAGTATTACAGTAGCTAACTTCAAACCAAGTCCATAATCTCATTAATCATCCTTTTCATTCCTTTTCATATGAGTATACAAGCTATTCTAATTACAAATGCAGAATCCTTTTTTCCTGTCCCTAATGACCTACTCCGCCCGCCACCCAGTCGTTGAAATTTGGATCACCCGGCTGAGGAAAGACGCCTCTATCCTGCTGGGCCTGCCCTCCAACTGCCTGCCTTTGTGCGTCTGCACCCGCTCCTGCACCTCTCCGGTGAGCTTCCTGCCTTTGCTGTCTATATACTATCAAGAATACCAGTGCGGCCGCCAGTCCAATAATAATGAGGCTTTCTATAATTCCATCTTCGATAAGATCATCGTATAGCCCGTCAGCGTCGCCTCCTGGCATGGGATCGTTTGCCGAGATATAATTGTCGTCATCATCGTTATCTGCGTAGTAGGGGTGGTCGTCTTGCAGGAAGTTGCTAATCCACTCAGATAATGACCATTGTTTTTGAGGTGCTAGATTCATATTAGCATTGCATGCGGAACATTATAGATGACATGAACTTACTGGGTTCGTCAATAATTGAGTTGACTTTGCCATGCGTGAAGCTGTTCCATGCACTTCTTATACGCAGTTTGAATAAGCTCAGGGTAACTGGTAGGTATGCTTCTTCGTTTGTCTCCAATGCATGATCGTAGTATCGTTTTGCTAGATGGAAATCCTGGTCTAGTCCAACACCATTCTCATGCATCCAGCCCAAGTTATACAAAGCTTGAGCACTGGGGGGATATTCAGATGCAGCTGTATAACATGATGCAGCTTTGTCCATATCTGCCTGCGTTCCGATACCATTCAGATAGTAGTCTCCCATCTTGACCATTGAATCAATATTGGACTGCTTAGCCGATCTGGTCCAATAGATCAAAGCAAGTGCCGCGTTTTGCAACAACGGTGGTCGTGACTCTGAAACAAATGATAGCCATGATGGTATAGTCAATCTCGACTTTTGCTGGTCAAGGATATATGCTACGTTTGCCTGGGCTTTTTCGTAGCCTTGCTCAGCTGCATGCATGTAGCCCAGTAAAGCCAGTTCATAATCCCCTTGCTCATAGGCCATGTTCGCCTCAGCAAACGAAGTCAAAAGGGGCTCCGCCTTTTCGGCGACATTTTTATAATACATCGTCGCCATCTGACAGCTTCGATCACGCCCCACTCCTTGATCAATAAGCTCGCCCAAGAAGTAATAAGCTTCAATGTTGCCGTATCGTTGAGCAAGTTCAAAATACTTGTTTGCGACTTTTATGTCGCTGTCAGTGCCTTGATCCAAGTACATTGCTCCCAGACTAACTTGAGCAGGAGCATAACCTTGATCGGCGGAAGCTTTGAAAAGTTGTTGAGCTAGCACTGAATTCTTTGGAACACCCAGACCTTCGAGGTACATCAAGCCCATTCCATACTGAGAGCCAGAATCACCACTCTTAATACCGCGCTGGAACCAGGTTTGCGCCTTCTCGAAGCTTTGGTCGACTCCTTCCCCTCTCAGGAACATTTGTCCTAGATACCCCGCGCATTTCGTCGCAATCTTCTCCAGACCAGGTTTGTCGGCGCCGATGACCTGCCCATTTCTTGTCCAGTATAATTTCGCAACTTTCATGAAATACCATTTCGCGTTCTTCATGTTTCGTGCCAGACCTTTCTGGCCATCATAGTGAATGCGACCCAAGCTGAATGTGGCTTTGAAATCACCTTTCCTGGACATCAAGTCAAGATACTCAAGGACATCATCCAGTGCTGCATGGGCGTCTGAACTAGGTCCTCCTCGAAGAGCATTGTTTCCAGCACTGCTAAAACTCGCTCCTTCGCCGTAGATTCCGCCCTCGTTGTCAGCCAGATGAAATGAATCCTGGACGTAGGCCATTCCCCCAGGCGGTCCAGAACGATGCCATTCAATTGCCCTTTGCGCCACATTTTTATAGTATTTGACGCCCATGTCACAATTCCTCGCCACACCAATCCCACTATGATATCGGAAAGCAACAGTCATAGCAGATCTGGTATTTCCGCCTTCGGCCGCAAAAGTATGGTATAACAAAGCCTTTGCTTGATCCCGTTCGACAGCGCCTCCAATGCCAGTAGCATACATAAACCCAACCATATGCTGTGCCGAGCTGTTCCCATCCAAGGTTGCTAATTGGTGGTATCTTCTAAAGGCCTCGGAGTAATCTTTTGGATATGAGAAGTTCCCGTAAAAGTTCATCTCTGCCAAGAGGAAGATCGCATCCGAACTGTTGACTTGGGCAGCTTTCTCTAACAAAACCACTGCGTCTGCCACTTGACTCGGAACTCTATATTGTGCCGGGCTTCTTCCATCTGTCGGCGGTCCTTGAAACAACAATCTAGGCAAACTGGCGACGGCATATTGAATTATTGTTTGGACTATTCCAGTAGGCTTGTACGCGGCTCGAGGATGTGATCGTTCGTATCGTCGCAGGCTTTGGAGGGCCTTATCGACTACTTCGAATTCTTGAATCCTATCAGCAGCTGCAGTACATTTCCTGCAAAATAAGTCTCACCATCTGTCTTTATGACATGTTCTCGAACCGGTTCTTGGGCCGTGGAAGCTTGAGCTTGAATCGATGGCTGTGGGCTCCCGGCCGCAGTGAGCGAGGTATCACTTTCATCGTGTACTTGTGCCCAAGCTATCGAAAATATGAACTGCCAGCAAACTATGACGATGCACAATGTCAGTGGTCCTGAAGCTCCAAGATGCGATTATGCATGCTCACGAATGAAGAGTGGCAGTATTAGCCGTTGGTTTGGACGCCTCATCCTGTCCGAGCCTCTGCACAAAAGAATTTACCCCGAATGTGAATTGACTTGTAGTAATGTGGTCATGATTTCATATTTCTGACGACAATCACGAAAGGAAGAAGTGATTGCGCATGTTGGCGGGGGTTTGTAATGTTGGGTCTTGTACAAAGCTGTCATCTTCGGCAAGCAGCACGCGACAAGCAACTCCGACCGAGCTCGGAAAATAATTTTTATTGTTTGTAACTTACGTTCGTACTCAAGTATTCATTCATCGTTTCATGCAATTTAATCGTATCGATATCTTTTGACTGTATCCAATGGATGGGTCTTGGATGAATTATTCTTGTACTGCGAACAGTCCTAACTAAATACTGCTGATGCTCCCCTTTACATATCCGAATTCATCATTCCTGACCCCTCCAAGACTTGATTTGTCCATCTTCTCCAGCAGTCAACACTGCTCTATGCTGTATCATCGTCAGTGTATATACTCATGAAATCGAAGTAAGCTACATACCGCATCAAGAAAGCAGAATGACCTGACTATTTCTGAGCCATGAGCTCCCGCCAACGTAACCTTCGTCTCGGGTGCAAACGTCCAAGGCTTTCCTGATTTCAACTGAACGAGATCAAATTCGTTCTTGCTATGAGTACCAATACCTAGAACCGCACCTCCTTCAGGCCTCGACAGGACGTTGGCAACATATTCGCCTCCAAGATTCTCTCTCATGTCTCCATAATGCACCGGGGCTGGTTCTTCAACGCCTTCTTCGGGGTTCGTCACCAGCTCATACATGGAAAATTTCTCATCGTGTGATAATGCGAAGATATCAGTATTGCTGAGAAAGTTTGCGCGATGTATAGAATGGCCATGATTGATTGTTTGGTGCAATGCCTCTTCTTCATCCGTGATGGTCGTGTTGTAGATGTTGACAAGGCCGTCCGTGGACCCAGACAGTAGAAGTGATGCTTCAGTTGGGTGAAATTGTAGCTGTGGTTGTGGTTTAGCAAGTGTATCGATACCATAAAGATGAGAGCCAGGACTGACCTCTGTAACATCATCACTGTGACTCTCAACATATTGTACGACCGGAGCTTCTAATGATCTTGCGTCCCTATATCCATCAGTGAGCAGCGGAGGTAAAGACACCGGACCGCAATACATACCAGATAGAGACCGTTGCTTGATGGTTAGTCAATTCAGTCCCAGCAGCCAGAGTGTTGAATTTTGAGCACGCCAACGACAGAATTGGTGCATTCTGATCTGAATATGAGTTAACGTCTCATCTCCATTCATGTATCGTGATAGAGTCCCCAAAAGCGGCCTCTCTCACGCAAGGCTCGACTATATTTCCTAAAGCAAACTTGTATCTATGCCGTCACTCGAGGCTATGAAGATAACACAGACTTTGCTTGTGAAGGAAGTGAAAGATGCCGCGAGAAAGCTCATACCACTCATGACCTCCCCAACCTTTGCTCCGGACCTAGGGTCTAGTAGACAGACTTTCCCATCTCTTCCTGCAGTCAAAATAACACAGCTGTCTCCCTCGCCGATCGTATTTAGGCAGGTAACATCGGTATTGACTTTCTTGAATGTGTTTAGAGGTTGCGCATCCAAGGAGAGCGGATCTAGTAATCGAAGACAATCATCTGACGAGATTGAGGCAAGTCCAGCACCGACGGGTAGAATATCATAGATGTAAGTCCCTTCTGGGCTTTTCACTTCAAAGATATCTGAGGCAAAAAATCTGTACATCTTGATGTGACTTTCTATGTGCTTTGGCTTTCAAAAATACTTGATGGAAAATTTTTACTTTGGTTAAGAAAATATTTTTTGGGCTATCTCCTCGTCATGCTCCGGATTTTCTACGAGTCCACGATGTCAAAACCATTGTAGAACAAATGCGAGGGGAAGGAATGATTAATACCAGCTTTCTTGATAATGGATTTGGATATTAAGTAGTAGCTTTTGAGTCATTTTACATGGGATATTAAGATCTAGATCTCCTTATAAGACGGCTGTCTTCAGACTGTGGTGGTAATTACAGTAGCTGTTGGCCTTTTAAGCCGGTCTACAACTCCTTTGCAAAAGACATCTAGAAATCTACTCGGTTGGCTTCACTTCAGAGTTGTGTGCCTCGTCCTCGGTGCATTGCTGGTGCGATTTCTTTGGCGAATCCTCTGTCTCCTTTCGAGTCTGCTGCTCCTCAAATATTGTGGTCATGCTGCATGCCCCTCAACTATACTTATCATGCTTGTTTTTCACCTTGAACAAAAGTAATGCTTCATGATAATCACCTTCTCTTCTGGCCTTCTTGAGTTTCCTGACCTCGTCATCATCCAGCCTTCGTCCTACAGCTTCCTCTAGTTCCTTTCTGCTTATCTTCTGGCTAGCTTTCTCTTCTTTGGATGCCTTCAACTTCGGCTTGAATCGTGCTTGCATCCTAATCCGTAATGTAGTATTGAAGTTAATTGCGTCCGCATCACCGCGAATTTCTGGTTGCGCATTCTCTTTGGAGGATGTGCTTGGCTTCACTGTCAGGAAAGTGTCCCGCAGAGTCTGAATCTGAAAAGTCCCTGGTGTGTCCGCTGTCGGAATCGCGAGGAAGGATTCTAGAGGGGAAACGGCTTCGGTATTCGCAGATAGAATGCCAAATTTGTCGCAACTCAAATACCTAAGAATATACCCATCAGTATCGAAACAGGATATTGAGACCATGATGCACTCACTTTCCGTGATGACCCTTAAAACTAAACGTCTCCGTACCTGCTACTCTGTTCGCAACCCATACTTGTCTAACGTCATGCGGTTCTGCTGTGGTTGGATTGTTGTCAATCATATTTTCCAACGCGCTCGCAAATACCTTTCCATTGGTATCGCAAGCTATACATGACGGCGGTTCTGACGGCAGAACAAATATAACGGGCCCTACAACATCGGTCGAAGCTTCTGCAGTGACCCAGCTGTCATCGTCGGGCGCAGCCTCCTCTTCTTGAGGTTTTGAGATAGCTTTAGATGCTGATGCTGATGCTGATGCTGATGCTTCGGAGTCACCAAATTTTTCCTCTGTATCAACGCGCTTTCTTTTCTTCGTCTTCTTATCGCCTTTGAAACTTAACGGTTTAACCATGATGATGCGCGGGGTTGTGATGGAGAGTTTATGGGTTTGCGGATTAAAATGTGTTAGGAAGGTCAATATTCACGATGCTCGATAAAGGCGATAGCTGGGAAATTGTCGGCCGGTCCCCTCCAGCGTACAACATCCCATTCATGCGAAATTCTAAATATTTAATCAGCACAAATTCCAGGGAGCTTTTGTGTTGTGGGCTTTAGAATCAAGCACAACAACAGAGTCTTCTATTGTAAAGATGTCTCCATCTCCCGTAACTGTTACTCTCGAAGATCTCCAGAACGGTCCGTCTAAAGCGCCGCAAAAAGTGCAACTTTCACCAGCTAATCTAGATGTACTGTAGGGAATGTCTCTTTCTCAACCTTAGAGGAAGCATTCGGTCCCGATTCATTGGGTATCATTCTTGTTAAAAATGTCCCTCAAGAATTTGTGGAACTAAGACACCGACTCCTGTCATATTCTTCCTATCTCGGAAATCTACCAGAATTCAGACTCGGTCAGTATAGCAGCAGCCTCGCTTTCTAGTTGAGCAGCAAGGTCTGATGATTTGCAGAAAAGCTTGAAAATGCAGCAGCAAAGTATCTCACTGGTTGGTCGCGAGGTAAAGAAACACTCAAGAATGGCCAAGTGGACACACTGAAGGGATCGTACTATGCGAATTGTGCCTTTTACGTTGACCCATCGCTATCCTGCGCTGAGCCTACCTCTGAATTTTCTCCTGAAAACTTCCCGGAATACCTCAGTCCCAACATCTGGCCGACGAATTCTATGCTACCTGGTTTCAAGCCTACTTTCGAGAGTCTTTGCAAAATCATCATCGATACTGCTGTGCTCGTAGCACAAGCCTGCGACAAGTACGCAGAGAAAGAGATACCTGATTACAAGCCTGGTTATCTTGAACATGTGGTCAAGACTTCCACTACGACTAAAGCACGATTACTTCATTACTTCCCAGCGGAAGCCACAGACGACTCCCAGGAGGAAGATATGCCCGAGAAAGTAGATGATGATTGGTGTGCCACTCATCTGGACCATGGATGTCTCACCGGCCTAACATCTGCAATGTTCGTCAACGAGACTCGCCATCCACCAGCGATCCCAATATCCTACGGGTATCAGCCAACCAGTCTTGACCCTCTTCCTGAACTTCCTTCATCTCCGGACCCAACAGCGGGACTCTACATTCATTCTCGAAGTGGTGAGACGGTCCAGGTGAAGATCCCCAAAGACTGCATTGCTTTCCAAACTGGGGAGGCACTTGAGAGAATCACGAAAGGCAAATTCAAAGCTGTCCCCCATTTCGTAAGAGGTGTACGACCAGGAGTAGCCGACGGTGAGAACAAGGGAGCGAGGATAGCCAGGAATACGATTGCCGTCTTCACCCAGCCTAACCTGGGCGAGATAGTAGACTCGGAGATGGGTATCACATTTGGAGAATTTGCAAGAGGAGTAGTAGAAAAGAACACTACGAAATGAGCATGCGGCCTCGGATACGAGGTCGAGTATGAGATGTTGGATATCCAATGCAGAGTGATTTATCATCAATAAAATACGATATCTTCAATCTCTTCCTGATAGCCAAATATCATGACCATACATATCGACTAGGCGTGCTAAGTTAACGAGCTCTCTTCATGGAGCTCCTTGAAGGAGGCGAAGTGCATGGACTCTCAAGCTTCACATGTCAAAGCGACAAAAGAGCTTTGATTACGAAGGGCTAGATTTCATGCTGATGTTGACAGGAGAGGTTAAACGCCGTATTAAGCTTGAACATTAGTCCCCACGGTCCTAAAGTCGTGAGATAGGGCTTGGAGCTTAACCTATCATATTCTATGGCACCACACCGAAAGTCTTGACTGCTTCCTAGATACGATCTTAAACTTCGAGAAAGATGTCTTAGTACTGCTGTAATATTTTTGGAGTGTGGCGCTTCATCGGCTCTTTGGCAAAGGGGGTCCTTATCCTTTCCAAATTTATATCACGACGCCAAAGTATGCTTCCAACGTATCAGGACGGCTCAGACAGCCTAGAAATTTTCCAAATTAGAAGTCTTGAAGAAATTCGGGTCATCAATAGGGGCGCCATACATATCAGGAACCAGATATAGAAATGGGGTCCCCCCTCCGCCACACTTGGCACCTCGCTCAGACACCGCCACCACGTTGTGTTACAGAAAGAAAGCACAACAATGAACAATGACAATTCATACAGTATGTGTAGAATGGATTGTCCAAGTCTTCGCGCGAAAAGCATGCAATCCAACTCGGTGTCTTTTGGTTCCTGAGCTGTCTGTTTCACCCCTGCAGTAGCATCTACATATGATATCACCAGCACGGATGTACACTACCGGAGGAACATGGGATATTGCGCTCGACGCTCCAAATCTTGAATTTATCCACCGCCCAACTGCGAACAACAGCCACTGCATCCCTGTTGTTAACGCAGATCCCCCATACCCTGCGATCCCTACTTTCTGCACACAGTTTCTTGGTAGTAGTAGGTACACGATTCAGCCTGACCTACTCGAGTACAACTCTTCGTTGGAGGCTTGGAGCAACCCTGGCGTTGTAAGTATTGCATGGCCGCCAACATCGATGGATGAAGTAGTTCACTCCATAAAAAATTAAGTATGTGCGAATGGGCTTGGAGCTCTGGTGGAGGTGTCTACCAGATGACCTGAGCTCCCCAGGTTGCGGTTGGAATTTCCTCTTCGATTGACGTTCTAATGTCATAAATAGACATGATCTTCACGCTGCTCTTTACGTTACAGGTCCCATCCCGTCATGTGCTGCAGTTTACCCTGCTAAGATCTCCTTAATCATCATCGTGTTTCTTGCGGGGTTGAAGTGAGAGTGAGTTAAGTAAGAAGTGCCAGACAGGTTCATCTCGTTCATTCGATAGTCCTTCTGTCAGTTTGTGAACTTATATTGCTGTGTCTTACTGCAACTTTACAATCTTTTTAAGAGCTTACTTTCTCATGAAGACGACTACTATTCTTCGAACGATATCTTAACTCATAATGAAGTTCTTCAGGAATGCTATTGGTGCCTTGCTGGCCGCTAGACTGGTGGCCGGAAAGCCAATGTAAGTTGAAATCATGTTTCCATATTGAGTGTGCTGTTACTGATCGTTTTTTATAGTTACCAAAGGGCAGCTGCCTTCTCATATGGTGTTACGCCGGTGAGAGGAGTAAACATCGGTGGCTGGCTAGTACTTGAACCCTGGATCACGCGTGAGTATCTTCATGATATTGTTGTTCGAGCTTCGTCTGATACTTTGAGTAGCCTCAATATTCCAGAATGTCGACCAATCTCTTGGTATAGTCGATGAGTAAGTTGACCTGAATCACTATAAGTTTCGCATTGTCCCAACATAAGACTGACAATGTACTTCTAGATATACCCTGACGGGGAAACTCGGCACAGATGAGGCTTTGAAGATTCTCCAACCACATGTTTGTGACCATCCTTTTTTTTTTTCGACCACAAACTAATTCGAGCTTAGTGGGACACATGGTGTACTCTGGATGACTTCCAAAGGATTGCCAATGCTGGCTTTAACTTGGTTCGTATCCCTATTGGATACTGGGCGTACTCTCTCTATGATGGGGAAACCTACACCCAAGGTGCCGCACCATATATGGATTCCGCGATCGACTGGGCCCGCCAAACCGGCCTCAAAGTCTGGATCGACCTCCACGGTGCGCCCTTGAGCCAAAACGCATTTGATAATAGCGGACATCGCAAGGCAACACCTGGGTGGCAACAAGGAGACTCTGTTGCCCAAACTCTGGAAGTTCTCAACACCATAACCCAAAAATACGCCCAAACGTCATACCAAGACGTTGTAGTCGGAATTGAGCTACTAAACGAGCCTGCAAGCTGGGCTTTGAACTTCGATAATCTGGAACAATTCTATAGAGATGGTTATGGTCAGGTTCGGGCTGTTAGTGACAGTCCTGTGATAATCCACGACGCGTTCTACCAACCGGACACATGGAACAACATTTTGAACCCCGGCGATAATGGTGCTTCTAATGGTTAGTATATCCCATTTCATTGTTCCAAACTACATGAAACAAAAAACAAAACAAAATGAAAACCCAAAAAATTTGTACTAACCCAACCCCCAACCAGTCGTCGTCGACCACCACGAATACCAAGTCTTCTCCGACTCCCTCGTCGCCATGAGCGGCGCCCAACACATCGATTTAGTCTGCACCAACTCGCACACCTACTCCGGCACCGACAAGCCCGTCATCGTCGGCGAATTCACCGCCGCGATGACAGACTGCGCCTTTGCGCTCAACGGGTACGGCGTCGGCGCCCGCTACGACGGCACGTATCCAGGCTCGAAATTCGTCGCAACCTGCGATGGGATGGCGAATATCGAGACCTGGAACGCGACGTACAAGGCGGATGTGAAGAACTATCTGTATGCGCAGTTGGCGTCGTTCGAGACGAAGGCGCAGGGGTGGATTTTTTGGAATTTCAAGACGGAGAGTGCGCATGAGTGGGATGCGTTGGTTTTGGCGGATAATGGGATGTGGCCGGATTTGAGGGGGGAGAGGTTTGTGGCGCTATGTTAGAGGGTGGTTGGTGAATGGGTGGAAGAAAGGGGGGTTTTTTGGTGGTGAATTCTTCGCTAGGGTACTAGGGGGGAAGGTTCACTTGGAAAAGGGAAATCAAAATCACACAGCAGAGCAAGAGAAAGGAAAAAGGAAGGAGCAAAATTGTTCGATTGGATTGGATTGGATGGGATGGGAATCGGACAGAGGATAGGACTGGATAGATAAAGGCTCTCGTTTATTGTTTAAGTACTGTACACACTTGTACATACATACCCATATGTTTTTAGTTTCTCTAACATTTAAATCATATACCCATTTATATTTGTCCCTTCATCCATTTCAGCCGTCCTATTCCAGCTCTCTCGTGCGAAGCACTTCTCAACCTCAGCTTTAAGTCAAGAATTCCTGATGCCTCAGTCGTTTCTTCCAGTTCAGCTTCAGTCCTCAGTCCTCAGTCCTCAGTCCTCAGTCCTCAACCGTACTCCTCACCACACCCTTCACTTTCCCACCTCCCCTTCATTTCAACTCATTCCGCTGATTTTGACTCATACAACCACCCGCCTGAACGAAGACTCACATTTACTTGTACTGTACCATACCGTACTGTACGCCCGTCGATCTTCCTTCCCTCCTCGCTCACCCGCACAGAAACAATTTATATGACTCACATTCACCGCATCCACATCCACCACGTCCCTATCCAGCCAGCCTCAAACCTGTTTGTCAGCCAGCCACCATACCATAGCACGCCCTGTTGACGAAGCACGTTTTGAAGTCCTATTCTTCCGCGAGATGAAGTACAGTACACTCACTATCTGTTTATTTACCATCCGGTCAAAATACAACACCGGCCCAACAGTAACCCGGCCGATAATTTCGGATGCCCGAGTTCCTCGACTTGCTGATTGATATACATTGCAAATGCAGGAAGTTCGAGATAACGTAGCTCAAATTATTTCGCACTAAGTATATATATCTCCATCTTCATCTTCATATTTATATTCCACAATCAAGAACAATACTTCAGCTTCAGCGCAGGGGAAAAAACTATGCTGATTTGGTATAATATGTTGATGTGAATGTCCCAGAGAATCTTCCGAAATTGTAAAGATGTTATTGTTTGATTGTCTTTTGAGCATTGTCGTTGTCCAGTTGTTATCTTCTGCGCCGGGGAGAATGGGTATAGATACAGTATGTCACATCACATACTATATATTATATAGGCTGAAAACTAGCTTCTAACTGGTGTCTGGTTTCTGGTGTAATCCAATAGTAATATGATAATATTCCAGATATAATGTTACTTATTCAAAATCTAACCACCTTCCCTGTTCCTTCCTTCCATCTTTCATTCTTTCATTCTTTCCTCCCCCTTTCCCAGTTTCCATCGCGAAAGGAAAAGCAAACTCAGAAGGCAGCAGAGAAACACAAAACAAAGCGCTACACCGGCGCGAAATAGAGTCGCGGTACGAATGTAGAAAACGCAGTGAAAGAATGGAATATGGAAGATAAATAATACACGCCAGCCATTCAATTTGATTGATATAAATCTTTTCCTCCCCGTCCCGCGCGAGATCCTTAGGTTCTTTTCTACCCATCCGCGTTCCTACCCAAAGCCAAATCATCTGTTGTTGTGATGGGAGGGAGGGAGGGTTGTGTAGAAGAAAGAAAGAAAGGTAATAGAAGGTATAAATGTAAATGCAAAATATAAATGGATAGATAGAGATGGGAAGACTCTGCTCTCTGTAAGACGCTTGGTTCTGTTTTCCATGTCGAGAGCTTCCCTTCCGTCCCTTTCCCAAATAAGAAGAAAGCCAACCAAGCAGAAAACCACCAAGGCATAATACGATGCCCGACATAACATAAAACATAAATAAGAAAAGCGAAAGGAAAGAACAAATAAAGTCATCAAACGTTATAATACATGAAGAGTAGTTGTACAAGCAAGCAAGCAAGCAAGCGATTCATAACCAAGTCCTATTAACCCCCAAAGAAAAGAGAAGAAGGAAATACCGAACGCCTGGTATCAAGATTTATTAATGCTTTCGTGAGGGTGAGTTGTTTTCGTTGTTTTTCGTGACATGGGATAATATAGGGGTGGTGGATGAAGAGAAGAGAAATGCGAAATGAGATTGCATGATGAGACGCGAGGATGAAATGGGTGGACGAGACTGAAGAGGTTGAGTTGTGTGAGCTGGATGAGACGTGTGTCGATGGGACGACAGTTTTGATGCCCGAGAGCGACAGCTTCGTGATGAACGGTGTGGATGAAGGACGTGTAGACAGCCCGCTCAAATGTTTCTACCACTACGTGGCGATGCTCTATCATTATCGTTAGCACATCCATCGCATCATGTAGCACACAGAAGACTTACGCAACAACATCATCAATATGATTAGTGAGAGCAACGAACAGGTCAAAGAAGAGAGGTGATCCACCCTGCATCATCTCAAGTTGCATAGTACCACTTCGTTTGAAAGTGTTTCGACTCCGAATTATGAGAGCGAGGTAATGAGCTCGCAACTTCGAATCACTTTCAGGAGTGTTCGCATATGCATATCGTGCCGACGACAGGATGGTGCTGCATTGAATGCCGGATTCTTATTGATGATAGAGTTAGTTGATGAGATATGAATGAGATGTACGGTACTTACGAAGTCCTTGCTTTCGTAGTGCTACTCGTTTGAGCTCATCCAGTCCGTACTTCTCAGCCGTACAGTAGATGACTGTATCCTTCAACACATCACCATCAATCGAATGATGATGAACAGTTGATTCGAATCCTCCTGCACCTTCACCTGTCTCAAGTTCCCATGTGTTTCGACGTTTATTCTGTATTAGTCTTGGATAATAGTCCCCTTTATATAGATACTCGAGAATCGACGAGAAGATTTCGGGCTCTTCGTCAGGAAGAGTGATTCGTTTGTTGGTGGTTTCCATATATTGGTTTCTGCATGCTGCCTGGAAGAATGGCGATAGGCATAGAACATCTTCATGTGCAGCGAACAATCGTTGTTCCCGACCGACGACAATCGTGATTATAGAGGAGGTCAAGGAGCTTAAGGCAACAGTTAGCGACCATCAAGATGCTCGATGCTTTGGGATGTAGGTAGGCAACATACTTGGGAGATGATTGACCTTCTTCGGTCGGAAGTTTGCGGGATCGTTCATGACGATGTTTTGATACAGCATGCTCGCGGAATGAAGTCTTCCCTTTCGTCCTTCGACTCTTTGAAAAGCTCTCTGTCTGTGGCTTGTTCGGAACGCGGGCAAACATTCTCTTTGATTGGAATGAATGTTCGTCACACACAAGAAGAAATTTTCGTAGGCGGCCGACGACAACGAACGAATCTTCTTGTACTTTATACCTTAAGCAACAGAATACAGAAACAGGATTAGCGACACAGAAACTTGATTGTCGACTGGCTGGAGGAGAAGAGCCGCATTGAATGTAAAAGAAAGAGATTTGATGGGTGGGTTGGCAGGTATATATATACGCATGCAAGCACACAGGCAAGCAGACAGGCAAATGGCTGACGCGCCTTGGGTTGGGAGACGCGTTGACAGGGGATCAAAGCAAACCACTTTATACGAACCTAACACCAAAGCAGGTGATCTCAAATCAGATGGCCTGAATATTCAGAAGGATGGCCTTATCTTGTTTGGAATTGCAACGCCTTTCCCAGTATTTTGCGGCATGGGGCAGGGTAAGTGCATAAGCCATGGTGGGAGAAGTGGAGGCCCAAGCCCAAAAAGAGATTTGGCCGTGGGTTTTGGTGTGGGAGGAATAAGCGTGAGACATGGGAGCGAGGGAGCGAGGGAGCGAGGGAACGAGGGAACTTCTCTCGCTTCTTTGGTTCACCGAAAGGGCAGCGAAAGATATCGGAGGAATTGGCCAATCACCGGCCGACGCTTCTTGCACCAGCCAAAAGAAATCCTTTTCGCCATTAGGCAGGCAGCCCGACACCACCCTCATTCTAGGCTTCTGCCGCTCATTTCTAGGCCCTTCAATCACTGAATCTACTTCGCCGAGCTTTTCGGAAACTTTGACTTTGCAGCGACAAAAGCAGCACCTGGACTATTCCTCATCCTGACCTGCTCTCACGTACACACACTGTACTCCTGTCTCCTGTGAGCAACTGTGTCTATCGATAGAACCCGCCGTTTGTACCTTGCTTCCCCGGACCAGTCATTGTCCAGAAGCCTCAGCGATACCACCACGGACTTGTGGCCGGTAAAATGAAAGGTAGGGCTGTCGCGATTGGAAATCAGATTGATTGCAGCCAAATGAAATCGCTGGTACCAGATGGAGGGGGTCAATTGAAGCCCAACTCGTGCACACTTGTACATTGCGTCTTCTTCATTGCTCAAACTCAAACGGCGAAAACAGCTTCAGAATTGCCCCTCCTCGGAGTCGAGGCAAAAAACAGTAGCGGAGCTCAACGCTGTCGGAAGGATGCAAGGGAGAAAGGTTTCCCCTGCACTTAAGAGCTTCAGGTCCGTGAAAGCTGGAAGGCCACATGCAACGCTAAGGCTTACTAGTATGGAAATTAAAACTTGGTAGAGCCCGACCATTCGGAAATGTCTCCCTTATGAAACTCGAGCGACCATCTTCCCCTGGTAAGGGCGATTTCTAGAAGGCCAATGCTATGATAGCACTTTACGGAACAGAAAGAGAATGTAGGGACGGGAAGTTGGGCATGGTGAAAGAGTCAAGACAGAGCAGACCGCCTCACAAAAAGACCAGACGAAAAGAAATCTCGACGATGTGACAGCTATTTCCAGCAAGCTTCGATCTAATGCAGGAGTGTTGCGAAAGTCTTGTGATATATCATATTATCACAGCGCAACGAGTCAACGACTCGACTTTTCATTGCGTGACAATCACTTCCATTGCATTAAAACAAATTACGTACAATAGGAGTTTATCGTTTATTACCCCCTCCAATATCCTCAACGGGAATCTTCTCGAGCAACTTGCTCTATTGCTTCTGCGATAGCTGCAGATCCGCCTCCGCGAACCAGGACCTCGTTATGTAATGCACTCTCCACGATCTTCCGCTTCACATCCAAGCCCAATTCTGCACATCTCTTCTGCAACATATCTCCATGCGATGTTGGCACCAGTTCATCCTTACCGGCCTGCAGGATGAAAACCCGCGGTTCCTGCATGCCAGTCCTTCGTATTCTGTCGTGCAGATCACCTAGTGCTTTCCAACTGTCGAGGTGATTTCTCAGAAATGGCCAGAGATGTCGATATGGAAGCCACTTCTGCGGGTAGAGTGTCTCTAACATCGCCTTACTGTTTTTCATTAGCCACTGCTGCGATTAGCTCAAGCCCGACGGTGAGAAGCATACATGCCCAAGAATGGCGTCTCCAATATCAACAACTGCAATCGCAACTGCCTCGAGAATATATCCTCCTTAGCTGCCAAACTCGTCGCAACTCCCGCACCAATACTTTGTCCCCATAGAATGACGTCGCAACCATCTGGATTCGCTCGAGACTGCAAGTCCTCTTTGACCCAGTGCAACGTGGCTACGGCATCGCGTATGATTCCCCGCTCGGAAGGTCTTCCACTCGACGTCCAGTATCCTCTATAGCTGCAGCACACGAACACATATTGGACAGGATCATCTAGCTTCCCGCCCGACTTCTGCAACTTTCTCGGCACAGACGACAAGAACGGGAGTCTAGGAGGCAAGGATGATGCATTTCCTGCACATCGTGTAAATAAAGGGGTGAAAAAGAAAGCGAGAACCATTAGGGGGGCCAGTGACCTTGAAAGTATAATATATAGATCATTTTACGTGGAGTCTTCTCTTTCGTGCCAGCATTTGCTTCTGCTACACATAGGCTAATTGAAGTGCCATCGGTGGATTTGATCTTTTCTTCTCGCCATTGTATTCCCAGACATTCCTTTTGGTAAGTTGCGATCGTCTCTTGACGTGCATTTGGAGGCAGGCCGGGCTATCTCTCATAAGATTCGATTGCGGGATAAGAAGGTATGGACGGGAACGATGTTACTTGCCATGTAGATGATTTTGTTCTGAAATGTGATCATCATGAGACATTTCCCTGCCTTTCTCTCAGCATTGGTCGATTATGAAGCTTGCTAATCCTCCAGTGAGAGTAGAGCGGAGGAAACAGTCCCAGATGCTTCAACGACTCGCACACAATGCAGTAGCTCCTCAACCATCGTTGGACACGTCTTTCGATTGGACTCCCAATATAGTCGACGATGCTTTTGATGATGTTGAAGTTCACTCCAACACATCCAGAAGGTAGAAAAATAAGTCGTAACTCACAGGTCCAAAGACCAATCCCCAAACCCACGAAATAGAGAGGAGGAATGAGAAAATTTGGGATATTAATAAAAGTTCGTTGTTGACATTGACCCTGATATTGTCCAAATAAAGGGTTTCGTCGCGTCTGTCTCTGCACCATACACCGTGCCTGCTGGGCAGGAAACCGTGTTGCACGAAACATGACAGGACCAGAACCAATGAATCACAATATATTTGACTCATCCAATCTGAAACTCGAAACGTTTAATCAAATAGCATTTTGTCCATCTGCGTTGTTGCTATTGTTTGGTGGAATCAATCAAAACAATAAATGCCATAGCCTGACCTACACCAGCACGAACCCCCAGCTGCCATTGCTTGCGTTGCGTTGCGTTGCAGTACGAAATACGGTACGCTACGGGACCCCTCGCCCTTCGCCCCTCGCCCTCGCCCCACCAGACCCGACTTAGAAACGCATCAAAAGCAAAACCTCCGTCATCAGGTTGAGTATCCGGTCTCGAACATTTTTAGCACGAGCAACATAAACAAGCACGCATACACACAAACGCTCTGCTAGAGTATGCGCCTACGCATCCTATTCCACACCAACCTACATCATCAACCATCCAACCATGTCGTCCGAACAAGAAGATAAGCCGCAGCCATCCTCGCACATCTCCATCAACGGAGAGGATGCCGCGGGCCACGAGGGCAGCACGAAAGAATCCACCACTCCGCGCAGCAGCAGCGGGTGGGATGGGAAACTGCGGGTTGAGAAGAAGTTAGAGCTAGCAAATCCCGAGGCCCTTTCGGATCCTGAGTATTCGGATGAGGAGAATGTTGTTCCGGGGGAGGTCATCAATGCTGATGAAGGTATGCAATTTCTCGTACGACTATAGCGGGGGTACCATCACAATACTATGCTATCTGTGCATCTACACATACTATGCTATACACTTTACACATACTAACATCAGTATAACCCTAGACCTCCTCGACGACTACCCCCTCGACACCACCGAAATCGACCTTGTACACGCGCGCATCTCCTCGATCCCCTCCCTCAAGCTCTCCCGCTTCACCTCCGTAATCCGGCTCTGTCTCCGCCAAAACAGCATAACGCAAATCGAAGACCTCTCCTCTCTCGCCTCCACCCTCCAAGACCTCGACCTGTACGACAACCTGATCTCCCACATCCGCGGACTCGACGACCTCGTAAACCTCACCTCCCTGGACCTCTCCTTCAACAAACTAAAACACATCAAAAAGATCTCCCACCTCACCAACCTCACGGACCTCTATTTCGTACAAAACAAAATCACCACCATCGAGAACCTCTCCGGTCTCACAAAACTGCGCAATCTCGAACTAGCCGCAAACCGCATCCGCGAAATCCAAGGCCTGGACGACCTCGTAAACCTGGAAGAACTCTGGCTCGGCAAAAACAAAATCACCTCCATCGCCAACCTCACCCCGCTGCGCTCTCTAAAAATCCTCAGTATCCAAAGCAACCGGATCCGCGCCCTCGAGAACCTCACCGTCCCCACCCTCGAAGAGCTGTACATCTCTCACAACGCGCTCACCTCTCTCTCCGGGCTAGAGGCAGTCCCCAAGCTGCGGGTCCTAGACATCAGCAACAATCAGATCGCGTCGCTGGCCGGAATCGCGCATTTGGCGGAGCTGGAAGAACTATGGGCGAGTTATAATACTATTGAGGAGTTTAGAGACGTCGAGGAAAACTTGAAGGATAAGAAGGAGTTGACGACGGTGTATTTTGAGGGGAATCCGTTGCAGTTGAGACAGCCCGCGTTGTATAGGAATAAAGTCCGCTTGACGCTGCCGCAGGTGAAGCAGATTGATGCGAGTGAGTTGGTCCCTTTGTCGAAGTGTTTGTTGTAGATGTGGATTTCTGTGGATGTGTAGACTGACAAGGAGGGGTGTAGCTTTTGTTAGGGTTTCGTGATGAAGGGGATAGGGATAGAGGGTAGGAGAGGTGAGAGGAGAGGTGAAAGGAGAGGTGAGAGGAGGAGATGGGTAAAGGGGGATGCGAGTCTACTTTCGAGGAGGACTGTGGTATTATATGATATCATATCGCAGCGTGAGGTATATCGTAAGCCTCAACTCAACTCAACTCAACATCGAGAAAGGTTCGAAATATTTTGGATCGATGGATGCGGTAATGATGATGGATTGGTGTCTCCAGGCAGAGGATGCGGATATAATACAGCGGTATAAATATAGGGAAGGAGAGTGAACTCTGAAGAAAAGGGCTCGACAACACAGCATACAACCCCTTTCGTTGGCATAGCAAGAGTAAGTAGCAGGAATGAAATAAGTTTTCTCAGAAAGCATAGCGACGGAGTTCATCGGAGATAGAGAGATAGAGATATGGATAAATCATTACTCGTGAATTCGGTAGACGGGATGGATGGATAGCAAGTGCATACATAGCACGTATCATACAGTACTTCTATCAGCATACAGCATACTTCCGCAGAGCAGAACGGGAGCAAGAAATTTCAAAATGGTCATTCATTTATTGTTTCGCTAAGTGAGAATCGACAACAACAACGCAACGCAATTCCTCCCTATGATATAAGATTCCGTTCATTCATACACACAAACAAGAGATTAATATTCTTTTTCTTCTTTCTTCTTGTCGTTTCCTTATGCGAAGATGTGGAGGGTTCCGAGGTACTGGGTTTATGTTGTTAGTGTCTTTCTTTTTTTTTGACTTGTCTTTTTGCAGAGGATGCTTGATTTGGAAGAGAGAGGGCTCTTTCTTTTTAAGTTGCATGGAGAGATATTGGGAGCGTGGCAGAAGGGGGCATGGGAAAGGGGGGAAAAAACTCACATCAGTAGGGTTGTTGAAACGAAGATTTCGGTCTAATGCGCTGATGGCTTTGATGTCGTCGGCCTCGAGATCGAAGTCGGTGACGCGGAGGTTTGCTTCTAGACGCGATTGGTTGTTGGATTTGGGGATGACGGCGAGGCCGCGTTGGGTTGCCCAGCTGTGGGAGAGCGGGTCAGCTGTGTTGTTGTTGAAGAGAGGATGGGGAGGTTTTGGAAAGGGAGGAGATATGGGGGGTAGGGAGAAACAGGGGGGAGGAAGGGAAGGCGGAATGGGGTGATTATGCAAGTGCAGAAAACATACCGTAATAGAACCTGAGCAGTTGACTTCTTGGTCTTGTCTGCGATCTTCTTAACGACATCGTGTTCGAAAAGTGTTGGGGTGTTGTGTGCGCTGTCCCAGCCCAGTTCTACGAAGGATTGGGGACCGAAACTCGAGCTATTTTATACATTTGTTAGTAATCTTCTTTTCCTCTATTTCCTTTCATGACCTCCATTCGTCCTCCATACATAGTACCATACTGAACCATGGCAAGTGAATCTCTGAATCGGAAAATGAAGAAACTAGGAAAAGTAAAACTCACTAAGCAGTAACCGCAATACCCTCGCTCTTCGCCAACTTCAACAACGTCTCTTGCACCAAATACGGATGATGTTCAATCTGCAACGTCGCCGGTCTAATCCTCGCATACCTCAACAAATCCATCAACAACGAGCCCTGGAAGTTGCTAACACCAATACTCTTCGCGAGCCCCTCATCAACCAACTTCTCCATCGCCTGCCACGTCTCCTGAATCGTCGCCTTGCTCTGCTGGACATCGCCCTCCTTGTCTGAGTATTGCCATCCCGGGGGATAGCGCACCTCCGGGTCGACGTAGCGCAGCGCGACGGGGAAATGCACAATGTACAGGTCGAAGTAGTCGATGCCCCAGTCGGCGAGCTGCTTTCTGCAGATGGGTCCGACGCGCTCTTGGTCGTGGAAGGAGTTCCAGAGTTTGGAGACGAGGAACAGGTCTTCGCGCTTTACGAGGCCTTCGTCGATGGCGCGTTTGACGCCTTGGCCGGCTTCTTTTTCGTTTCCGTAGTCTGTGGGTGGAGAGAGTCAGTCAATTGATCTGGTTGTTTGTATACTCGTTTTGAAGCTGGGAATTTGGTGCTGGGAAGTAAGGGAGTGGTGGAGGAGATGTATATGGGAGATCCTGGGGGAAAAGCTGGAGGGTAGAAACATACCGCAAGCTCCGTCAAAAAGTCTATACCCGGTCTTGATGGCATTGTAGACAGTATCAGCGCAAGTGTTGTTGTCTACTTTCCAGAGCCCAAAGCCAACTTGAGGCATGGCATGGCCGCTGGAGAGCTTGATAGTTGGGGAAGCCATTATGACGAGTGCTTGCTGAGGGTTGTGGAAAGTTGGAGATGTGAGGAGAGATGAAGAGGATGAAGATGAGAAAGAAGAGCAGGAATGAATTGGTTTTGTCTTGTTTTGAATTCTTTTCACAAAAACAATCTAAAGGCCAGAGCTGTTCTTTTGCCTTCTCTTTTCTGCCAGTAGTGACTCTAGAGTGGAGAGCGGGGTTATTCTAGCAGTACTAAAGTATACTTCGTAGGTGAGTAGTGGGGGTTTGGAGGCAGAGGGAGGTGGGGCAGAGGGGATAAAGGTTAATGCTATTTTCCGCCTTTGTTTCACGGCTTTCCCTTCAGTACAGTATCAACCATAGTATCAACCACAGCAGTCTCCCCAGCAACTTCCTTCCTCGCTCCCTCCTGCATATTCAAACGCAACATTCGAACAGCTTCATTCTTCACGCACCCATGCCGCTAGTATTTTCCGCATCACATGCCATTTATCCAAAAGACAGCCAAGACATTGTCTGTGGATGCGGTCATGCTATGTATGTAATTCAGCATAATGAGGTATTTAGGCTAAATAGATGATGCAGCGTGGACGAGCGGAAAAATAAGGAACGGAAGGTTGCTGTATTGGGGAAGTGGAGGGAATTACGCCGAGCGCCGAGATGGGGTTTTGTGGATTCGAGGGGGGTTCGTGGTTGGTGGGGTCGCGTGGTGGTGAATGAATGGGAGAAAAAAGTGATACTGAAGGGATGATTTGATTCAGCCGACTTCGGTCGTATTAATAGTGAGACAGATATAGCGGAGGGCTCTGGGAGAATGTACTGCCTGTTATGTCATGTGGAGGTGCGTAGGGGGTGTACTTACCCACACAGGTAGGAGTAGTCAAGTATTAGTGTACGCGTATTGGAGATACAGCCACGCGGTACATATGTCTATGTACAGTACATGCAAAGAAATTCTCAAGTATCACCCCTATTCCGATGCTGTAGCAGCAGCAGATACACCCAGACACCAGTCCAATTCCTAACTCCAAACCTGTATTATCTCCCTTCCCAGTGATCCAGACACCAATCCAATTCCTAACTCCAAACCTGTATATCCCCCTTCCAAATAACCCACAGACACACATCTAATCTCCAACTCCAAACCTCCAACTCCTCCCCTTCCATCCAGCCTCACACTCCTACCCTATTAACATACACACACTCACAAACCTCATCCCCATTCCCATCCCCCTCTCCTACCCCTACTCCAAACTCCCCCAAACTCCCCCCTTCCCCATCCACACATCTCGGCACTCCCTTTCCCGCCTTCACAACCTGCCTAACCTGCACTCTCCCCGCCCAAGGCACAAACACTCCCATTCCCATTCCCGTCTCCGTCCCTGTCTCCTCTCCCACCCCCCTCCTCGTAAACAACTCTCCCTCCAACAGCACCCCATCAAAATAGCACACCGCAGCCTTATTCTCCTCCCCCAGCTGCGTATCCGGCCTCGTCTGTTTCTGCATTTCGAGCTCAAAGCTATAGCGCTCTGTATCCATTCCCTGATCTTTTAGTATCAGAGGAGCGTTATTGAAGAGGATAGAGAAGGGATTGGGTGTTGAGGAGATGGTTAGGTTAGCGGAGGAGTTGGAGCTGGTACTGGTGCTGGATGTAGAGGTGATGATCCATTGGAAAGTCGCAGAGGAATCAGAGGGGTTGTTGGAGTTGTAGCTGGAATAAGGGTAGCATTTCCAAGTCGCGGGGTTGCTGGTGCAGTTTGTAGTGATGGTGGTGAGAAAGGTGGGGATGGAGTAGTTTCCTGCTGGGAATACGGGGGTGGTGGTGATGGTATTGGTGTTAGTGATTTCCGAGGGATTGTTACTGTTCTCGGTGTTAGTTAGATGTAGAGAAATGCATGTCATTCACATAACTCTCACCTCGACTTCCTCCGTCCAATCGTCAAACCAAGAGCAAGACCCAACACCAAACCCAACGCGCACAACACCGACAACACGATTAAGCTCAAACGACCCAAACCTCCACGTCTAGCGAATCTATCCTCCACATTTGTCGTCCAAGCTTCAACACCCTTCTCAGGCTCAGCTTCTTCTACTGCATTAAACCCACTGTATGGCGGTGGTGGGTCATGATCCGAATGTGATGACATACGGCTTGACATCCGCGGTGGAACTGGAAGTCGTCTAGACATGAGCGCACCAATACTAGTGACAGATGCGCGTTGGAAACTGGGGTATGATAGACGGTCGTCTTCTCTGATCGTCTGGGGACTGTTCGCTACTTGCAAAGAACTTTGAGGCGAAGAGCGCATAGTCGGAATCAACTCATCCGAGCTCGAAGTTCCCATGATTGGGGCGCAGGTAGCTCAAATGTTCCAATTGACTCGAATGTTTCCGAGGCAGCTAGAATTCACTAGGAAAATGGTTCCCACGAACGTGTGTAAAGGTGTTTGCTTGCAATAACATTATCAGAAAGCACAAACAAAGACCTTTCCCGCGCGACTGTAAACATCGGATAGCTTGAAGGCTAACTTGCGATTTCTTGCGGATGCGCTGTTTGATAAACTTACTTGTTGACTTCAACTATATAAGCTTTCCCGGCGCCAATGAACTCACAATCGACAAGAATACTAGGCAAGTCGTTCAAGGAGCAAAAATGCACATTTTGACTTGATAATCGAGAATGCAGAGAGGAATAAAGCCAAAAGAATAAATCTTCAATTCTAAGCTCTTCATTGTACGATCTATTATTGAAAGACATGCCGCGGCAGACCAGCATCATAAGCCTACGAGATAGTGGCTGCTTTCGGGCCAGCTGGATCTTAAGATCCCACATCGTCTAGTCGACGCCTCTTTCGACATTCCCCCTAGAATTAGTCAGCTAGTAGTCATAAAAGCGGGAGAGGATACTCACTATTTGAATCTCTAGTTCAGCTGTAAATTTATCGAATTCCCAATTACGATTAGCCTTAGACCAACGTGCAAATCATTGGCAGGAGGTTCAAGATTTCCTCTACTCAGTCTATTCGTGGTTACATGCACTCAAGCCTTTTTGCCATCTACCAAAATTTCTTTCTATTATGCTTCTTATCTTACAGAAGAACCAGCTTTGTCCAATCAACCCTGATTGTTTAAACCTTGCTTGCCTAGTCCGCATTGGATGAAATTGTGAGTTGCTCTTCGACGTATTCAGGAGCAGCCAAAACATCACCTCCGTCTACCCATACCTTAGCTAGCTCTTCGTCAATCTTGGCTCTTCTAGCTTCCCACTCTTGTACCTTAGCTAGTTTTTCCCTTAGCTCTTGAAGTTCTCTCTCTACTCCCATCTTCTCCTTCTCAGTTCCGATCCGCTCGAGCTCCCATTCCGTGCCGTCTGAGCCTAGGCCCAAATTAAGATTGAAGGTATGGTATCGCTTCAGTGACGCTCTGGTCGAGATAGTAATCAAGGTGATTCCCTTCTCCTTGCAAGTTTCGTACAAGAGCCCCTCGACGTCGCTTGATACGGCACTCGTACCCTCATCAATGAAAGCATATCTTGGCTCGTGGTACAGTAATCTTGCAATCGCCATACGTTGCTTTTCACCACCACTGAGCACATCCTTCCATTCCTTTCTCGTATCCCAGCCACCTTCACGGTCTGGTAAGTACCCTAGGCGTGCTTCTTCTAGAATCCGTTTGAGCTCAATGTCTCGACGGCCACGGTCGCGCATCTCAATTTCACCGTCAGGGTAAATGACTTGGTCGCGCAAGGTACCAACACTAAGGTATGGTCGTTGTGGGAGAAACATGATTCCATCTGTTCCAGTGGTTCGTGGTCTGCTGACTAGCCCTCTGTACACAGGCCAGAGTCCGGCGACGATACGAGCCACCGCACTTTTCCCGACACCGTTTGAACCAGAAATCTGTTTTAGTCAGTTATTGATGTACATAATTTAGTCTAAAAAGCAAAGGTTTCTTACCAAAAGATGTTCCCCGGAATGGACAACCATGGAAAGGGAGTCTGTTAACTCTTCACCTCCGTGAGGGTATACGGAAGGAGCAACGACTGGTACGTTTTCTAAACGCACTCCATCAAACCCCTTTTGCGTCGTTCCTTGCACATCTGAGAGCGAAAACAGCTCAGCATGAGAACCCCGTGGAGGGAAGTATGCATTTGCATGAACACGGTGAAGCGTTGATATCAGAGTGTAGACTCGACTGGTGTACCCAGCAAGCTCCGATAGATCTTTGATGGAATACATCATACGCCCACCTGCATCGGCCAACGACAACATAAGTCTCTTGTTAGTGATGAACTCCTTCATTCGACCTCTTTCGCGTCCTCCAACAACTGCAGCATCCGCCAATTCCTGCATTCCACCCATACCGCCCCAAGCAGGGAGGAACACTGGCAAGGAGCTAAGGAGGTAGCCATAGGCACTCCAACTATACTTGAGAACAAAGTCTTCCAAAATGTTATATCGAATCTTGAGGGTATAGATCCCCTCCATCCATTTCTTGAGACTTTTGAATTCTTTTTCTAAGAAGTTTTTCTCCATATTAGCCCCACCGTAGAACGCTACCTCTTCTGCATTGGCAATCAGGCGAGCGTGCAGACCACGGAAATCTCCCTCCTTGCGGCCTTCGACTGCTTTGAGCTTTCCGAATGGTGGAGAAAGTCTTCTAAGAATTGAAGCCGTCAAGAAGTAGTTGCTCAATAGACCGGTCAGAGCCAACGGCCCGAGAGATCTGTAGAGTTGATAATTGAAGACGCAAAGGTCTACAAAGGGTTTCCCTAGTGAAGAATACAGACTTGCTGCAGATGCACAAAAGAGGGTAAGATCCTGAGTGATGAATTGATCTGCACCTTGTCCAATGCCACCATCAAGATTTGACAGTTTGTAATAATTGAGGTTGTCGTTTAGATATAAGTCGTGAATGTATCGCGTCAAACGTGTGCGGAAAGCTATCGAAACTTTGGATTGCAAGAATTTGATCATGGCATTTGTGTAGGAAGCAAAACCCCCAATACCACACCACTGTAGTAGAGTCAGCCCATCACGAGTCAAGCACAGAAAAGTACAATAACGACCATTGAATCCTCAATGAAACTAAGTTACCGAATCCACTTGGAGATGCTTCAAAAGAAAACTTCATGATTTAAACAAGTGGGCTTGGATTCTGTTGGCTATACCTTTATGATGCCCCAAGCAAAAGCTTTACCATTACCGGCAACTAAATCGCGAACGATTTCACCGTCGAGTCTCGCTACAACTAAAGAGAGATATGTTCGCAGCATCAAGAACACACCATGACTGAGCAGCAAACCAGTTTCCTTGCTCGTCCATCTTGGGATCATGATGCTCAAGAGACTGAGAAATTGATGTAGGAAGGCAAGATTCAGGCCAGGCTTCGTCTGTGGAGGTGGAATTTGCGGGGTTTGATGACCATCTGTGAGGCCAGACGCCCGAGGTGGGTTCAAGAAAAGTCTTCTGTGCGCATCAAAGGTCATAGGCTTCGTGGGATAGATAGTGACTTTCGACGTGGTGTCTTTGTATGGCACATAGACTACTCTTGAGCCATCCTTCATGCGCAAGCCAGAATTCCGCCTCAATAATCGCCTGCCTTGTTCCTTCTCCGCGGTTCGTCTTTTCCACCATCGCTGGCCTAGAGTGCCTCCACCAATTATAGAGAGTGTGAGAAGCAGTGTCCCTAGTAGGCGTGCGGTCTTTGAGGCACCTTGAATGCGACCGCGGATAAGAGTCGCATATTTGTGGTATATTGCTGTGACTGGGTCCGAGTACCGTAATGTCGACTGTGCTGCCATCTTTATATATCTCGAACGGAATCTGCGGATTGAACTATTACTTGAGCTTCCTCATGTCTTCATTCCTTGGTGAAGGAGGTGCTGAGGTTGCTACATTCCCTAAACAGTCTCTCACAAGTAAAGAAGCACCGTCGCCTTGATTGATGAATTCTTGGGGATTGAGACTCTGCTGTCAATGATGCTGACGTTTATTATTGTTCTATGTTAGGCTTGGATGCGATGATGTTGGGTCACTGACATGTGAAGTGATAGCACTGGTAAACCGAGGCTGAATACAGGAGCGCGCAGAAACCTTCAACGCACTTTTGCATCAATCTCGCTTCCTTCCCCGCAAAGTCGGAATTGAGAGTGGCTCATGGTGGCTTGAGTGCGCGAACAATTCCGGAGAACATCATCGGTGACAATTCATAAGATTATTAGACGGATCGTGATATCAAGCATAACTAAGCTTTGGGTATTAAGACAGATTAAAAAGACAGCACGCGTGGTCAAGTCTATATTCTGACATACCGCTAGTCCTCATATCGGAAATATTGTGGACAGGTCTTGGTGATAGCTACGTGTATGTATTCGTTGTAGAGATCTACCTACCCGTGTTCGTTCATTTCCGAAGTTATTGTTCAGTGGCAGTAATCACTCAATCATCTCAATATCTCCCTCTTACGAACCGTGGTAGACAGGGGACGGTGTCTGCCCCGGAATTAGATGGTGGATACACTTATCTTGCTCGGATAACTTCAAAAGTTTCAAAGTCCTCGACACCTAGTTAACTGCAGTTCGATGCAGTATTGAGCGTCTTCGGAAATATCTCAGTCAGTTACTCCCATGTTGCTGACTGAAGATGATTGTCCCGGTGTTTCTTCCTTGATCCTAGCTGTGATAGCTTCAACTGTACGGAGCATCCGTAGGCTTTTGTGATAGGCTAAGCATAACCGCTGAAGTGGAGAACACAGCTTTCCGGACTGTCTAGGCACTCCGATCTTCTACAGCATCGAACTATCTTAGGGGTTTGAGGGGTTTTGGGGGGTGATCTGAAGTGATATCGCATGTCTATGTACATACACTCATCAGCAAGTCTCACAGATGCTGGTCACTACAGCTCTGCAGACATTCTCGCCTTCCTCACTGTGAGACCCCCAACAGGTAAAAATACCTGATGGGGGCTCTGGATTGGGACTGAAACGCATCAAAACTGGCAAAATACTCGTATAATCACTCGTAAATGCATCAGTGTGATTCTGTGACCACATCGGACACATGCTTAGAGACATTCCTTTGCGCTGTCAGGCCGAAGGCCCTAGAGAACTGTACTAGAACACTAGAACTACGGCAGATGCAGTGGGATCTAATAGTCAAATAGTTATCGGCTTCTTCGTCGGGCCATTGTCTTCGTGACTCTTGTACCACCCGTCTAGACGTCGGAACGAATCATGCACACTCACGCCGGTGGAAGAACGAGACCAATCGAGAAGCATTATGTTTCTTCAAATGGATCTGGCCCACCTGATAGGATAGATCATAGGCGGCAAACCGGGCGCCTAATTTTACTTTGCCCCTTGGTGGCCCTGGAAGGAAAGCCATAGCATAAAGCTTACGAAAACCCGGGCAACCCTTATGGGGGTTTTAGGAGGGGTGTAGCTCTATGATAGTGGGATGAAGGCAAGGTAATGGTTCTTGCAGTGAAACGGAGTTACTTGATGCATGCGGATCCTCGAGGTTCATGGCATGCATACTTACTGTACTGGACGTCGGTCATGGTCATGTAAGAGGAAAGCCTGTCGACCCAACGGCGAAGCTAAAATCTAGTGGTAAGTATAGCGAAGGACTACCAGAGTACTAGGTGGGTGCGAGTGAGTGTGTGTATGGCTGATGACCGTTGCTGCTTGCTTGATACCTGCTTGCTTGATACCTGCTGTAGGCTTTGGTCTGTAGTGTAGGAGGACCTAGGTATGTAATAGGTAGGACGAGCTCTCGATGTAACTCTATATAGAACGGGAGTCGGCCCCCCGAGTCGACACTGTAAGATTTTGGGCCATTCTTCTTCGCTCTCTTACCTGATTAATTCTTTTCGCCTCTCAGTTCTGTCCTCTTGATCATATTTAGACACCCGGACCGGTAGTTCTGCTTGGTTGCACGACTTACGACCCGAAATACCTGCTTGTAGGCAAGTTGTAGCTGACTCCCCTTCACAGCCACCTGCCACACACCTCTCGGCCTCACTCCCTCTTCGTCTGCTCCATACAGCAATCTCGGTCACCAATAGGCTTTATTGCTTTATTCTCCCGGCTCCATCATTACATACAATTACAGACCATCCACAGACTCCGTATGCTTCGCACATTAGGTTCCATACCTACAAACGAACTGTACCCTACCACAGCTTCACCACGAAAAGAATTGCCATATATTTTTTCACCAATAAAGTCAGATAACTGCCATCCATCCATATGATACGATACCATCTGGCCGAAGTGCTCCAGTCTTCAAGTATTCATAGGTACAAAAGATACCAAAGATACCATTTATGTCATTAGTGATTGGAAGCTGTTTTTCGCTGCTTCTCGCCTCACGCCTCATTTCTGCGTCGAAACGACCAGGTCTTACAACATACAGCACAGTACCGGGCACCGGCTCCCATTTTCTCCAGAGCTCTCTCAAAACAGTTAAAACGTCTTAGAAAGAAGTGGGAGAAGAGTCTCTTGTGCTGCCATCTTCAATCTTACTATTGCCTACTGAAGCTAAGCGCAATCCAATCTCGCTAATAAAGGTCCTGGAAGTCCCATCTTATTATCGACATCCTCCTCGACCCATCTCACCAGGCCGCTCTTTTTGATTTCCTCCTGTAGGAGCCTTTGCATGTTGTTGATTGTAAGTAAAAACCCCCCAACTTTCTACCCTTCGTCGCCTCCAACAATTGCTCAACCTGCATTGTTTGCGCTCAATCAATTGTCCTCACCGATAATTCGTCATCGCATTGCCTGCCTGTCGCGCAACGGTAATAGATAGGAGGTTAATCTTATAAACAGCGATTAGGAACCTCGACCGAATCAATCAACGCGTTGCAAAGATAACGCGATCCCTTCGATAGATTGTATCGTACATACCGGGACCTTCAATTGTAAAGGTCCGTCACCACATCGAATTGCCCTCGATGAGTAATGAGATAGCTCAGCCGACTGAGCAAGATCTTAGCCGCTCATTTGCGTTGGAAGGTACGAAAGGAATTAAACCACCTACCCTCGATACATCTAATCGTATGTACCTCCCGTATAAGGAACTGTCCATCACAGAAATACCTTAAAGCGAAGAGTTTTAAAAAAAGTACAATGGTTGTCGAGATCCGCATAGCTAACAGTAACAATAGTCACAGCAGTTCCCCAGCCACCCAGTTCCTCTACTCAACCATCGACAGCTCAAAATACTGCGACCACAGAGGACTCCGATAATACCGCTGAGTCGAGCACCAACGTCGAAAAAGACCAAGCACGAGCTGGCGACGCACTAGAAACGCCTAAAAAACAAAGAGGCTTGTTACAGGTTCCGTCTAGATCATCTTCCCACAAAATACAACCTTCACCGACTTCTACCGGACTAAGTGGAGCAACTGCGAGCGATCCCAGAGAGAGTATAAGTGGGCGATCTAAGGAGTCGAAGAATAGCTTTCTTGGGCGGAGGCGGAATGGGAGTACTGCAAGCAGCAAAATGTCGATAAAATCACCTGGTAATTCTGCTGGAGCTTCGGGGCCTCAAAATCCTGCAGTTCCCGACGCACCTTCAGTTCGTCAACCCAAAAAGAAGAAGAGCTTCCTTTCACTGTTGTGTTGTGGAGCTCCCGATAACGCCAACTCCTTGGAGCCAAATTATGCTCCAGTGCCTGCGCATAAGGTGTCTAAATTTGGACTGGGTCGTCCATCTACGGCTAGCAGACCCGATCCAAGCAAGATGGGCCAAAATAATAGTGCAGTTGCGCAACCACAAACTGAGAAGGAGCCTCTTCAACAACCACAGCAGCAAAAAGAAGCCGAGGCCGGAGATGAGAAACATGACCCTGCAGTCCCTTCTGTTACTGCGCCAGCCGAAGCGTCATCATCCGATGCTAATGGGGGACTGAGCCGGCCACTGGGAACCACTCGCGATGACCCATTGCCCGACTTACCCGCCGTTCCAGAAGTGGAAAACTTTCAAGATGAGCCTGTGAATCCCTCGGTATCTGTAGAAGGGCCACCACAAACGGATGCAGCCATTGCTGCTAGCTCTTCGGATGCTGAGCTCGCAAAGAAAGATGGAGAGGGAGACGAGAAGATGACAGACGTGGATTCCGCGATCACAGACAAGGATGAGGCGCCACTTCCGCTTCCCAAGGATGAGCCCACAGTAGCACAGGCAACTCTACCTCCTCCACCGCCAGTACCTCAAATTCCTACGAGCAACGTAAGCGAAGAGGTTATTTCTCCGGAGCCTGTGGAGCAAAAACAACAATGGCTCCTACCACCAATCACACCAAGGTTCAAGGGCAAAAAGTGTCTGGTTCTTGATTTGGATGAGACTTTAGTCCATAGTAGTTTTAAGGTGAGCATGCAGTCTCAGATTTGCCAATTGACACATGAGCTAACTATCATCAGATTTTACACCAAGCAGATTTCACTATCCCTGTGGAGATTGAAGGACAGTACCATAATGTATACGTGATCAAGCGACCAGGTGTTGATCAATTCATGAAGCGTGTGGGCGAACTGTACGAAGTTGTTGTGTTTACAGCTTCAGTATCAAAGGTAAGCGTATCTTTCATCTGTCTTGCAAGCTCTTATTCTAACAATGCACAGTACGGGGACCCACTTCTTGACCAGCTCGATATTCATCATGTCGTCCACCATCGACTGTTCCGCGAAAGTTGTTACAACCATCAAGGAAATTATGTGAAAGATCTTTCCCAAGTTGGTCGCGATTTACGAGAGACCATCATCATTGACAACTCTCCAACATCTTATATCTTCCACCCACAACATGCTGTTCCTATCAGCAGTTGGTTCTCAGATGCTCACGACAACGAGCTCTTGGATCTCATTCCCGTTCTTGAAGATTTGGCCGGCTCGCAGGTCCGAGATGTCAGTTTAGTTCTTGATGTTACGCTGTAGGGCAGTGCAGTGCATTTCTGCATGCAATACGCTTGATATCATAGCGGAAGGCGTTCGGTTGATACCTTTGGTTTCATTGTAGAATGTACTGTTTAATCTATATAATGGGCCGGCGTGCTGGCTCAGCCTTAATGCAGGAAGGCGCGTGGATGCTGGGGATGGGACGAAGTTGTTAGAAAAACCATATCATCGACAACAGGGCCAAACCTTCGCAGCTGGAATATGGGACATCATCAACCTCAGCGGAGCACAAAACAAATCGGAGCGGCGAAGCGCAAGGCATACATACCCGCCTGTCACATTCTTTTCCTGGCCAGCAAGTACTCAGGCACTTTGGGCAGACGCATATTCGACATTTCATTTGTCCACCTTTAACTTCATTAAAATTCTCTTGGGGTATGCTATGTGCGCGAAGCTGCTCATGTATCAAACACATTATAGTCGACGTTCGTGGATGCTTTGAAAGATGGCATTCGTCAAATAAACCAAAAACCAAAATGAAACGATTCCATACGACCTTTACAACTTCTTTGTAAATACTTTACTCTGGGTAAATAATAATAATATAGCAATGTACTTGTATCATCATAAATTGTAAGATAACTCAAAACCACATTCTCAACCTTGATATTACCTTCCAAGTGAAATCGGATGAAAGTGCGCCTGGCTTAGCTATTTCTCCATTCTGGAGGTCGGGGTTTATTTTAGCGTGATTGCCGAGCCGAATCGCTCCTTAGAATCTGTCCTTTGACAATTTGGACCAGCTCATCATTAAAGAGGTTTTGGCGATAACATCACACTTTCTCTTCTTTCCCTCACAATTCAATTCCTCCACTAGTCCTTCGACGTGTCAATTGTTCTTATCGCCTTCTAAATAATAATATCCTCTCACAATGGTAATGTAGCCTTCTCAAATTTCTCAAACCCGGCGCAAATTCTAGAGCAATGATATTATTGTGTTTATGATGTACCTCTTTATACATTTCTACAGTTTCCTTCGCATAACATACCGTTCGCAGTTGTGCTAATTGCTCATGATGGTGCATATAGTCTTCCCCAAGATCTGCCTCTCCCGTCAACTCGCCTGTAGCAGCTGCTTCAGGTAGACCTTCGTCGCCTACTCCTCCTGGAGGACCAAAGACTGCTATTCGACGACGTGCGGCTGCGGATCAGAAAGACAAGGTCGCCAATGCTAGACCAAGCTCTACAAGAGCGGCGGGTGCGGGTGGAAGCAGCAGTACTATGTTGAGTATGTGGCATTTTCTTTTTAGTGGATTGCGTAGGCTTCGGGGCTTGGGGTAAATGGAGGGACGGCCTCTCTGGTTCTTTTGTTCACTGCATGCTTGCTGGCCAGCTGGGGGCGCAATTGAGATGGAATAAGATTACGGACGATTACTATTCGGCCCCTGCATAAAGTCCGATTCTACGTCCTTTCGACCATTGGCGCGCAAACGGCTACTTCTACATCACGATTATGTTCGCCCTCAAGAGTACTTCTCTGACGAATCATATACTTGTCAACATATGCGGATTATGATTACGGAATCATTGCTAACATATTGTGTCTAGGACTTTACACCGATGAGTCTCCAGGATTGAAGGTTGATCCTGTTGTCGTATTGGTTCTCTCTTTAGTTTTCATCTTCAGTGTCGTTGCGCTGCACAGTAAGACACCCTCTCTCCTTACAATTCTAATTCGTATCTGGCTAACCACAACTCTATAGTTATCGCAAAGGTCACCCGCAAATTCTCTTCTTAAATTTTGACGTTCACGAAGTTGGAGCTGGGGTCGAGGGTGGAATTGAAGTCTGCTTGCAGGAGGGAGCATGCACAAACAGGCCATGTGGCTTCAGGGTTTCTCGATGTTGACGGATATTTGGGATGCTCTTGTATTATAAGCATTTAGGGGGGCAAAAGAATTGATGGGCCATTACTCGTTTGGAGTTTACTTTACTTGACAGTCACATACATAATCTTCACCTGCAAGCCCCGCTCATGCGCAGAGGTAGTCACTACGAACGCTCTACTTTGAGCTCCTTTTCTACACCAGTTCATTCCTACCACTGTCAGATTTTGAGAAGCTTAGCTCCTCTTCCATAACTCGCTGGGGTTCTCAACTCACGGACAGGGTTACTGCACTTCATAGCAGTCTATACTAACTGCCTTAAGTATTTAGCACCGCTCAGTAAGCGGATAATTGATTAATGAACAAGTTTTTGTATAAAGTATATAATCTACACTCCCATGTTTTGGTGTAGCCTCATCTTGATATTGGACTAGCTCGTAAGCTGGCCACAGCCACAGTCCATACAAATCAAGCCACATATGCATGCTGCCTTATCTCCAGACAATTTCTACGGACGGAGAGCTACTTTTCTCCCTTTTCCCCATTTCTCACACCAAATAAGCTCTCGAACGAGGGGCCATTTGCTACTAGAGGCAAAGCGCTCGTGGATATGAATGCAGCGCGATTATTAGCAGGTGAATGACAGCTGAGGAATTGATCGTTCTATTTGAGTTTTAATATCGTTGAATAAGCAATCCCGTCTGGAGGTCGGTCGGATGCTGGCGCCATTTCGAGCTTGTGATGATGGCCTGGGTCAGGTACCCCAGTGTTGTCCCACCAAGCATATAACTTGATGGACTACTCTTTCATTTTATCTTGTTTTCTTGTTTTGTCAATTGCGCTTGCATGTGGCCATATTCTTGGCTTCTTATACCCGCGGGTTCTCGGTTTGCATCCTGGCAGATTCACGTTCACATTCACGTTCACTCTATACCCCCTGACACCATCGTCATCATTGCAGTAGAGGGGTATTCCTGCCTTATCTTATCCTACCCCTATACAAATAGACATTCCAGAACAACATTTACGACAGAAATACACCGAAGTTACAACCCATCGTCTCGTCGGACTATTCTCGCGCTCCGAGACTCCAGCTATCTAATGGGAGCTATAAATTGCTGATACTGGGATACCATCCCGCAACTAACACCTCAGATATATGAGCAGATAGTGCATCAATATGACGAACGAAAATAACAAATCTGGTGAAGGAGCTGTGCCCTCTGCGTTGATCGCACAAGCCGAGGCGGCAATCTATGGCAATTTTGAGGACGAGGATATGTCCCCAGTTGAAAGGAGGCAAACCAGGCAGCATGCCTCCATGGTAGGAGCTTCTGCGGCAGAGCCATCATCTTCTTCGTTCGTATACAATTCTCTCATATTTGAATTAGGAATCTGGCTAATAAACCCAAACCTTTCAGTGCACCTCGGCCATCACGATTGGAAGTTCCCAATACTTACTCAAACGAATCCAGAGAACCGCCACCTGCATACGGGAATAAACATGACGAGCTAGAACTCAGCCAAGACGGCTTCGATACAAACGCAAAGGTGACAGATGATGGTCGAGTCAATATAAATATCAACCAGAAGACACGAAAACTGTCTGATCTGCTAGTCCCAGCCTTGAGAAGTCAGCTTTCTATCGTTGCGCAAGAGGATGCTACCCCGCTTCCGCCCGGATATCTACCACCTGCCCTTGGAGGATTACCAGGTCAGACACCACCACCACAACTCAATGTCGTTATACATGTGGTTGGCTCGAGGGGAGACGTACAGCCTTTCGTTGCCCTTGGTAAGACATTGAAAGCTACCTATGGACATCGTGTACGTTTGGCAACGCACCCGACATTCAAAGGATTTGTCGAAGAAAATGGGTTGGAGTTTTTCAGTATTGGCGGTGATCCTTCTGAGTTAATGGCATTCATGGTGAAGAATCCGGGTCTCATGCCAGGATTCGATTCTTTGAAAAGTGGTGACGTGGGAAAGAGGAGAAAGGGTATGGAGGAGATTGTCTTGGGGTGTTGGAGATCTTGCATCGAAGCTGGAGATGGTACGGGACCTGCCCCTATTCAGTCTGGATCTCAGATATCTCTAGGCCTTGGTGCGGGCATCCATATGGATACGAATCCGACAGAGAGACCTTTCATTGCGGATGCGATTATTGCCAACCCACCTAGTTTTGCACATATTCATATTGCGGAAAAACTTGGTATACCCTTACACATGATGTTCACGTATGTATGCTCCTGTTCCTACCAAATTGCACTTCAACTAACGAATCTTCAGAATGCCTTGGTCGCCTACGCAGTCTTTCCCTCACCCCTTAGCAAATATTCAGTCATCCAACGCGGATGTGAACATGACCAACTTTATTTCTTATGCACTTGTTGAAATGATGACATGGCAGGGACTCGGAGACGTGATCAATCGCTTTAGAGAGAGGGCTTTGGGACTTGATCCTATCAGTTTGATTTGGGCTCCTGGAATGTTGACCCGTCTCCGCGTTCCGTATACATACTGCTGGTAAGCTTCTAAAGAATACCGGTTACTGCCCCAGAACTGATAAACTATAGGTCACCGGCACTCATTCCCAAACCAAAGGATTGGGGCAAGCATATATCAATTTCTGGGTTTTACTTCTTATCTTTAGCGTCGTCATTTACGCCTGATCCAGATCTAGCAGCATTCCTCGCCGCTGGTCCTCCACCAGTTTATATTGGATTTGGTTCAATCGTAGTCGATGACCCGAATGGCATGACGAACATGATTTTCGAAGCCGTGAAGAAAGCTGGCATTCGTGCTTTGGTATCGAAAGGTTGGGGAGGTCTTGGCGCCGATGATCTTGACAAGCCTGATGGTGTATTCATGCTGGGCAATGTTCCTCATGACTGGCTATTCAAGCATGTTTCTTGTGTTGTGCACCATGGAGGTGCTGGTACTACCGCAGCTGGTATTGCATTAGGACGACCTACAGTAGTCGTGCCGTTCTTTGGTGATCAGCCATTCTGGGGCGCTATGATTGCTAGAGCTGGAGCAGGACCACCTCCAATTCCTTACAAGCAACTCACTGCCGACAAGCTTGCAGCTGCTATCACCGAAGCACTGAAACCCGAGACATTAGCGAAGGCACAGGAGCTCGGAGAACGCATCAAGGAAGAGAAAGGTACTGAGTGCGGCGCGAAGAGCTTTCACGATAACCTGGATTTCGATAATATGAGATGTTCACTCGTGCCGTCCAGAGTAGCAGTTTGGAGAATCAAACGCACTCAGACCAAGCTGAGTGCCTTGGCCGCGAATGTCCTTGCTAGTGAAAACCTCATTAGTTTTGCCGACTTGAAGATGTAAGTTGTAGCACCACTATATATACTCACAGTAACTAATGATTCTAGGTATCGTCCGAAAGAGTACGAGACAGACGATGGCCCCTGGGATCCAATATCTGGAGGAGCATCGGCATTGATTGGAACGATAGCTAGTCTTGGCATGGGTGTTGCTGATTTCCCAATCGAGATTTTCAAGACAGTGAGGAATAAGAAAGAAGAACACGCACACAGTAGAGACTCATCCGGCTCTACTTCCGCTACACCTAAGTCAACAGTGCCAAATCGGTCTCATGGACCTTCCACTCTAGATGAACAGTCACTGCGCTCAGTTAATGCCAGTCTGCAACAAGCATCGGAATCGTCGGCCAAAACTTCTTACGAAAGCAACCATAATTACTCCGAACCAGCAACTCCTACCACGCCATTATCTAGTATAGATTCTATACCCGATGTGCCAAGTCCTGGTATGAAGCATGCGACTACATTTAGCGAAGGAATAAAGAATCATATGCAACAGCACTACGGTTCTATGTCAGGAGCTGCCACTCCCAAGGGATTCGATCCTTCAAAATTGACTCTCGAGAATGCAATAGGAGCAGGGAAAGGCATTTCACGTATCGTTGGAGCTGGCATGAAGTCGCCTATGGACTTTACGCTAGGTATCGCTCGTGGCTTTCACAATGCTCCGAAGTTGTATGGCGATGATACTGTTCGACCACAGGCCAAGGTTACGGACTTCCAAAGTGGTTTGAAGGCTGCGGGAAAGGTGTGTTACACTTTGCTATAATTTGGAGTAGTGCTAACAATGAGAAGGAATTCGGTTACGGAATGTACGACGGTATCACCGGACTTATTACCCAGCCCATGCGTGGAGCTGAGAAGGAAGGTGCTGCTGGTCTTTTGAAGGGTATCGGTAAAGGTATTGGAGGGTTGGTGCTTAAACCGGGAGCAGGTAAGTTCTGTGATATTTTTTTCTGTTGCTGCGTCATTACTGACTTCTACTTCCAGCTATATGGGGGTTACCTGGTTACACGTTCATGGGTATCAACAAAGAGATCAAAAAGATCTTCGGCTCTAGTGCGATCAACTATATTATCGCCGCAAGGACGGCTCAAGGCTACGAAGACGCACAAAAGTGCAATCCCGAAGAACGAGCGGATATCATACGAAGGTGGCATGAACATAAATCTGAATACCAGAACGTCCAGCAAAAACTCCATGAAGACGGACCTGACGGTCAAAACTCTGGTCATCTTTCACCCAAAGGCTTCCTCCAGACACGACATCTTACTTTTGATGAGAGGAAAAAACTTCATGAAGACAGAAAGGTCAAGCGTGAAGCTGAGCACAACAAGAATCCAAGCACCAGTCATCATAGGTGTATTTTCTGTCGTCGAGCTTCACCACACAGCCATGAACATCGCCCCTTGCAACATTCTCCTGTTATTCACGCTACCACTAGTCATGGAGGTGGTCATCCAGACTTCGAGGAGGCTATTCACGCTTCTGTGGCCGCTACATCTCGTGGGAATGCCGAAGAAGATCAAATGATAGAACGTGCGATCAGGGCCAGTGTCCGAGAGCTTCAGGGTGGTCAAAGCTCGCAGCTGTCTGATCAAGAAACGCTTGACCGCGCGATACAAGCTAGTATTGCTGCAAGTCGAGCTGACGCTGAAGGCTCTAAAGCTCCTGATGACGAGGACGCGGAACATCAGGAAATGCTTGCTAAGGCGATCCAGGAGAGTCTACGCCATTATCAGATGGGTGCGGCAAAGGAAACTGAACATACGGAGCATGTACCACATATCAGCCTTCAGGATAACGAGGATGAAGATGACGAAGAAATGAAAGCTGCCATACAACGATCGAAAGAAGAGTCCGAAGCGCAGGCACCCCATGGTGGTATGACTGAAGAGGAGATCGTGTTGGAGTATGTAAAGAAACAAAGTCTTGCTGAAGAAGAACATAGAAAGATGCTTGAAGGGAAGAAAAAGGAGAAAGAAGCATTAAGTAGTGATGCTGATGAAGAGGCTTTCAGACAGGCTATTGAGGCGAGTTTAAAGAGTGGTCAAGGCGGTCCTTCTTCGAGTGCTTGAGCACTGAAGTGTTCTTCTGGGTGTGGATATTTAGGATGATACCCGGAGGGTCAAAATTAAAGGATATATATATGTAATATTCATGACAGAACTCTGTAAGTGAAAGCATGTTACCACTTTGTTTTCAATGTACCTGGTAAGGTGATACATCCATACTGCGGGAAGGTGAAGTCCCTTACTTGACTATCAGTTCAGCTTTTTAGACGATGGTCTTCTCCCAACTGATACCTTCGCCTCCCGTACAAATTCACTACTTGCTTCTCACCTCATTCACTAACCCTCCATCCTCCACTTTCTTCGCCACACAACCTGCCGTACTCTATCCTGTGGCTGCTCGCCGATGAATCAAAATTCTATTTCCAACCCACCTCACCTTTCAACTTACACACTCAACCAGACTTACTTCTTCAACGCACTGATTTACTGCGCTTGCGCTCACATCAACTGCAATTCTACTTAAACTTCTGCGCATATCCGTTAGATATTTCAATGCACCATTTATAATGGCTGGTCCATCAAAGAGAAAGAAATCTGAGACGGCAGATGATGATAAGCCTACGAAAGCAAAGCCAAAAACACCGAAACAGATTACTGCAGCTTCTCCACCAGCGGCCAAGAATGCGGATGGATCTACACCTGCACCTACTGCGACTGCGAACTTGCCTCCATTCCCGAAACGTCGTGGACGGCCATTGAAGAATAGGTCATCTACTCCTGCTCCTGGTATTAATCCTATCTCTGGCACTGTCCCTGCAAAAGGCACACCTGCGTCAGTATTAGAAAAGTCAAATCAGATGCCCAATCCCGTACCGCCGCCCTCACCTACATCGAGTCAAGTTAGAAGACCTTCTATTCAAGTACAAGTTACTCCTACTCTGACTCCCACTCGTATGGCCGCTCCTGTGACTGGATTTGAGACCCTAGCGGGAGACACGACAAATGGCGAATTCCGCTCATTCAGTGCAGCCGAATGGAGTCGTGCGGCGCAAGGCAAGGTGGAAGATGTTAAAGGATCCACGCAGCCTTTTCCCAAAAGAGCTCGACTTGGAAGTAACGGCAGCCAGCAAGGACACGATCGAACGGCAGGTCAGCTCAATCCTCTATCTCCAACAGCACACAGACAAATACCAGCGGCTTTGGAAACAGATATGAACTTAGCGACTGCTGCATGGACAAAATTTCAGTCGGCGAATCATGGACAAGCAGCTGCTCCTGAGTCTGCGAAAGAGGAGGATTTTATAGCTGCACAGGCGTCGCAGCAGAGGACGTTTATGGAGGCGGGGAGAGCGAAGATGCAGGCTGCGGAGGAGAGATTCAAGCAGGCGATGGAGTTTGGAGCGAGGATGGCGGCGCTGCAGAAGGAACTGCAGATGCAGAGTCAGAGGGTTAATCAGGCGCAGCTTAGGGGATTGCAGCAGCATCAAGTGCAGGTTCAAGGAGAGTTGGGGGGGATGACGATACTTAGATCGAATGCCACACAACAACAAATAGCGGGAGTAACAACACCCAGATCGAATGCCACAAAACAACAAACGGGGGGAACTACAAGCCTGACGTTGGGGAATACAACACAAGGTGCACAGAATCTACCACCACAGGCAGTGGGAATATCTGTGGATGACCGAACGAAGTTGCACTTCGATAATGCTGCGCAGAAGAGAGGCGAAACTATGAGATTGTCAAATGAGTGGCTGGCGAGCCGTATGAACAGTCCGGCAGGAACGGGTCAGTCTGGTTCTCCTTTGGGGTTTGTGGGTAGGCTAGTAGATGGAAACATATCTACGGGTGGGACTTGGGGAGCTACGAATGGTTCGCCACCCTACAATCGTTTGCAGAACTCTCCGCCATCGTCTTCCTCCGCTCAGGTATATCCGACGGTTCTACCTACGACCTTGCCTTCGCATGCTCCCACATCTTCGCGCGCAGCCATGCCCATGCCAATTCCATCGCATTCGCCAATACACTCGAGCTCATTCAACCCAAACAAAAACCTCAACCTCAACTACTTCTCACCACGTATCAACAATTCCTCTCCTCTTAAGCACGTCTCACCTTACCGTCCGATATCTCCTCACTCCTCCCGACAAATTTCCTCCAGCCCTATTCAGTACCCTTCTTCCCCTACCCCTACCAAAACCGCCCCCAATCCTAGGAAATGGGTGCCAACTCAACACCTACCATTAACCCCCCTCCATCCACCATCTTTCTCACAACCCGCCACTCCCCGAATCTTTAACCGTCTACTTTCGCATTCGGCGTCTCCTGGTTTGTATCATCCAAACGTTACATCCAGCTCTAGCGCGAGTCCTGACAGTGATGGCGCCGACGGCGACAACACACCCGGCCTCGATAACACATCCGCAGTTATTTCTAACAATAACATCAACACCAACAGCACCAATAACGTCAATACCCAACCAGAAGCTCTGCCACCATCGTCCAACCCCAATCCATTCCCAACTATCCCTATTGCCCAATCGGACGAGGAAGCTCAACATATGCGGAACACTTTCACCCCACAGCAGATTGAGCAACTTCAGCAGCAGATGGAGTTTCTACGTTCCATTACACAAGGTACCTCGACGGCCGTCTCAGCTCCCAACGATTCCCCCCTACCTTCCCTCACTTCTTCTTTCTCTTCTTCCTCATCGTCTTCTTCTTCCCTTCTTCCTGATCTCAATCCTCTAGACCCCATATCAGTGTCATTATTCTTGTTGCCACTTCGCATCAATACGCAGAATCAGAACCAAGAACATAACCAAAACCAAAGCTCCCTTGTGAGATCCAAGCCCCCAATAGCCCGCGCACTTATCACAGCACGGATCAACGCCCTTCAGAGCAATTTTCCGTTATCACACGCTGCAGATGAGTGTCTGGTGCGGTTGAAAGTTGTTCAACAGGTCCAGAAACGGTTGGAGGGTGCTCGAGCGAGGCGTGCTTATAGCGGTTCGGATGCAGTTACAGAGAGGGGTACTGATGGCGGCAGGCAGAGCAACATGTCTAGACCCGGACCACGGGGATCCCAAGGAAGAGCATTACCAGGTGGAAGAGTGCTCGCGCTAGATCAACTCAAAGTCGTCCGAACACGCTACACCTATCCTAGCAATGGTTCTCATCGCCCACCAACCTCGCAAACACAACTGCACATCATGGCAGAAACCCAACAAAGAGACGCAGGTTTAGAAAGAGGCATATGTCATTTCTGCACCCCGGGCATGGAATCCGACTTCGGCATCGCAGAATACGCGCCCAAGGAAAGCATCCACGGCCTCGACACTGGAAGCATCCATTCCGTCAATATCTGGGCCGCACCCGGGGAGAAAGTATGTAAAGGTTGTACGACATATAATCTCACAACAGCGCTGAATCGCAGCTCTTCGAATCCTCAATCTCAAACTCCGAATCGAAGACCCTCCTCAAGAGAGAAAATCCTGTCCCTCATCGACAACCACGACATCACAGCCTTCATGCCGAATCTGCAGTGTCGGTGTTGTGCCTGGCGACTCCTGGATGTGGGGAAAGCGCAGATTTGTGGGGGCTGCAAGGGTGCGAAGATGGGGATTGTGAGGCATGGACGCCATTTGGAGTTTGAGGATATTGATGCGGGACAGGGTGTGGGGATGAACAGGGGGAGGGAGGGAAGGTGTATGATTTGTATTTACAAAGCGGAATACAAGTGCAAGGGCTGTGAGTTGAGGGTTTGTGAGGGGTGTAGGGCGGCGTTGGTTTGGATGTGTGAGTGAGATTTCTTTTTCGAATTCGTTTTTACTGCTTGGGTTCTATGGTTGACGAACCGAGTATCCTGGGTGTGATGGAGGGTCGAAGGAGTATAGGGATCTGAAAGGACTAACTTTTGCTAATATGGTGTTTGTGTAGGTAAAGGATGGCTGAACAATTTGATCTACCATTATGGCGTAAGTCATAACAGAAATGATGTGAGTTTGTCTTTTACTTCTGCTATATCGACAATCCAGAGTGCTGACACACCATAGGCTTTTTTGCTCAGATCGGACGGGGGAGGATATTAGGAACGGAGAACCGAGAGTTGAGAGGGACCATGGGGCATTTTTCGGTAGATAGGGGAAGGAGAGATGATAGGCTCGAGAAAGAATATCTGGCTCATATCAGGATATGTAACATAGGAACGAACTCGAAATAACGCAAAGCACAGCGACAGAAGAACTTCAGAAGGCTTGAAACTCCGAAGCTGATCATAGGAAGGAAAGTCTGCATGGAATTTGGAGATTGAGTCTTCTCTTCTTCGATAGTTATAAATCCTGCGTTGTAGTTATGTAATGATCTCGGTCGCGTAAACGGTGTGCTGTTATGATATCTGCGTTGAAAGTCTCTGTTCCTTTCAACCCTCTGGTATATCTCATAACAGAGACGAACAATGATCCATTTATATTGATAGATATTCTAAACCGCTCTTCCCATATACACACTAGTCTTCTCGCCCGAGCTGCAGCTAGGCTGGACAAATAAACTGATGATGAGATCAAGGATATCTTGATATTACGTGTACATACTTCTTTCCTCTCTCCCAATATCCCTTCCTTCTAACACAAGCGCCCCCCCTTTCATTCTCTCCTCTCTTACACCGTACCACTCCCATTTCCGTACACAAATCCCAACCACCTTCACAAATACCAACAACAAAACAACACACCACCGACCTCCCTCCCCTCTCCTCTTCCTGCAAGCCCATCCTAACCCCCTATCAGTCCAGGGCTCATACACCATCCCGAATTCCCGAATTCCCGAATTCCTTGCTCCTCAAGAACTGGATATGTATATCATATAAATTTCCCCCAAAAGGGCCAGTCGGCCCATACCCGCACCCCTACTCAGGGGAATGAGGGAGGGGTAACGAAGTATTCGCGGGGATGTGGGAAAGGCAGGTTGGAGGGGAGGGGAAGGTGTAGTGATGGGAACGGGAAAGAAGTTGTGTAAGTCTGAGGTTTTCCCTTGGGTCGATGGTCCGGTAATAACAGTCGTGGAAAAAGATCGGACAGGCAATATGTAAACCTCATGCTCATACACTATGGTATTAATGAGGAAAGAACGGCATTTGCTCTATGTATGACGTGCATTTACTCATTCCACGTGTCTATCATCTTCGTGCATTGAAACTCGAGTCCAACCAAAGGGTATTATCATTACAATTAGTACGCAAGCGTCAACAAAAGCCCAGATATACTTTCTGTTTCCCGCCCGGACAAATGTCACGTGTTGCCCAGCAACTCGAACAAGAAGTTGTAAATTTCATCCTCCAAACCTACCACCATATCAACAACATCCACCCCTTCTTCTCCTATTCCCAGGAAGCGTGAAAACCTCCTCCCATTCCCTCATTCCGCCCAAGCCCCAACTCTGCCCACCCCCTTTCCTCCCTTTCCTCCTTCTCCGCCCTGTCCCATCATCAATCGTCATCCCACTCTTAATGCTCGCTCCATCACTCGCACCTGTATCCCATCTCCCTCCATCACCATATTGTATCCCACTCATCGGGTCATCTGGATCGATCTCGCCCAACTCAATCTTCGTCAAGATCATCCTCGCCAAGCGATTAAACACCTCCTCTACATTCTCTCCCGACAACGCAGACACCTCTACCGAAACCGGGATGTTCGCCGAACTCGCCCATCGCGATGCTTCCTCTGCGCCCACTTCCCTCCCGTCCGGCGCAATCGTGGCTTTTAATTGCGATCCGATCCCCGTATAGCCATTCGAATTCGAAGTCACCGAACTGCCGGCTGTGAAAGGAAACGAGGAGTTCCTGCTGCTGATACTAGATGGTGTAGTTGGCGGCACAGATGTATCGATCAAAGAATTCGAGTCCGCCAGATCCGCCTTATTCCCAACCAACATCAGTGTAAGATTCGGCGAAGCCAACGCGCGCGCATCGTTCAGAAAGGCAGGAAGACCCGTAAAGCTGTTATGATTCGTGATATCATAAACCAGGACAGCGCCGGCCGCGCCGCGATAGTAGGATCGTGAGACTGAGCGGAAGCGTTCAGTGCCTGCCGTATCCCAAAGCTTGAGTGTTATCGTCAGCGATAAGCCCAGTGTTTCGAGAGCCAAAGGAGATATACTTGAAGTTTTATCCGTTTCCTTCTCGCACCACTTCCCACTTTTATAATCTTGCTCGCAAACTCAACGCCTATCGTCTGTGAAGATAGAATCCGCCATTCGTTTTTGACAAATCGGTGCAAGAGACATGATCTGTGCGACGGGTTAATATCGAACCATCCAACTCCATTCAAATGTCCCAGTAAAGAAAGTACAACATACTTGCCGCTTCCACTTGGTCCCAGTAATATGATCTTCGCCAGGTAATCGTACATGCTTCCCAGTTCCTGAGAATCCATTAGTATGTGGTGATAACGTCTTGCATGTTTCGGGCTTCAATATTCTTGCTTTCGCTCTGTTGGGTGGACAAACCTGGTCTCGAGTCGTACTGGCAGAGTCATCGCTTGCAGCGGATGACCGCCTTGGTCGTACCATTTTGACAGTAAACGGGTTTGGTGTATAATGTGCAAGGTGACACGGATTTTGGGCGGAAGTACTGTTTTGTGTATTTGGAGGTCGTCGTTCTAAGCTTTCATGTTTTATCTCACTAACTTTCGCCGTGACATCAAATCGCTCCGGTTATTATTGCACCCCATGTCTTATCGTGGTCGGTCTTTCACCAATAATAAGCCGGCGCTAGACTCTATTCAGTGAGGTATGGGTCGAAGAAGGAAACCGAGGCATGTGATTGTTTATTAAGGATGTTCTGATAGTTTTTCAAGTCATTCATCTTGGACATCCACATAATATTCATTCATCATGAAGGTCGAAGGAAGAACATTCATTGTTTCGGGCGGGTAAGCTCCCCATATTCCTCTCCAGAGTCATCCTGCTAATACGACGCTACATAGAGCCTCTGGTCTAGGACGAGCATGTGTAGTAGATATCTGCCAAGCTGGTGGATATGCAGCTGTTTTGGACATGAACGATGAACTGGCCGAGGAATTGAGTAAGGAAATTGGTGGTGGAAAGACCAAGTTCTTCCAGACCAATGTCCTTGAGACCGAAAGTATTGCAAGTGCAGTAAAGGGGGCCTTAGAGTGGGTGAAAGAAACTGGAAAAGAAGTTGGAGGAGTTATTGCTGCTGCCGGTGTATCTACTCCTGCTAAGGTGCGTCTATGCTTCTTTAATGCCTTTTATGTTCAATCCCCGAATGCCGGGGCCTTTCTATCCGGAATTATCATCCTGATCGCGAACTGACCAAATCGGCCGTTCCACCCCAGAAGAACATACCTCAAACTCCCCATCCGCTGAACTTAGCATTCACTGTCTCTTAAACACATTCAAGCCGACTGACCAATCCTTCAGATCCTCGACCGCGACCTCAATCCATTCTCCCTCGACGACTTCGACTTTGTAATGAACGTTAATGTCCGCGGCACCATCGATTTGATCCGCCAATGCTTACCACACATGGCACGCACCACACCCGAAAACCCCGATGGTGAGCGTGGCATTGTTATCATGGTTGCTTCATCTGCTGCATTTGATGGTCAACCTGGACAGGGTATGTATTCCAGTCTATAATCGCTAACACAATTCATCCTATCACTGCCGCCCCCAAGCACTTCTCCCCTCCTACCTGTCTCTCTCATCTCAACCCCACCACCTCCCTCATACAATCAAACCATCAACTAACCCCCCTCTCCCCGGCAGTGGCCTACAGCGCCTCCAAAGGCGCCATCGCCTCCCTCACCCTCCCCCTAACCCGCGACCTCGCGCGCCACGGCATCCGCGTCGTAACCATTGCGCCAAGTCTTTTCGACTCCCGAATGACTGCTATGATGTCTGATAAAGTGAGAGCGAGTTTGACTCGGGTTATGGAATTTCCTGGTATGTTTATTTTCTTAGATGGGGCTGGGAAATTAGTGATGAGCATGGGGATCAGAGGATTTTGTGTGATGGGCACGGGAAGAAAGAGGAAAAGAATGGAGATATGGTATGGAAGGTGGATGATTTTTGCTAACGTATATCAGCACGCCCGGGAAAACCGCATGAGTTCGCGCAGTTGGTAAGACAGAGCATTGAGAACGTGATGTTGAACGGGGTGGTGTTGAGACTGGATGGGGGTATGAGAATGCCGAGTAAGATGTGAGTGAGGTGGAACATGGTGAGATGAGAGGGTGGGTTGAAGCTTGTATCATTATATAGTACATTATTTCTGGCATTTTAGGTTCTCTAGATCAATGCGAGTGTTTAAACTGCTCTACTCTGAAAATGAGTGCATGCTTAGGTTCGACTTTCTAGAAGAGTTAGACACTAGACTATAGTTATGTGTGAAGTCTGAGGATTTATTGAGAATAAGGATGCCGTGATGGATGGGGATCTTCCAGTTCTAAGAGTCCGATGCGCGTATTCTACATACCTCTAGTATCTATCAACATGCTCTACAACACCTAGCAAACAACGCCATACAATGCACATACATGAGATGAACATCAACCACCAGCCCCCCTACTCCTCACCCCCTCCCACTCCCCTCCCACTCCACCCTCCTCACCATCGTCGCAAAACTAAACTCCCTCTCCGACCCCCACATCCCTTTCTCCTTAACCTCCACCTCCCCCACCAACTCAAAGCCCCTCCTTCTCCAATACCCACCACTCTGCTCCTCCGCCAACTGCACCCAAAGCAGGATCTCCCCTTCCCCCTTTCGGCCCACCCTCTGCACCAACTCCCCAATACAAGCGCCCACCAAACCCTTCCCCCTCGCCTCCGGGGTATCAGCCGTAATCGCCGTTTTGATTTCATAGCTGCGGCCTTGAGACACGAGGAGCGCGTCGTCGGGGCGGTGTTGCTGTAAGGCTTGAGATACGGCGCTCTCGGCGGGTGGAGACCAGGGGATGATGCTGGCGCTGGCGAGGATGGCGGTGGGGGAGGGGGAGGGGCTGTGGATGACGGAGCATAGGCCAGAGGGACCGAGCATTTCGAGGAGCTCGTCGGGGTGGGAGAAGCGCGGGGTTTGGAAGCCGAGGCTCTTGTGTTTGGAAAAGGAGAGGTTAATGGCGTGGACAATGGCGTGGAGGACTTGTGGTGAGGCTTTGAGCTCTGGGCCGGTGTAGATGGTGATATCTAGTGAATGGGACATGGTGCAATCAATACACTAGTTCGACCCAGGAGTAAAGAGTTGCAAACAGATTGAGTGGTTGTTGTGTGATTCGTGTGTGCTCTATTAAGAAGTAGAGCTCCGTCGGGTGTACAATGATGAATCAACAGTTGGATCAAATTGGCGCGAATGAGTCACATAGAAAGCTTCACGTGATCAAGTGATCGTCCTAGAGATAGTGGAGGCACTTTATAATATCATAAAGGAGAATTTTTTTATATGAAGGCAACGTATGGTGGACGATGTTCATCAATGAATGAGTTGTCTTGATGCTTGATCTGTGAAAATAAGCGTGGTGTAACGACCCAGATGCTCTCTGCACCGCTAAGGTTATTTCCCGAAGATTGATTTAGTGCACCGGATGATTGTAGCTAATGCAGAAGATGTCTGAGACGTAGACTGACTAGCAGTACTCGACACTGAAGATATTTGTGGAGTAGATTGCCCGGAGGTATCACTTGACGCGGATGCCGTGTGAGCGCCCGCAACCGTGGGTGTCATGATGTCGTCGTAGGCTCTAGGACAATATTGGAGTAGCAAGTATCTATTGGCTTGGGCCCAGCTTCTGTGCTCCTTGTCCGCGTCTTCCAGCTCTTTTCGATATTGATCCTCTGTAATACCGCGTAGTATAAACTTGTTTTTGATCGTCACTAGCAATGCTTCGTGGCGATCAGTTTCAACCGAGTACTTATCATTAAATTCTTCCTGATCGGTTTGGACTACTACAGTGGCCGATGACATTATTCTCTTCTCTCCTTTCTTAAACTTTCTTATTACGGCAATCTCAGATGATTTGCCCTTCTTTGATTGCGAAAAGCTTTCTGGCAGTGTGTTGTACGCATCGACAGTGGCCAACAAGGTCTCTCCCAATACAGCCTTGGGTTTAAGTTGGTCGACGACATAAAATGAATCCACGACGACAGAATTCTTCGATATTCCGAGAACTGCGGTCGCTGTTTTGGGGCTCTGTTCAGTGTTGTTGTGCAGCTTGTATACTGAGGGTTGAGCCCGGGTCGGCTTGCTGAACCCTAGCCTCAAATCGACCCTTCCAACCACCTGTACGGTGGAGCCATCCGCGAATGTGATCTCAGTTTGATCATTGTGGACCATAATGGTATCACCACGAGCATCAAGCGTACGTAAGAAAGATGTAGAAATCAAGTTGACCTCGGCACCCGTATCAACCAGAGACTTTAGTGGACGACCATTGAGCCAGCACTGAATGTATTCTTGTGCATGTCCAATTGACCTGAACAAAGGACCCTTATTCTGCTCGCTATCGAATGGGCTAAGGCGAATGGCATGTTCGCCCAATGTTCCAGTTTCTTTTAGGAACTGTCTACCGACTAGGACATTGCAAACCAGAGCGTTAAATACCCAGAAAGTGCACTGCCGCTCATTCCATGGTTCACCAAGAAATCTTAGCTTTATCGTAGTTTGACCTAAGCAGTATATCTTGCACCCGATCATCGGCAGGGCAAATGCGCAGCGCTTTCGTAAGATTGCTCCTCCGAGTAATTTAGCGTAATTGTAGCTTATACAGTTTATCTCACACCCAGTATCAGCGAAGCATTCGCTTTCAACATCGTTGAGAGCTATATGGAGACATCTTCGAGGTGCTCTTTGATGTAAAATTGGTAGTGAACATGGTTGAGAGATTGGTTGAGAGATTGGTTGAGAGATTGGTTGAGAGATTGGTTGAGAGATTGGTTGAAAGATTGGTTGAGAAATTGGTTGTGAAGTTGGTTGTAAAATTGGCTGTGGAGGTGGCTGTGGACGTAGAAGTGGAGATAGAGATAGGGGGCAAAGTTCGCAAACCGGGTGGTTACAGTCAGGACAAAGGTAGTCCCAAGTCTCAGCGTTGACCTCCAGCCGACAGTAACAACAATGCCGCCGCCAAACTCCCGTGTACCGAAGTGGGGAGGGCATCAGGCTTGTGAACTGGTAAGCAAAACAGATAAATGTAACAAGAAGTCTGCTTGAGACAGAGACCTGCTTTTTGGCTCTTGAAGTTGAAACGCGAGCCTTTCAAATCTTTGTGAAGCTTGGAGGCTGCCACGTATCACCTTAGATGCAGCCTGATCTCTGTGTAACACGCAAGGCTTCCGAAAACCCCGAGGCGATTCGAAATGCTTCTTATTTTTCACGGCTGCGTATTCGTACAGTAAACTATTCAAAGTCCAATGTAGGCAATGATGGCACACACTGAAAGACGGTTTATTAACGGATTTCCTGCTGTAGCAGATTTGATTGCCAGCGATCCTGATCACTCGGCATCAGTCTATCGCTGCTTCCACAAATTATCGTCGCGAAATCTCCTCTACATAGAAGCAGAGCTGTTGAGGCTGGAAAAGCAACAGGATGACCTTGATCTGGAGGATAGCTTTCAAGATCCTGGGACCCTTCAGTGCTTTCGATCGTGGGAGATGTTGTACTCGAGTCAAGAACCGAGGCAAAAGAAGAGAGTTGAGTTGATTGGGAAAATTCAAGAAAAACTGAAAGAATACCGTCAGCTCAATCCAGATATCTCTGATATTTTTCTAGATACTGACAAACATCCGGATAGATGAAGCGCTGGTATTGCAAAAATCTGTCTTGGAAATGGCCAAGCCGCAGACTGGGGCTGTGAGCGCACTTCGGTCTTGGTTAAAAAGCCCCAATATGTGCCATGCGCCCGCTTTTAGTGGACTGGGAGCCAAGAGACTTGAAGACGAGGCAGATCTTGTGGCATTGCATCCGACATATGAGCGAGATTGGTTGATAAAATTTGCCCAATTGCCGTACATACGGTTGTTTTTCTTGGTAATGTTCTTTCCATCAAGCCACAGTCAGCAGCTAAGTCACACACAGGACTCACGCATCGATGGATCAATTGCTCAATTCTCAATGAAAAAAATGGAGCGCTTTGCAGCAATCCTGAGTATGATCATTGCTGGAGCTTTACTCATTGGAGCAATTCTTGCATTGTATTTCATCACTAACAATAGTGTTCGCCTTATACTCATCGGTATATTCATGGTTGTCTTCGCTGCCAGTCTTCATTTCTTGACGAATGCGAAAAGGACCGAAGTGTTTGCGTCGACAGCTGCGTATGATTCCCATTGAACTTTCAGCGGAGATATTCACGGCTGACTTGACGGTAGATATGCAGCAGTATTGGTGGTTTTTGTGAGCGGTAATCTAGGAACATCTTGCACTTAGATGAAGGAAAGGGAATGGGGTTCCATGGTGGAAGGAAATTGACTTCTTTGTGGTGATGTTTCTAGGTACTATGCCTCCCCATGAATAAAGGTTAAATTTTTCTGCGTGTTGCCACCAAAAATTTAACCTTTATTCCAGGGGAGGGATAGTATTGTGTTGCACAAGTTCGAGTAGACGTTGGATTTTAGTACGTGGACGACCCACTAGCTCGTGGGGTATGCTCTTCGTAGTAGTGACGGTTCAGGGCACGGACCACCTAAGTATAACTTTATATATTCAACTCAGAAAATGGTCAGATTAGGTGGTAAGTAATATACTCTATTATCTGAGGTTTCCAAATCTCTTTTCAGAATCCAAAAATCTCTAGATTCAGGTGAGTTATATTGTAATTGGGGGTATAATTTGGTGGTAGTTATAAGGAGGTGGTCTGTGCCTAACCTGTTAGTTTTTTCTACTACGAAGAGGGCATGATACTGTAGCTTAGCTCCGTGCTCTCCGGTGCAGAAATAACAGGCTGGCAACAATATCCAAACGACAACTGGATAATAAAACATTATAATGTCTTAGATTATTAAGGACATTCGTTTGACAACAATAATCAGCTAAAATGTATCGGCCCAAATCGGCCTGTTTTTTCTCCTCTCAAGAGCCGTGGTAATTCTGACCTTCGACCACGGTAACCTTAGAGACTGGTAAATTACATCTATTTCGATACCACCAAAGACCAGCCGGTGCCGAAACCTCTTGTCAAGACTATGATCGTAACCATGAGTGTCCTGATTTCCAAGCTCCAGAATGCCAGGACCTAACACCGTTATGCAAGCTATTACAACAATCCACCTGAACCAGGGCAACGTCGAAACCACTGCAGAAACCGTACAATCCACGACAATAAAAGTCCACAGAACACAACCACCCATCAGCAGGTCGCCACACTCAGCCAGGAAACCCATCAACCTGTACAGGAAGCTGTCCCAACGCGACGAACAATCACCGAGTTCGCGTGGCATCAGCTAACCCACTGAAGAGCCTAGCGGAGACTCCAGCATCAAGATTCAAGACATCAAATAAATCGAAGCAGAGACCTTGGAAACCATTTGGAACGACTGGGATAAGCCGGATTGGGAGAAGCACGACTATACATCTGCCGAAATGGCGCACGGCATTAGGAGAAGCTCAATAAACATGGAGAGGCCGAGCTCATGCACGACAACAGACCGTTCATACCTAATGCAGATATCAAATACATGAGATGACTATCAAGAACCGCATTTCCAAAGTCGGCCTCAAATATCATCGTGGAGTTTACAGTCCCAAATTCATATATCGAGTCCTAGGGGGAAATACATCACAATATCGTCCGAAAGCATTTCCATATTTTCAACACTTATATACAGATTTGAAAATAACAGAGCTCACTCAGCACACCCTCATAGTATCCAATTAGCAAAAGCTGCCACTTCTACTGAGCAACATCCTTCCCAACAAGAAACCCATCGACCCGGATGTGACAACTAGGAGCTTCCCACTCAGTGAACACAAACCCAATCGTAAACACCACCACCACAAGAAGCATGAGCATTCGAACCCCACGAATCACGACACCACTGATTCAAATCCAGCCCATGCCTTTCGCTCCCCCGCTGACACACCCAGTCATTACAACCATTCCCGGTTGTGACGGCCGAGAAGCTGACCCCGAAGTAAATGTTACAGGCCGCTTCTACACTAATAGCAGAATTGGTTCTTTCTTCAAGAGCTGGCACCGCAATGGCGGCAGCGGAACCGCTGAGGAGCGCAATGGCGCCGAGGATGATGGATTTGGCGAGCATGGTGGCGGCTGGTCTGTTTGGTATAGTGTTAGTATATCTGCAAAAGCTGAGTGCGGGGGAGGGGGGACCATACTTTGGGAGGGAGGATATATGAAGATTGGTAGGTGCTGGTAGAAGGGTTGGTTCTTGGAGGAAACGGTAGAGAAGTATGGCTGGAAGTAAAGTGCAGAAGGCTGGTGGGTGAAGAGTTGATTTGAGAGCAGTTGCTCAGGACTTTATAGAAAAGTCCTCGTGCCTCTCAACCTTCCCACGTGCTTGCCTCTCAACCTTTTCCGTAGGTTAGAGGTTTCTACCAAGGCTCCCATATTGTCTTTCTGTCCTGGTGTAAGGATTATTATGTCAAAGTCTTGGTGCAAACTCTTGGTGCAAACTCTTGGTGCAAATTCTTAGGGCTTCTTCTCATCCATCACTTCAATGCCCACCCTTACTAAGCAGTATGGCTCCGAGTCACTGCCCCGAAGCTGTCTACTGATAGGATATCTCGTACAGGATTCTCCATCGCGTTCAAGGTTTTGTACGTATATTACTTTAGAGGCTCTGAGATGTAAGTGTATAGCTGGCAGATAGGCCTCTTAATCTATTCCTATACTTGGACCTTCCTAAAGCGGGGGAGGGGCAGGCTGGCACCTCAGAGTACCGCTCCGCTCTCGCCTAACATAAGCCGGCCCCGAAAGTTGAACGTGAAAGTAGTAGAATCGACCGGAAAAGGGAGTGGTAACTTGACCGATTTTTGTTTTGACCAGTCAAGAAATTGATTGTGCATAGGTAGCAAAACGAAAAATACCATCCTTCCTTCATAAAACCCTCTGACTAAAGTCGAGAGGCATACCAAGTCTTACAGTATTCTCCCTTACGTATTCGTCTGTCTACCTGACAGGAAGGAACGAGAAATGTTTGTAAGATCTTATAAAGTACATAGCTCTCTGGGCATGAAAGTGGGGGTTGAAGTTACCGTAGAGCCGAGGCCAAGATCTTACTTACATTTTACAATGGGTCTCCAGGATCCAAGGTTAACCTTATTTGGATGTCAGGTACGGAATTTCTCGCTCTCTCGCTGTCTTTGCTTTACGTAAGAGCCTACTTTTACTTTAGTATATTAACCCGGTCTCCATAAAAGCGGAACTCAGACCGGGAGGGATCTAAATCCTGACCGTACCGTACGAGAAGTTTATCCGTCTTCATGCAGGATCCACAAGTGGATGTGGTAAATACGAGACACGTGCGAGAATTCTATAACTACGAAGTAGACAAGAAATACTTCGATATAAACTTCTATATCCTCTCCATCATCTTCACTTTCTTCCTTAAAACTTACCCTCCCTCTTCCCTCGCAATCCTCCCATCCCGCACACCTCCCTCTTCATTCCCCTCCTCAACCTCCTGATCCTCTCAACCTGCTCCTCCCTCTCCCTCTCCAACGCCGTGCGCTCCTCCATCCTATTTCCCCAGTCAGTATCAACCAGATACCAGTAGAAAAGCCTTATGAAATGTAGAACGTACTTCCACCACAACCCCCCCCGTAACCCCCAACCCCAACACCGCGCACGAGTTTGAGAAAACCGACACCAGAACTCTAGGGATCGGCATTTTCCCTCCCTCTCTCCCTCTCACCCTCTCTCACTCTCTCACACACTCTCTCACTCTCTCTCACTCTCTCTCACTCTCTCACACACTCTCTCTCACTCTCTCACACACTCTCTCACTCTCTCACACACTCTCCCACTCTCTCTCTCACTTCCATGAATCCGTAGACGCCTGCACTTATACTTGTACTTATGCCTCCAACCCTTGAATGACTTTCTCCCCCTCTTATAATCTGCGCCGAAGGTCAGCGCAGTGAGTGGAACTATTTGCATGCATCAGTTGATAAAATATGATATGAAATGCAATATGGAATAGAAGTTGGGTTTTGGGATAGGTAAGTGTGGATGAGAGGTATGGGATGATAGATTTGTAAGGGGTAAAGATAGAGACGAGACGGGACACTTACTGCACACTATACCGCCAACTACTCACAGTCAGCGTGGTGAAGGCGAGGAGGGATGGGACGTCGATTTTCTTGGTGAGAGTCCGGAAGGGTCCCTCCCATAGGGACGAATTACAAGAATCAAAAATATAAAAAGGTGAGGATTTGAAAGTAAGTTATAAAAAGAGTAATGGTATCTTGGAGGAGGAAATGGAAGTTCGGGAGTTTTGTGAGTGGTGGGTGGGTGGTTGAATATGTGTTATGATGTGATGTGTGAGATATGTAAAATGTGTGTGATTTGTGGGATGTACAGGAACTATATATGTAAAAAATCAAACACAACGTTAGGGACCGGACTTGGACGCTATTTTGGGGGGTTTTGTGAGTTAGGTATAGGGCAGAGGTAGAGGTGGATTAAGAGTTTAGGAGAAGAGTTTTGCAGTCCTGCAGTTTTGCAGTTCTTCCTTAGGCCAGCTAAGGTTATGGGATAGTGGAACTTGGAAGTGCTATTGAGGATGGAGTTGGTAGGAGTAGGTAGTATTGCATGGCTGGGTCGAATCGAGGTTGAGTCGGGGTTGAATGTTTATTCTACAAACATATAATTGACATTATCAGGGCGAGAATGCCCTAAAGTCTTTCCTACATTCAATTCTACGGTGCAGTCGATTTCAATTTCCATGATGACCGATAGTTTTCATTACATATCTACCAAAAGACACCGAGCTTCATCTAGCAGTAGCACACTACCCGTTCCATCAGATCGAGCAGCAGATAGAAGTACGGCTAGACGTGGTTCACATTTATGCCCCCGAGTGTCGAAAAGTGCGTAGCAAAGACTAAGATCACAAAGAGGTTACAGTCATACTTACCAAACCAAGGATATAAAACCAATATAAAGAGGTATCAATCAATTAACTAAATAAATAAAACAACAATTAGAAAAGTAAGAAAGTTAACGACCGGGGTATTCCTGCCAGAAACAAGTCCGAAACCAAATCCTGCTGTCCCAAAAAGGAAAAAAACAAATCCATCCGTGTACTGCATCACCCATCCTCCCATCAATGTGCTGTTTTCCTGACCATATCATTTTTGAGATTTCGAATAGCCCGGCTTCTCTCCTTCCATTTCCAAATCGTATTACTCATCAATTGTCGAACATATCCCCATTAGACCCCGCAAGATAAAGCTGGCAGGACATAAAAGCGCTGTTGGTGAAAGAAGTGTGCCACTTTGCAGTGAAGTGCTGAAAAGCGATTGATCAAGAAATCGCACGCGCGCGCGCCGGTATTCAAGTAGACCAAGCTACATCAAGCGAAGTGATTGTTAGTCAAGTTTCTCCACTTAGATATTCTCGACGACATGGGCATTAATAGCCCTTTGGAAACTGGAGTCCTGACCTCCAAAATCACTGTTATCAAACTGGGCTGCCGCATTGGATCCGCCCTGTCCTGAGCCTGAACCTTCTCCGACTGCCATTTGCATTGCATTTCCCATGTTAGAGGCGCCTGGTAAGAAGATGACCTTGCTGTTCGCAGACTTGGCCATGGCTTGCATGGCTTCGAGGTATCTGATTTGCATGGCTGGTGCGCTGGACAAAATGTCGGCGGCTTGTCGCATGAGCTTAGCGGACTCAACTTCAGCGCGGGCAGCAATGACTTTGGATTCTCCGATACGCTTGGATTGTGCGGCCATGGAGAGAGAATCTTGGAGCTCGCTACTGAAAATAATATCCTTGATGAGCATGCTCTCGACTTGTACACCCCATCCAGATGCGACATCCTCAATAATCTCCTCAATTGATTGAGCAACTTCCTCACGGCGTTCGATGACATCTTGTAGAACACGGGCACCAACGACGTGGCGAAGCGTTGTTTGTGTACGCTCAACAAGTGCCTGGCGCACATTGGAGATACCGAAAGCAGCTTTGTGGGGAGATGTAATGTGGTAGTAGATGACGGAGGTCAAATGAAGGGTAACATTGTCCTTGGTCATGCAAACTTGTTGTGGCACCTCTGTGAAGTCGAAGTTAGCGATGCATTTTTTGGAGCAGGGATAAGAATGAACATACCAACAATCTGGATCTTAACGTCGACTTGAATGAGGCGTTCGCTGAGCGGGTTGATTTTTACAAGACCGGGGTCGACAGCTCTATAGAATCTTCCAAACTTCGTAACCAGACCAACATTACCTTGCGACACTGGCTTGTATGGATTGGGGCAGATAATGCAGCAGGGAATGGCACCAAGAGTACCGATACATGAACCCAGGGTATTGACTGCGCACGATGAGATATTAGTCGTCGCTCATGTACGAATGCGCGTCGCAGATGAATCATAGATGGGACTTACTCATGTTCCCATACCATCCGTGAGAGCTCTGGTCATCGCCATGTAGAGTCTGGGCGTACGATGGCTGGAGATCCTCTCTCCTTGGTGGTTGGACACTTATAAGTGGGTTATCGCTTCGACCGGGCGTGTTTTGTTGGGCGCGGGTTCCATTTGTTTGTAATCCCGACGAAGCACCTGCAGAGGAGGACGGCTTGTTGACGTCGTCGTAGCTTGCAGACATGTTGGCAGCTATGTAGTTGAGGGAAGGAAGATATTAATGTCTCCGGGTAAATGGTAATGCTCAATGGAGTAAAGAAGTCGTGAACAAGAGCAACAAAAGGAGAAAGCGAAAAGTGGTGTGATATGTTGTGAGATGGGAGTTTGCGATGAAGCGGGGGGAGCTGTAAGATTATGTAGTCTTGTGCAGTGCAGTGCTGTGCTGTGCAAGGTTAGGTGACAGCTCCGAAATGTATGTAAGGTGTAAGGTTTGTGAGGAGAGAAAGCTTATCTTGGTGGCGCAACGACAGGATTGCGCCTACCTCAAGGCACTCAGTATTACCACAAGGCGAACGGCGAACGAGGCAATTACTTCGCGCAGCTCCATCCCTGTATATATTGTGCGCTTGGGGACTTTTGCGGGGAAGAACAAACAGTGGATGCACATTGGTGGAGACAACACGGTTCTGTGGGTCTGAGAAAGCTTGCCGAGCGTTTTCTATTCTTCTGTCCTTCTTGAAAGAATAAAGAGAATAAAGGGTGGTGGTTGCTGATGTGATGAATCACTGGTGATGGTTGAGGTTCCAGGTTGATACAGTTCTCGTATCACATCATCTGGGGCTGTGAACCAACACAGAAGGTGGGAGGGAGACAATCAGACAATCAGACAATTAGAGCCGTTTCTCTTCGATGTTCGCTCGTTTCCCTTTCCTTTCCCTTTCCTTTCCCAAGAGAACCTTCATTCCTTCATTCCTTCATTCAACTCGATTAATACGGATAACACAGGAGGTCCAAGAAGAAATGCCTCGTCGCCGTTCATTCTTTGGCTGCAGTGCTGCGCCTCCCTTCATACCATGTGATGGTGCAGAGTGGATTAAAAACGCTCTTCGATGGTGCAGACTGCAGTTGACCCCTCGCACACTAATATGTCGCCCATTCTTCCAGAAAAGCTTAGCTATCGCTAAACTTTCCGCAAACCACTCAAAACCGTTCCGATCCCCCTGTAACGATCGGGCGTCGCCCGGTAAACCGGCTCTTTCGTCGATCATTCTGCGTAGAAGACATCATTATTCCGTCTTACCTGTTACTTTGGACTTTGCTCGGTCGGCATTATGTTATACTATCTGCTACCTCGCACGGAGCGTCCTCTCCAATCAACAGATATGAGAGACATAAGAATACAGTCAAATTTACTTGATTCTCACTCACCCTGTCTATCTAGCACAATCGGAAGAGAACAGCCGTGCTTCATTGCTTATCAGGTATGAAAGCAAGTTTCAAGCGCCGCAATATATGGTCCGACAAGTCAAGATACGGAGTATATTCCCGGCCCCGGAATCAAGAACCACATGGGCCCGCTACCTGGTCTAATGCATCCACCGTCCCGTTTTCATCCGTTCTAGAAACACACCACTTTCAGATGAGCTTGGCATGCACTTCTTAGGCGCAACTTTCACTATCACTTCCATCTCGAAGTGCCATTACGTAACCACTCTGTCTTGCGCAAGGATGAAAATCACAGGACGAAAGTGGTGTCGGGATTCAGAGAGGCTCAGCCCTGCCAAGACTGTCATCCAAGCCTATTCGGGCACACTAAAACATGCGGATCATTGGTCTTCATAGCATTTTCATCTTTCATCTTGCATTGAAGAAATCATCGTCCATCTCGTCAGCAATATGGTCAGCTTCCTGATTTGGCTACCATCTAATGTAGCGACGAGAAGTATATCGCTCATCAATATCATCTCTAGGCTGTACCAATCTTTTCAGTTCAGGGCTGCCAGGGGACAGCCACTCTGCAGCTTTCCCTTGGTTGATGTCGACTTGAAGGCAGGTATATATCCCTCATAGCCCCAAAACATACAAGGAATACTGCTAAGTGGATCAGTCAGCTCTTGGAAATTCACCCGACTTTACTCTCCTCGTCTTGCACGATGGCGGTCTGAAGCTTGTAAGAATTCTTTCGTCCCATCAGATGGCACGCAAGTATCAGCATCGATAGCAGCCAAGCATTTCTCTCGACGCATTCGCTGCGCCTCCCTCTAGTTTGTCGTCTATGGCAAGCACAGTGGTCAGTGGTCACTCAGTCGGTATCGACTCCCTACTCGGCCACATTTTCCACGGCTGGGATCTCCCGTCTGACCCTATAGTCAAACTCATTGAATCAAAATTCTCTCCAACAACCTCACTTCACTTCTATCACTTGGACAACGCAGAGCTCTGGTCGTTCTGAGCATTCATCCTTGGCTCGTGTGTACACGTGATCGCTATGCATCTGGATATCACGTGATAATGAAGTTGCTTCCACTTGCGCTACTAAGTTAATATGAGGAGAATGCATTATGACAGCTACGATCAAGCCCCTAGACTGGTTCAAACGTGATAGAAATATCAAGAGGGTGATAGCGGCCCTGGCAAGTAAGTTGTTCTCATTCAGCAAACACCCGGTCCGCGGAGTTCTTGTAGCAAGGTTGTGAAAGATGAACATGCAATTGATGGGCATAGATGAAGACTTAGAGAACTCACAATGAATAATGTCCAGGAGTCTCAAATATAAATGAATTATATATATGTAGCACTTTGTTTCATGCTGGGCTTTGTGGCCTGTGACTTCTGTATGTTTCGTGCACGGGCCATTGATCTCACTCGACGCTTCACTATCTCATCATCTTGGCTGAAATTGACGACAACATGGAAGGACGCGACAAACAACCCATAATCCGCCGGCAGAAGATATCATCGACGTGTACTTGGATCGCTTTAGAAGTTATTTCTTAAGCTGACCACTTACCCTCTTTCCAACCATGAGTCGCATTCAAGATCTTCCGCCGGAGCTGCAATCCGAGATTGTCCGTTCCCTTTCAGACCTGATTCCCTTGCACGAGCACGATATAGATCTGTATTGTCTAGCTCGTACATGCAGAGCTTTCAATGAGGCTACGCAACCATTCTTATATACAAAGTATATACATAGCGGCCCCAAACAAATGGTGCAGTTTTTGATGACAGTCACACGAAGTCCAGAGTTGGCTGCTATGGTTAGATTTGCAAGTGTGAAGGAATACGGGGAGAGCACCAAGATTACTGACACCAGAGGGTCAACTGAAGAAGAAGAAATTCATGAAGGGAACATAGCGCACCTCTTCGGAATCATTGGCAAACGACTAGGGTATCCGACCCAGGAGCTTCATCGTAACTCCAATATGCATGAACCAGACGAGCAATTCAACATGAATTACCTCCTGGTGGGTCTGATACACATGTTCTCGAATATCCAGACACTCTGCGTCGAACGAATTTCAGGAAACTCGTGCGGAATATTTCGAAATCCTTGGTTTGCAAAAGAGTCCGTTGCTGCAATGTATTACTCGAAGCTTGTGAGTAGACCACGGTTCTTTGCTGCTCTAAAGCATGTCGAATATACGCAGGCTTCGTCCATCAGTTTCGATCCTTTGCAACTATCAGATGTCGCACCTGTCCTAGGTCTGCCCACTTTACGCTGCCTCAAGATCTCTGAATTCGACTTGGATAGCATGGATACTTTCACAACCTTCCAGTACCGCCAGTCAGCGATTGAGGAATTACATGTGTCAAAGATGAGCATGGCGCGACGTATGCCTCTCTACTTCTTCTGTTCATTGACATGTTTGAAAAAGCTCAATCTCTCTTTCGAGAACAGTTATTACATGTCAATCTTGCATGAATCATTGTCGCTCACGAAGGAGAGTTTGGAATGGTTGGAGCTCGATGGGCCAATTCATCTTCCTGGAAATGTGATCAGTCTGCCCAAACTTGCTGAGTTTTCAAGATTGAAACATATTAGGATGAATTATATACTCCTCCTGGGACCCTATCCGTACAGGGTCAACCTTTGGGAGGTGTTGCCGAAAACACTGGAAAGTCTTGAATTACTTCAGGATAACCATGAAAATGGTGCAGAAATGGTCGCTCAGTTGATTGAGTTGGTCTCAAGGAAAGAAACTAACTTTCCTGTGTTGAAGTATATTTCGACGAACATACCACAAGTTACAGAACAGCTGGAGGACAGTGGGTTGTCCACGATGTGTGAAAATGAAGGAGTGGATTTTCGAGCTCTGATTTAGCACGTCAGCTCCATGACCTCTCTAAAGTATGGTATACTTCATGGCTCGATCATCTTACTTGTCGGGGAGTAGAAAGAACTTGGGTTCGTCGGACCACAAAGCAGTTCGTCGATAGCAGCTTCTCCAATCAGAATGATTGTTTCGACATGCAGCCTTCACCAGGACGATACATGATCAAGTTTGGCGCTTCTTGGATGTCAGACGAGTACAAAACTGCAGAGGAAAGAGCGGGGCGAAATCCGTTTCTTGTCGCGACAATGCCTTGTTACGCAGTCTCTGATCTATATCCAGTTGCGCCTTCCTCAGCCGGTGAGCTCATGGTCTCGCCAACTACTCGTCAATCATCTTTACTCGCAGTCAACATCTCATTAATTCTGCCCCATCACCGGCCCAGTATCGATAGTCATTCTTGAGTATTATTTGAGGATCAGCATATTTAGCTAACAGCCACCCGGTGGTTCGTCTGTGCCCAAGACTATGGCAGTGCTCCTCGGTGTCCCTGGCCTCGAGGTTCGCATCTTCGCGGAAGGTAATCCTCTTCCAGAAATTGACCCCGCAGTGTCCGAAACTACAAACATCCCCAAGGAACCAAATGCATCAAGCAAGGGCGAGAACGCAGTCAGCTCGCTGGACGCATCGAACATCACCACCAAATACGTACAAGCAAAAACAGATGAATCCTTCAGCTTTTTGATTATCCTTCGGCCCCCATTTCTCAAGTTTGTCAAACGAAAAGTACAGAACTTCTTCGCAGTCTCTGTACTTATCATTATCGACGGCGTTCCGGTCAGCGAACCATTATACCGAGCATGTCGGTTGGAGAAATTGGCACTTGGTAAAGCTCTAGCGTTTGAAGCGCGTGGGTATACAGTGGGCAAATCACGCCGTTCGGGACATGTGAAGGATTTTTTCTTCAGGAAGATTGAGACCAGTAAGTGTATATCTCAATTTATCCCAATTATTTGCAAATTAAAGAACATATCTTCAACTTTGCTACAGCTCACTAACTCACAAACACCGCAGAATCTGACAGCGACGATATTTCCCCAGAACGCATCAAGAAGGACGAGGCTGCTTTAGCATCAGTCGGCAGTATCGTCCTCGAGATCTACACACACACGAAAGAAGACATAGACTTCAAAAACGAAAAAGTACCCCGCCGGGATCTGATGAGCCCAGATCTGGCATTCGATTTAAGTCGACCGGTTCACAAGGCCTCATTAAAGAACAATATCTCGTATGGAGTTTCTCTTGGGCCCCCGCAATTTTACAGGCATTTGGGAAAGGCATCACATCTTAGAAACAAAGATGCAAACCCGCTTGGTGTTTTTGTTTTTAAGTATAGATCTTTAAGTATGAAACTAATCCTCGATATTGAGGGGGGAGCACACTGACTGGTTTTTGGTAGGATTCGTGGAGCTCCAGCAGAGATTGTCGACCGCGCTGTCATCACAGGTAGGAACTTGGCGTAATCAGAATCCAGGCATTCATAGGCATGCTGATGAAAGCCAGGAAACCAAAGATGAGGCGATGATGGTGGTAGAGAAACCCGTGGCTGTAGCATCTCCCCTGAGCTATACATGATCTCCTATAATTAACTTTTACATGCTAATTACAATGTATACAGGAGCAACCACAAAAAAATGAAATCCCCACCACCATCATTGCAGATGCAGCAAATACCAAATCCGAAACCCCACTTTCGCCACTCAGCTCATTGGGGGGTATTAGTATTGGTTCCTGGGATGAGGAGGATGGTGGTGGTGGGTGTGGTGTGGGGGATTTTGAGAAGATAGATGCCTTGGAGGAAAATTTTCGGGTGGTGAGTGAGGATGAGGATGAGGAGATGCTGATGTAGTGGGGAGACTACCGTTTGAAGAGAAGGGAGAGGATGAGGGAATCGAGTATTGGGGTTGCGGAGGTCTTGAAGAGGAGAGGTATAGGATATAGGATATGGTACTCTGGCTCCACTTCGCTTCGAAGGTCGCGAGTGAAAGAGAATGGGATTGGATAGTATGGAATCTTGGAGGATGGAAGCGAGGATCGACCGTCGAGATCAGCTTGAGTAAGAACTGTTTGTTTGTGTGGGGTTTATTAGGTTAGGTTGGTAAGGACGTACATATTTGTACTTTGAATACCTAGTCAATACATTAGTATATGTCATTTGGCTATCCTTTTCTTTTGTTACATTGTACGGTGATTCTATTCTGTGTTTTCTTTGTCCTTTGTTCTGCTTTGTTCTTTTGTTTGCAGGTCTATGATGAGGGTTTCCAAGTGGGATCGAGCTCCAGGAAGTTCTACCAGAACTATGCCAGTGTTATTAGGGAGTTCCTCGGCTCCTGCCTGCATTGAAACATTGCAAGGAACGATCGCTACAATATCAAGACCACAAGTCATCCTCACCACAGAGATACTAGGTATCTACCCATCATGACTTCCCCTTCTACAGAAGCATAGCAAGTGCCTTCCCTCAACACCTACTCTGCGAAAACAGAGTTTCCCAAGGTAAACAAAACAGAATGTTTCCCTTCGTCCGCGTTTCTGATCTTCTTTTTTTCCTCACCTCTTTTGCGATATTAAAAATGCCCATCTATTCGACTTACGTACAGTGGAGTAATGGCCACAATTTGTGCGCCCTGCGGCGTATTGAATGAGGTCCGGAGCTGGAAAGGCGCCGCTCAGCAGGCGATGCAAACCCGGCCGAAGCCGGATACGAAAGATGCTGACGCTGAAAGGGCAACCTGAAGCCGAGTCCGAAACGTTGGCAACTTGGCGTTACGCTGAGCCCGGCAAGAGATGCTAGCGCGCTCTTGTCGAACGCTGCTGGGGTTCAATATGTGTAGTACTCATCAAGGGACTCTTCACCGCATGTATTATTATTTTCCTTTGTCTTTGTTGTTTCTTTCCTTAAAATCCAAAAAAAGTTGGAAAAAAAAAGGTCCCCTCACCACCAAGGCTGGTGGGGGGGTCAAGACTGCATCTTCTTCAGGCTGGGATTCTGGTCTGTTGCTGTTCTCGCTGTGCCGACAAGTGGTGCGTTCAACCGACAACACCTTCAATCAGCAACACCTTCAATCAGCAACACCTTCAATCAGCAACACCTTCAATCAGCAACACCTTCAATCAGCAACACTTTCAAGCAACACAACCTCAACAAACGACATCTCTTTGCTCAACGGCGCCTGCATTCGGCAACCTCTTCGATTGATTAAGTGTCTCTGGCCCGCGTGTCTTCAGGTGGCGGTCTCTTCAGGTGGTGGTCTCTTCAGGTGGTGGTCTTCTGGGTTGATGGGGTTAAATGGATTGGTGCTGGGAACGTCAAGACTGCATCTTCTTCATGGTGGTGTTCGGGGTTAATGGGCGATGGAGCATGGAAAAACTTGGCACAGAGGCGGAACAGTACCGGACTTGGGTTGGTCATGCACTGGAGTTTCTGGTCATTCATGGAATATTGTCAGATCTTAAGGATACAAGAGGTTGAAATGGGGGATCTGGGAAGATATGGAAGAATGTGGGAGAATGCAGATGATATGGATGGACATTAATGGATTCACTTCTGGTACTTGGATTTTGTGACAGCAATGCATATTACATCATGGCGTAGAACAGGGCTATTAGAAATTATGGAGATACAGATAGAATTGGCAATCATCAATCATACTATGCACACATCTTCATAATTCTCATCCAGTGAATCCTCGACAAATCTGCCAGTGACTTTGGAAATACGATTCGATAGGGCGGTAGAAGAGCATCGCTCCTGTGGCATGGTACGTGGGATAGGCTACCGACCGAATATGGGTCAAAGTTCAACTACAAAGGATGAGATCTTGGTTTTTGAGGATGAAAAATCACGAAAAAACGCCTCCAGAATAGTACTGCCAATTCTAATGTCGGTACATCAAAGTTTTACCGTGGTGTACCTAGTTACCAGTGACTCATCGAATGACTTTGAGAAAAGAAGAGTTGAAACACATGCGATTGGATCTCCCCACGTCAATAATCACATTGAAAATCCAGAGAGTTTATGTTCTTAACTCATGCAAAAGAGTAATTAAAGGAGCATATCTAGTCTGAAGAAAACTTGTGCAATTTATGATTAAGAACTAGGGTATCTAAGCTATGTCGAGTCTCGATTAGGACGTGTCGCATTTTCCTTCTTCTTTGTGAGGCGACTGATGCAGATATCGTAGAAAGAAGCATGATAGACTTACTTTTGCAACATAGCCACCGTCATAGCAACAGAGAGAGTAGCGCACGCCGGAGAGAAGGCTTTCACGAGTGTTCGAGGGAGAGCCATGATTCAGTCGATCACTTTCCCTTCGAATCCGCAGGCAATTGTGATTCCAATTGTTGAATTACTTTATTGCCTTCTTGCCACGCTTGGCGTAACTCGTTGCACTTTGCGGAACTGTTACATAGCTGTCAGTATGATAAACCTTAGCTGCATATGATGGTTGTCGATTGGAACACTTACTGTACTGTGTATCTCCAGCTCATCACACCCAGTGTGGTGGTAACGAAAGTTGATGAGAAGTCAATGGTCTTGGCGATTCTTAGAAAGGAATGCATAAGGAAGACAGCGTGATAGAATGAGATTTCGAAAAATTAGATATGGATAATATGATTTATAGTATAAGGAAGTGTTGAGGGTAGACACGAGGAAGTACAAGAATGAGGATTGGATTTGTGTGTGGATTTGTGTGATATTATAGAGAAGAGAAAATTCAAGAGGAGAAAGAGAATCGAGGGGATTTGAATACCCAGAAACCAATTCCTGTACTATTCTTCGGTCCCATATAGTAATTATCTTGAGAACTATTTTGAGAGGTGCTTAGATTTATATATTCAGAAAGGAGCCTCCAATCATATTTTCGTGTTGGTGATGATGTTATTCGCTTATACTCGCTTATATGTCCGTGGCTGCCGGCTGCGTGGAATTGCTAACTCCCCACGTGCTCCCCACGTGCTCCCCACGCTTCCCCACGCGGCCCTGTGGGGGCCACGGGGGCTTCCTTATCATACCAAAACTTGGGTCAAAATCGAAAAGAAAAAGAGATTCGAATATCTATAAGACTGCTAAATACTTACTAAGAATTGAAGTAACCTTCGAAATCATTAGATTTGTTGTGTTGGTATCATTGAAATTTCATTCAAAGAGAACTTTAGTAGGGATGACTCCATCCGGTTGTGTTCGTCGTTACTTGTTGTGTCTGGAAGAGTGAGTGAGTGAGTGAGTGAGCGAGGTGCTTGAGTTCGGACTTTTGGTGGTTATGAAGGGAGGCAGGAGACTGAGTTGAAGGTTGCGGTTTATCTGGCAAAGTGCGTGTAACTTGGCGGAGAGTATGTCGGAAAGGTAGAGTGCGTTGGTGGGAGGAGGGAAGTTATGAGAGGGAAGTGGAGGTTTGGGAGAGGAGCTGGAAGTGAGAAATCATAGAGCGGGGAGAGAGCAAGAGTACTAGGAATATTTGGGTTCTAAAATCAACGCATTTTTTGTTTTGTTTTTTGTTTTGGGTGAGATAGAGAGTTCTATGTTAGAAAATATCGCAATCTTTTTTCGGATCAGGATCTAGGTATAGAGTAGTATCTCTGTCGGGTGAGGATATGAGATTTACCTTCTATTTTCCTTTGACCTATTGCCCATAGCCGCCACCATAGCTGCTGGATCCGTAGTATTGTTCAGAGGAGGAAGGAGGATATTGTTGCTGTTGCTGTTGTTGCTGCGATTGCGCTCCATATTGCTGCTGCCATTGCTGCCATTGACGCTGCTGTTCCTGCGCCGCTAGCTGCTGTTGTTGCGCTGGCGCACATGGAATCCAAGTCCTACCGTCCGCTCCACCATAATAACCATCAGCACGAACTGCTTGTGGCTGATCAATTGGGTTATCGTCGGGGCCACCGCTAAACCCAACATATTGGAGGTTTCTACCATCGGGTTGGGTCTGATTGGTGGGAGGATCGTACGCTGCGGTTAGTCTAGACTGGTTGATGCCGGATCCAGCATAAGTGTTCCCCTGATATGTGATGGGTTGTCCAGACATCGTTCCGCCTCCGGGTGTAGGAGTGTATCCGCCGCTACCACTGCCACTGCCGGGTGAAGCGGCTGCAGGAGAGCTGTAGGTAGCATATCCTGATGTAGAACTGTTGTAGGGAGCTTGAGTTGTGGTAGCACTATATTGAGCGGAAGAGGTTACTGCTGGGTTGTAAGTGCCGCTGGAAGATGCGTCAGGAGCATGAGCAGCAAGACCTCTAGAGACAGTTTGGTCTGGGGTGAAAACGCTATGCGTACGGCGGCTTCTGTGTTCTCTGTGTCCTCTGTTGGAAGACATCTTGTAGTCTAAATTCTTACTTATTTTTCTACGGTGAAAATACAGGAAAGAGGAATCAGGATCTATTTGATGAAGCTGTGGATATCTTTTCTATGATGGTTGATTTTACAGAACTTTTCATCGCTGATATATTCGTCATCTTTGCTTTGTTCAATTGTTGTGTGATTCATGCTTTGTTTTGCAACATGATTGTTCGATGTTTATACTTGTAACAATAACTCTGAACAATTCAAAAGAATGGTATATCTTTCCCATCATTCCACGAGCACTTGTTGATCTAATTAACATTCATCGAATCGGCAAATCTTTCTAAGTAAGAAACCTACCTACAGCTACACCCCTTCAAACCCGAAGCCTTCCGTTCCACACTTACCAAAATGTGCCAGGAGATTTTCTACAACCGAAGATGCGGGTGCAAGACCGACTTACCCCCTCCCACTCAGCGCATACAAAACTGCAACCAACGAGTCTTCACCCGAGCCTGCATCGAATATGTAGCCCGAGAAAGCTTCCTCATACCCGAAGGATATGGAGCTATATGCCGAGCCTGCATTACCTGGCAATACTTACCCAACCGCCCCCCGGACGATTTGATCAAAGACGAGTTGAGATTCTACATGCAGCTCGAAAAGACATTACCGGAGGTCAGGCGGATAAACGAGGAGCGGGATGAAGCGCTCAAGATCAGCAAACAGAGGAAGATTGAGAGGGAGGAAAGACAGATGAATCTGCCGAAGCAGATCGAGGATGCGAAGATGAAGCTCGCGGCGATGGATACTGCGGCGGCTTTTTACAACCGTGAGAGATACGATTGGTTGGCGAGGGAAAAGGCCAGACGACTGGGACGAAATAGGAGAAGTGAAGAAGAAATAGAAGTGAGTCAACCTCTTGATTCATCTCTCATTCGGTCTTTCATTTATTAGTTCTCTTATTTCTCTCATTTTATTCTCCACCCCCTATTCCACAAGCCTTCATAAAAACTAAAAGCACAAAAAAATGCTTCCGAGCCTGAGATCGACCCCGAATTCAAATTCATATTCAATATCCCCTATATTTTCTTTCCTAATTCTGTGTAAACTATTTTTGACTTCGTGAATAAAATACGCATTAGATGCTCGCAAATGTCCTAGGATTCCGAGTTCACTTTTCTAGTTTAGTAGAGAAGTGCTAGAGGAGGAGCTCGCTAGGACGAATATCAACACTACTATAGGCTTCAACACTACTCGTAATTTACCTTGACCCCAAATTTCGTTTTTGGACATTTAGATATTCACTGAATCATATCGGGGAATCATGTATCTGTCGCAAGGACAATATTCTAGGACGATGCTTTTCTTTCGATGTTATTTCGGCCAAGTCTGTGACTTTGCCTAGCTCGCGTGGAATTTTACACTCGATTCTTTCGGACACGTAACTTTCTTTCGCAATGTACTCTTTCGACCATCTATACTGTGAGTTTAAAGTTCTAATCCGTGGCACTGAATCACGTCTAGATGGAAGGTGATTGTTCTTGATTCAGGTAGGCTGGTTCTTCTAAGCGAAGGGTTGAGGGAGGCCATTATAAAAACCCCTCCTCATGTGCTAACTAACCCTACAGAATTCTATGAATGCCGTTATTAGTCCTACACTGCATGAATGACACTCTCCGTTGTCATTTTGGATCTGATTCCGACATATACCATCAGTCATTTGCAGCAACCTCATTATCGATTCACTAAACAGCTTGGAGATGAATCAGATGATCCCGTAACGTAGTCATATATAATACCGTTGACTTATTTTCGACTGAGCAGAATTCTCATCCTCCCTTCTCCTTCTGGATCACCTACAACGCACTACAGAACAACAATCCTGTATAAGCACAAGTAGTAATTCGAGTACACAGTCTACACTGTATACGAAGGAACTCAATGTCCACCTCTATACATAGGATTCCAAGGAGATTATGAACAAAGTCATTACAGAAGAACAACCCATATCTTCCCTCGAGACTCCCCAATCTTAGAATCACCATCCACACCATATCCTCTGCAAACGCTCAACCCTCAACCCACAAGCCCCCCATCTAGCATTCACACCAAAAACAGCCACCCCCAAGATGTGCAAAGAATACTTCTACTTCTACCGCTGCCACTGCTCAGGAGGCGAACCCCGCCAAATACACTACGACGACTGTCGAGGCAATGAACCGGCTTTCACTCGAGCTTGCAGTTATTACCAGTCTTTCAAGGAATACTTCCGTGAGGACTATCCGGCCTACGAGCAGAAGAAGAAGAGAGAACGAGAGGCGGCGGCACAGAAGCATGGTTCTAATAATTATTGAGGAATTTGAGTCCAATAGAATGCAGGAAGGAGAGGTGGATCGAGCGTTGTTTTGGATGAGATTCGGAGGAGTGTGGAATGTGGAGAGACTTGCGAGAGAATATATATTGAATATTGATAACCAAATTTACTAGAGTACATGAACAGTGATTTGTAAAAATGTGAAGACTCCTTGACCGAAGATTGTGAAGAAGATGAAGTCGACGGGGTGGTGTATATCTCAAAGATTGCAGTGGGATATCATAGAGGGGTTTGGGGAAGAAGAAAATTAGAAAAAAGCGTTGCTGAAGCTTTGAAGGTTGAGCGAGAAGAATAGAAACAGATTATATATGGCCAATGTAGACAACAAAAATCCAAGTAAGCTTCTTTGTTGACAACCCATCAATTGTTTCACAATGTGTCTTTGTTAGCAAACTAACTATGTCCTTGTGTCTTTACCCACAGACTATGATGAACAACGGTGAACGTGAACACACTTAGTGAACAATCCCGTACAGCAGCGTTCAGACAGCATTCGATGGCTATATCTACCTCGCCATATTCCATCTTAAACGACATTGACAGTTCATCATCGTAGCTCAGCACAACCTCTTAGCTATCTGCTCCATAAATCTTTCAGCCTCTGAATCGCTTTTCTAGAGCTTTCTTAAAAAAGCAAAGATCGTCAAAATGTGCAACCTAATCACCTTCGTCCACAAATGTGGCCATGAAAAGAGTGTCGAGTGGGTCTCTCGCGGAGAGACCTCACTTGTCTGCCGGCATATCTTTCCACTTCCCCGTCCTCTCGAAGATGACTGCGTGGATTGTATCATGGCAAAGGAGATGCAGGAGCGACAACTAGACGAGGAAATGGAGACAGCTTCTTATCACAGCTTTGATACGGAGCCAGGAGAGATTAAAGAGGAGAAACAAGCTCCCATCATTAATCCTCGCAGCAAACCAGGCATTACTGACGAAGAAATAGACCACCTGATCCAAGAAACCCAAGCCACAGTGCAGAGGAGAGAGCAGGAGCGTGCCGAAAGAATTCGACAAGAGCGAATCGAGTATGCCATGAGCCGTAGGAGGCTATCGAGGAAGCAGCAAGCGGACATAGCCGAGAACGCCGAATTCGAACAGCGCTGCGCAGCAGTGGCACGAATCCAGCGGAGCCGAGAGGAGCGAAAGAAAAAGATGAAGCACGACGATGAGGAAGAAGATAGGAAGGTACATGCGAAAATTCACCGTCTAATGCGGGAGAATGGCGAGCGGAAGAAGAGCATGGAGCTCGCCGAGGCCGAGGCAACTGGTATGGACCGGGAGGAGATAGAACGACTGCGTTGGAAGAGCGTCCAGAAGCGGAAGCTGAGGGCTCAGAGAATGGAGCGAGAGGAGAGGATTGAACGTTTGTGGTCCAATCTTGCATGAGTTTAAGGCCGCGGAAAGGTATGGTTTAGTGAGGTGCGGATTAGTAACAAGCATGGAAGGTAAGAAGCTGGACGTAGTCGCGCAATTTTTCCTCTTTCTAGTTTTTCCTTCAGTCCTTTATCTTTTGTTATGCCCAGTCCGTTATTGAATTCCTCATCTTTCCAGTTCTTGCATTCAATTTCCCCATTCAACCTCCTACTTACCTAATCCCTTTATTCATCTCTTTCTTAAACTCTCCCTCAAAAAAACGCAACACCTAATATAAATCAACTCCTACCAAAATACATGTAAGCAAGACGGTTCCATTGTGCTATTTTCTCCTGTTAATAAAAACGAATAAATCACTGAGTGTATCATTGTGCCCTTCAACCACGCAGTCGGCGTCATCAAATTCATGTAATCAACTACCCCTTATTCTGCGTGATACTACTGGCTTTGATCTTAAATATTTGCATGCCGCTCGACCTCGTCCTTTGAGAGATTTGACGAGACTTCCCTTGTTAGGAGATAAACGGCATCATGGGCAACTCAGCGCTCACCACAAACACCGCCGGCAGGTAAATAGATGACAGACAACGAACTGGTGTCCTCGGAAAAGGAAACCGAGGCCATCAGGGAAAGGTCCTAGCTTTCAGCATCGAACATTGAAAATAGACCCAGATTGAAGACTCTTGCAAACCAATCACACTTCTGCTCTTCGAAGCAAGATGAGCATACGTTGGCGCAAGCTCACGGCAACCACAGGGAAACAAGAGAACTTTTAACGGAGAAAGCAGAGCACACAGTTTTCGAAATATCCCAGGACCATAGAATTATGTCTGACGATCCTAGCAGACTTGCACGAATCCAATACGAAAAGTTACCACTCATCCATAAATAGATCCAAGAAGACAACATACATAACACCCATCACACGTGCCCCAGATCCAAATCCAATCTAACATAAGATTTACCCTCCCATCCCCCGTTGAACAAACCTTGTCCCTGTTACGAGCATCAAAACGTAAGTAGATAAATCAAAGCAAAGCAAAGTAAAGTAGCGGTAAACCAAGCACGCAACGCAAAAACCCACACCCGCCGAAAAACGCCACAGATCTCCCACCCATCCATCCAAACAAGCAAGCGCTGACAAATTTACGCACAGTGCATCTCGCATCTGCGCCTTTCCGGAGCGGAGCGGAGCCGAGGATGCATGTGCTGTGCTCTTGCCTTCCTGTATGAAAAACTTACGTTTGTTGCATATCTTACGGAGAGGCATGTTCCAGAAAATTCGTAGCGTAGGAGCGCGCCATATGCTGAGTTGTCATTCAGCCGACGCTCGGGGGCTTTTTCATTTTCCTTTTCTAGAAACTAAGAACTTAACTAACCTAAACTGCGGGCGGGAATTCCCTTGAGCGGGCTGATTTGATTGCGGAGAATGATGTAATGGAGGCGTTTGTTTTGTAGTAAGACCGCGCAACCTTGCCTGGCCTTGGAGGGTTGGATGCATGGCATTTTTGGCTGACTGCAAGCCACATGTGGTACTGCCACCTGTCAGATTCTATACGATGTTCGATGGACACTTCCATCCTCAGTACTTCTGAAATCAGTATGCGGTAAGAAGTCGCAGTGTCTAGATGGTTTGCTGATGGACCACGTGGCTTCAGAGGTAACTTCTATCTGTTTTGGATATATGTCTGCGTTTCGAAAATGGGATGCCTTTTCTTGAGGAGAAACAGCGCGCTGGTCATGGCTGCGTGGGCGAAGTGAACTCTGTACTGTACATGTATATTGCATGTTTGATTGGTCATGCCAGCGAGTCTTTACGAAGGTACTTTCAAGGAGACCAAGAAATATGGTTTGGCCAGTGCGAGATCTTGTTGAGATTACAACAGCGGGGCTTGACATCAGTGATTATCCGACTGGTCTCCGACTGGTCTCCGACTAATGAATGATACATGTATTGGTGATGTATCATGACCGGAATACTCCACGCTCCTCAGCTTGTACAGTACCTCGGCGATTACTCCCATCATAATGGTACCATTTGGTGGCTGCATCAAGGCTGACAATGCTGACGGGGCCGACAGTACGTTCACCGAATGTCCCCCTTTACTTTGATCTAAGCGCGGTGCGAGCCGAACGAACTATTGCGAATTGACTCTACACCAGAACCAATGAGAAAAGTCTTGCCCGACACTGGCCGACAGCCACACCAATCAAGTGAGTGAAAATATTGGATGCATGAACGAGCGCATGTAGACTGTAATAGCAGCCAATCACGACTCCAATCCCACAAGAACTTTGAGCCGGCTGACATTTCAGAGCTTCCTTAGCAGGGGCTAAATCCTTCGATCCATAACGTCGGGTCCGTCGTGACGAACGAGGTTCGCTCACTGCTCTCGAGTCTTACAACGCGAGTAAGAAGAAAATTCTCCCGTAGTACGAGCTGTTTCATGCGGTCTTCCCAAAATGGTGGTGGGGGATCTTTTGACTAGGCTGGAAGACGTGCAGAAGTCTGCACAAGAAAAACGAAAAAGTGTTAAAGCAATGCGTTGTATGCGAAGTATATTGGTTGCATGTGATACCCAATAGTTCCAGCGACTCGGTCGCACCAATCATTCCAACAGTTGACTCGGGGAGACACTAGATGAGGTGTGGTAAGTAATTTAAGAGAAGAGACATCCTGCTGGTCCCGGAAGTGAGGGGAAAGCAGCACTAGTAAGATCTTCCTAGGGTCCTTCAGTGTGATGTTGGTATGTACGCCCCATTAGTTGGTGATTGTTGGAACACACGAATAGCCTGTCATCTAGCAAGTGCTGTCTCGGCATCCCGGGAAGGAACCCTCTTTTGGTAAACGGTTGTGTTGGAGGTTAGTTATGCCAAATATCGCAAGAAGGTTCATCGTTCAGAAACATTTGGCGGCCGCCAGTGTTCTAGGATACCCTAGGCTAACCATCAAAATGGGTCGAGAAGACGGGAGGCTGCATAATCATATTTAGAAGTACAAGATTTGAGACAATCCACTATCCCCGGCCTTATGTCTAAGTGACGTTGTGGGGCCAAGTCCTCCCAGCAAAACATAGTGTGTTTTGCAAGTGTGATAGGAGTTCATAGTAGAAATGTTCTCACAGTAGGGAGGTACTGTTGTACCGAAAAACGCCTCGATACTTCCCGATCGATCGTATCAGAAAATTTGAGGAAAGTCTCAGTGCCGCGCCACGAATGTTGTTAAACGAAGCACAATCCCAGTGCCATGGACTTGTATACCCCTAAAGGTTCGTCGGACTCCTTCATTATACTTTAAATTTTGTAGAATAATCAGTAATCTCCCGTATCGAAGGATCTTCACGATAGTGCTGTCATTAGGACCAGCGCGCTTTACGGCGGAGTATGGCTACCTATGGTAGGATCAAGAAAGGTTTGAGGTCTCGGTGGAAAGGGCAACCGGAATTTCTTTGTAAGCCCGCCTGTTGTTGTGATTTAGATTGTAGGACACTCAGTGTCACTCTTACTGATCTAGAATGGTGTGAATTGTATAGGATCCCGGTGGAATTGAGTTTTCAATGAGACAGGAAGTTCAATGGCTCGGATAAAAGTGTGTTATTTGATGTCGGTAATCGTCTTCGTACAACAAAGGAGAGCTGTCTGGTCACTGCGCTCCTGGGCAAGTATGAAGTCTAATTCCGAGCCCGGTCCTTGCCCGAATCCATAGCCTTTAAATCTGACAGGATGGAATCATGGAAGTGGCTGTGGATAAGGTAAAGATGGGTGTGCCATGTGATACATTTCTGTATCCCTGTACACCTTAGCTGTCTCCACAGGTTACCAAACTGTCGGGTGCATCTGACGAGGTGGATCCAATGAAATCCTGGTTTCTTGAAAAAGAAAAAACGGGAGAGGGCGTGAATGCTGGTGACAATAGTCGTATTCTGTGACGCGCTCATTCTCTCAGCTTGAAATGCGAAAAAGCCACCAAGCTTGGTATTTCTGAAAAATCCTAAGGTGTTTGACAATGGCTACTTCAATCTCATCCCACCGGTGACGAGGAGACCGGGAGGGGCTCTACGTAGCGGATCATGAGAGGACTCCGCAGCAAATAGAGCAAGAATGGGGAAATGGTAGAACTGATCGGGAGGTTATCGCGGCAATAGCGATAAGATGTCGTAGTCATAGCCCGATCGCAGACAATAACCCGGAGTGGAAGAAGTCATTATTGAACTTGAGCGGTGTGACACGGTGTCAAACTTTATCCATGATTAAGCTGCACTGCTGCAGTAGTTGCTCTCCACGGTTTCCTGCAGGATGCATATGCAGTTATGCATTATATGCATCGTGTTCCGTATCGATTTCTGAAAGCTTCTCAGCTTCTGAACGTGTGCCAATGAGGTCTACACCGACAAGTGCTCGTAAAATCGATCCGGGCCTCTGGCAAGGCGTACCATTCAGTTGGGAACGAGCTTATATGATCAAGAATAGCGGTAAGATGAGTTGAAATGATAGAGTGTTGGATCGTGGCAGATGATTTTTATAGTGCTGAAGATCCCAAATTGGATCCTACCACCTTACAGCGTACAAAGAGAGAGCCTGGCCGGTTCTAAGAAGTACAGGGTAGAGCAATAGGAATGCACGAGTGATGGTAGCGACGTGATGTACCAGTACAATATGTACAATGACTCGCTTTCTGTTGTAGACGTTGGTTTTGGACGGAGCGAGCCAGGAAATGGGGCTCAATTGGGTTGACATGTGGACCGAAAGAAGATGTGGTCAGTATTTCCCTTTCCCGCAGTGTCAGAAAGAAGAAATAGCCCATTGCTATTCTGGATTTGGCAATCCTAGCATTGCTGACCACTCTCCGGAGAATGTCTGGATATGGCAGAAAGAATAGGATGGGTGAGAAAGAGAGTCCCGGAACTTGCTGGACGGACGAACGTTGAACGTGAGTCTAGACAAAATTGAAGTCAATTGGCCAGTCATGCATTTCATGCATATCTGTCCATGAGAGCATTCCAATGGTTACCAAAGTTGGCAGCAGATATGTTCAACAAGGATATTTCGTAGTTCTCGATATTTTGGTAGGGCAACGAACCAAAACTTGGTATTGGCCTTAAGTGCTGCAGGACGAAAGGATAATGCCTGAAGATTAACACAGGCCTCAGTCGCAGACTGCAGTGCGCCTTAATTCTTACCACACCAGTACGAAGTACTGTCTGGACGTGGTAACAAAATAAATTACTAACCAATATTAGATGCGCCGAGATTCATCGACCAGTCCGTTGGTACGCTGGTTTGACGTTGGCGCGATGCCCGATGCCGATATGAACAGGAAGACAGAGCTCCATTTATTGCGAAACAATCTACTTCAAAGTAAGACGCAGAGTAAGTAAAGTCTCAGCCAATCAATTCAACTGAGGGTCCAAGATCTTGCGCGACATGTACAAATTGTCAAGTAGAGTACCATGATTGATTGTGTTGGAAATGGAGACATGGAGTCTCTGAAAGGGTACGTCTACGCCGCTGGTGCGAAGTAACAAACCAGAAAGAGTAACGTATACGAGTAGGTCTGAAGAGGTGGGGGAAAGGCCGCCCAAGAATGTAATGTATGTCCCCATACCATTCATTCGCACGATGGATTCGTCTACTCGTGAAATTAACCCAGCTATCCGCTCATTCTAAATGACCTCCTTTCCAGCTGGATACTGCGGTTGACGGATCGAAAATAGCTTCATCCTCAACCTCACCCACAACGTAGATACGCCCCAATGAAAAGCGGGCACCCGGGAAATGGGATGGTTAGGGCACAGCTTTCCCATCCATCCAGATCTTTCGAAGAAGGAATGCGGTAATATGTGTTCATATTATAGTATGAACTCAAATTACCGCTACTGCACTGTACCAAGTATCAGAGCTGCGGATGAGAATGACGAGGTGGACTAAAGAAGGCAAGACAGGAAAAGGGAAGAGAGCGACATAACCGACCTTGGGACGAACAGAGAAGCTTTGTACCGGTAAGGTTACGGTACACCATCCTCAACCCCGGCTCCGCCAATCTGGATCCCAGTGGTACTTCGTACAATGTTCCGACACCAGCAGGGGGTGAAGGAGCAGGGGGAGGCTCGAGAGGTGCGGGTAAGAAATGAGACACACGGACAGGGAAGACAGGGAAGACAGGGAAGACAGGGACGACCGGGGAGAAAGGAAATGGTGTCAGAAACGAGAAACGAAAGGCACAGTGACGGACCGGGGACAGCGATGATCAGTCAGAGTTGCCATATTTTGCCATATTTCAATTCATGGTACGACTGGCCCCCGGTGCAAGTATCAAGATGCATCTGTAAGGCGCAAACATATCCTCCGTACGAAGCACCTTAGTAGCAAACAGGATCTCATCCAGAGACATGTGCCGTAATTGGTGCTGGGTGAGAAGATTGGTATCCTCCCTCGTAAACGAAGTAGAGAGAGTGCAGAGCAGGGCAGAGCAAAGCACAACAGGGCTGGCAAAAGCATTTTCCATACCAACACCAACACCAACACCAAAATAATCAGCTTGCCAATCCACTGCCCAATCACCCAATGAAAGTGATGTCCTCGCCATCCGATCCCATTCCAACGGAGTAACTTTTTGGATTGTGCCTCTTTGGACTGTCAGAAAATGCGGCGGTTTGAGACGGCCGATTGTACTAGATAGATTGGTTGGAACCTCTCTGCCGGTAATGGTAACTAAGGCAGACGAGGCAGAGTAAAGATGACCACCTAGAAAATAGTATGAAGCATTGATAGGTATTTATACGGCCACGCCGACTCGCTGTTCTTTTCTGTCTTCTCTTGCTATCACGGATTTCTCTTTCTTCTTCCTCTTCTCCTTCACGACCTTCCGCTTTCATATTTCGCCCGTCCAACTTTCCAACTGAACTGTTCCAGCCTGCTCATTGACTCGTCCAAGTATACGAGCTGGTCCGGCGCGTGACATTGCTGCACTGTACGCACCCGGTGGATGATCCAGGTAAATCAACGACCTCACAAACACGTCCTCGCCACACACGACATCGCGCGCTCTACACCAACCCACCACCAGTCGGCCAAAGTTACAACCAACTACCAACACCTCTCAATCGTATTGTATTGCATTGAGGTCCTTCCCAGTAACTTTGGAGCAGAAAGTGGAACATAGGTCCAACCTTGGAAGGCATTGACTTTTCCTCAATTGGCAATTGGCGTGGGACAAAGAGCATTCATCGTTGGTTGTGGTACGGATAGTTTCTGCTAGTTCTGCTAGTTCTGCTAGTTCTGCTTGCACCGAGGGGATCGTACTGACTGGTACGAGTAAAAAGATCGAGAGGAGACGAAACAATCAATTGAATTTCATCAGCGTGTAACCCTGCAGTAAGTACCTGGTCTAGGTACATGTAAGACTTACCAGCTATTTTCCAATACCACCTGCACCTAGCTGCACATCCACCCACACACCACCGCACCACATCGAACACCGCACGCGCACAGAGACCCAGAATTGTCTGCTGCAGCGTCTACAAAGTACGGGCAAATCGCGTGCGGTCGAATTGCAATTGCACTTCCCATTCCCAGTCGCGCTGCAATTCCCACCCAGTTGCGCTTCCGCTTCCGCTTCCGCTTCCGCATCCACGATTCTTTATCGATTGTTGGCGTGGAAGAAGCTGCTTCTTTGGCAACTCGGAAGTGGGGATCGAAAGTGGGCTTGGAGAGCGAGCGAACGAGCCAGACGGGGAGAAAGGAAACTAACTGGAACAGTATTGTAAAGCAACCAGCCGAGCCCGAGACCCATCCAACTATCCACCCAAAACGTACATGCAGAGTACATACACCCAGTCCCTCACCCTAGAACTTTCCGAAACGTCTCTGGAGGAGGCCGAACTGGGAAGGGAGTTCGAGGGCCCTCACGCCGGTACACCATCATTGGCCGTCCAAACAATTGGAGAGGGCGATCGTTCTTTCCGGATTTACTAACTAACAGCACAGACTGTACACCTGTACACTCCGTCCAGCACTACAGCCCAGCACAGCCAGTACAGCGCGGTGCTCCTGCTCCTGCTCCTGCGCCTGCTCCTGCTTCTGCTTCCCTGCTCTGCCCTGCTGCAGGCGTCAGGGCTCCATTTGTTGCCGAACTTTCATTTACCTCCTCCACTCAGAACCCTACCACACCACTTATTTCCAAGAGAAATCTCCAAATCATACATAAAGAAGCGAGAACATCGTGGGCGTTAGCTATCCATATCTTTGCACTATTGCACATTGCACTGTTAGTTGCGCTGTTGTACAGTACGAGCGTCCCAGAATCCTAGAACCGAATACTACTCTACCTTACCCTCTATACGGCAAAAACAACGAACCAGGACCCTCCGAAAGTCAAAACTAAGAGCTTACCGCCGCCAGGCAACAAATTACCAGCAAATCACCGGCAAAGGGCCAACAAAGGACCAGCAAAGATCCAGCAAATAACCAGCAACGAACGCTTCCCCCCTCCCCTCCCCCAAAAGTTCAGCGTTTGTTTTCCTGATTCTCCTGTTCCCTCCACTCAACACCACCCACTACCTCATCCTTGTCCGTGGAATTGAGCGCCATTAGCGACCAGGTTACTCAACCTAGGTCCTTGGAGCCGCAGCTCCTAGAAACAAAGGCAGCAAAAAATCCCACAGGTTACAGTAGCTCCGTAGCTGTATGAATCTCCGCCTCCCGAAATTTCCATTTCCTCGACCTCACCCAATTGACCGACGTAGACTGGATATTCCTGCGACCACCTCGCCATAACCACCATAATCACCATAAATATCGCATATACATACACATAATTTCCGAATGATACGAAGGTAGCATATTACGCAAAGGGTACTTGCGACAACCATCATTGAAACTTGTTTGTCCTCAATGGTTGTTGCCGTGGCCATGGCTAACAATGGGTGCGTACTTACCCTCCCCTTCGTTGCCGCCGTAGAAAAAGACCTTCCGCGCCCTTCCTCGACGCCTTGTCCGTTGCAATCTGCAATCTGGCCGAAGAATGCGACTAGGACCATGTTGAGCCAAGGCCAGAATTCCATGCGCTGACTTGTCTTGAATGTAGACTGTCTTCCCCTCCCCCGCCACTGTTCTCGAATCCTGCTCCACCGGCCGACTACATAGAGAACGGGCGTTTGTACCATGGATTTCGAAAAGGAAAATATATGCTACCAATAGATGAGGTAATTGCAGCAAATTCGGTGCACGGAAGCTGTGTGCTGTTGGGAGGTTGGCTGGAAGTTGGTGCTAACTGCGGGGCTTAACAGGACGAAAAAGATCGCATGGATATTTTCCACAAATTCTTCCTAGTCGCAAGGGGCGAGCAATTACACTCAGTCAAGTTTATCCCGAACTACGACGGACCGCGCGTATTGGACCTAGGAACCGGGACTGGAATATGGGGAATAGATATGGCGGAGTAAGCACAGAATTCTACTTGGGTGGAGTGGGAGGCGAGATCTGGGAGAGCAAATAGGACTGACACCTTCGCGCGAACAGTGAATTTGACAGGAAGGGCTTGAAGGGAGACGTAGTTGGAGTGGATTTAGCCATGATACAACCTGCCCAGTAAGAATGGTTTAGAACCTATACCCATTTTCGCAAGTTAACATGAAGCTTCTATAGGATTAACCCGAACATATCGTTCCATCAGAGAGACATCGAATCGCCCTGGCATGGACTGGCTCTGGAGTCCTGGGATATGATTCACATTCGAATGCTTGCTGGAAGCATAGGGAGCTGGCCCGAGCTGTACCAGAAAGTCTTCAGGTGAGATTCACTCATTATGCAACCTTAGTACGATTGGCCTAGCTAACAAGCACGTCAAAGACATCTGAAACCGGGATATGGTTGGCTTGAACATGTTGAGATGGATTTTCATCCTCGTTGCGACGACGGCTCTTTGCCGCGTGAATCTGCCGTCAATGTGTGGATAGAAAAACTCTACGAAGCTACACGTAGCGCCTATCGACCTCTGGCCTACAATGCCGAGACTCGGTCAATGCTTGAAAGGCAGGGCTTTGTTGATATTCAAGAACAAGTCATTAAAATTCCGCTCAACCCATGGCCTACAGATTCTGCCATGAAGGACATTGCGCGGTGGTATAATCTCGCTCTTACCCAGGGGCTCGAAGCAATGACCCTAGCTCCTCTGACTCGCGTATTTGGCTGGACTAAGGACGACGTGGAGAGATTGGTCGCGGACGTCAAGAGAGAAATTTGCTCGAGAAAAGTTCACGTTTACAACAACATGTAAGCATCCCAGCCTATGGTTTGGTTGATATCCTTCAACTCTTTTATATTTCTGGCCCCGCTACCTTTTTTAATCTACTTTAGAGGGAATATTTCCCTTGTGCACCTGCTGACACTCAAAATATAGGCACATATGGACCGCAAGACGACCACCAGGACCTTGAGATCAATGTTTTCGAACCCGAATATATTTAGGCGGAGATCAATATGCTGGCTCAAGCGGGCGGATTACCTTTGCGCATGAATCTGTCAAAGCCCATCCAAATAACGCGACAAAAGAAAAGACCAGGGTACCCATATCAGCGTCTCATTCCGAACCTCGCCTCGAAAACGGGCGTTGTCGACGCTGATGACGAAATGATTGGACATAGGGCCTTGCTCATTCTTGTTGGATGCGCGCGCATACAATGCAATGCACCTTTAAGCGCCTGCATGAGCAAGCAAGGTTTGGTCGGCATGCATTGGACCAATGGCTCGCGGATTGGAAGTACAGTGCTGATCTACGAAGGATTTCGAAAGAAAATAGGGAATGAAGAGTTGGTGGCAACTCGTACGGGGTGTTTTCATAGGATGGATAAGAGAAGGTGCGGTCCGAAGCGTATACGGTTCTGTAGCGGGCGGGAACCTTGCCACGAATGGACCAGACACAACAGCCTGCGGCTCCCAGGATTTCGGATCAAGCTTGCCTAATGCGTTACTACGAGTTACACAAACGGATACCAATATGTTACGTTGACTAAAGCGGCGCAGCACGACATGAACCCGACAATTCCTGGGTTGCATAGTTAGCAGCCATGCTCGCACCAAATCAGAGGCGGTCCCATGACGTGTCGCTTCCTGGTGGTTGAAAAAGGAAAGGGAAAAAAAAAGAGGCATGAGTTGGCCGTTGCACAGCTTTTTTCTCTCCCTCCCCCAAGGTTACATTCGTTGTTGGGAACATTTTTATTTGATTTATTTTATTAATTTTCCGTTGGTTTCGAAGGATGCACGCACGCCACCAAATGAGCCGGTCGAATTGGTCCCGTCGGATCGAGCCAGATGTTCCGAGATGATGGTAGCGAAAAAAAAATATTATCAGCAGAAGCAAAGAAGATACAGATAGGACAGGACCGAGGTATGAACGGGGGGGGGGGACAGGGAACATGGGGGCTGACGTTGGGGTTGGGGTTGGGGTTGGGTTGTTCGATATCCAACACAATACGACACAGCACAGCACAATCCAACATAACAACAATCACAGTCACAATTTAGGAATACGGGATACATTCCATTTGGCTGCTGCTGCTGAATTCTTTATCCAACCCGACAGAGCGAACAACGGAATGTTACATTGGGTGTATATTGTATTGTATGTATCTTCAAAGGAATAAACAAAACAAAGAAGTGTGCCCCGACCACCTCAATTTTCGGGCAATCATAGTTTACGAAGTATTTTTTTTTTTTTGGATACTGGGGAGGAATCGCGAATCGGCAATTTTATTTTTCGGAGAGGGATTGCGGTCGCGTCGCGGGGTAAAACGGTTAGAAAGTATTGATCGGTGGTATATTCTGCTTTGGGATTTTCTTGCAGGAGAGGAGATTGAGGGGTTTCTAAGGCGAGATTATATACCCCTTCTAGGTTTTTTATTATTTGGGAGAATTGGGATTGGGATTCGGATTGGGATTCGGATTGCGGGTTAGGGGTGGCGGTCGAGGGTAAAATGAACGAGTGGGCGAATAGAAGGGGTGGGGTGGGGTTGGGAGGGGAGAGAAGCGAAGGGTTTTGGGAAGGGGGGGGTAAATAAGAGGAGGGAGGGAAGAGAGGTTTGCTATATAGTATAAGTTAGTATATTTTACAAAATAGATTGATTTGATCTGATTTGATTTGATGTGTGTCAGTAATTATGTACGAGATCGCTTGGTTGGTTCGCTTGAAGAGTTGGTGTTTACTTTGTATATTTTATTATATGGGGTGAGTATATAGATTTGTTGTATTTGAAATGGAGATGGGATGGAATGAAACGAGATGAAGATAAGTGAGAGTGAAATGAAAGTGAAATGGAAGGGGAAACGAATAATTGGTCTGGGGTTGTATATATGATTGGGCTGGATATTGATAGATGGCTGTGTGGAAGTAAGAGGGGAGCGGGTGTAGGGGCGAGGGATGGAGGGAAGGAGAATAGAGGGGGGCTGGTGGAGAGGAATAGAGGCGGGAAGTGGAGAAGAGAAGAAGTAGGTAGGTGGTTGAGTGCAAAGTGCTTTTGATTTCTCTTTTCGCGCTTAGGATGAGGTGGATGAGGTGATGGGTTGATTAGTTAGTGTGGTGATTCGACTAGGAGACAATAAGCAGGTAAGGAGGCAAGCAAGTATGCGCTTGACGGACTGGACTGGGCTGGACCTGGCTGTGTTGGAAACAAATGATCGAGTAATTGTTTGTGAGGAGGTGATGGTTGGTGAGGACGTGGACGGATGGTTGGATATATTGAGAACTCCATGCGGAAGTATATACAGTACAGGTGGATTGTCTATCTATCTATCATCTTAGATAAAATGGAATAGAATAGGATGTACACTTTTCTATATATGAAATACGATCGAACGCGACAGAACGGAATAGGATAGAAAGGCATAGGTCCTGTATATCTGGCTCGGCAGATCGAAATTCAGAAAGTTGGGGTGATGCCGAATATAGCATAGAGGTTCATGGAATCGGTTGGTTGGTTGTTTGTTGGTATGCTGATGCTGATGCTGATTCTGATCCTAGGGATGAAGCTTTCGGTTTGGGGAGATTAAGGGTCAAGTAGTTTTGGTGCTTGTTCTTGCTCTTGTGCTTTGCGCTGCGCGCTGCGGGTTGAGGTGATTGAGGATGTAGGTGGTGCTTCTTTGGTGGGGTTGGAGTGGTTGTGGTTTGGGAGAGAGTGGTTGGCAAGTTGATGGAGGAGTAGGAGGATTGGTGGACGGGACGATGGAGAATATTACTTAGGGTTAGTTGGGGGACGTGGAGTGGTGTGGCGACGGCACGCGAGGAGCTTAGATTTTGGGATGATTGGGGAGATGTGGGCGCGGATAGGTCTGGGCGGACGTAAGAGTGGAGCAGAAGAGGGGAGGAGGACATATGATGGAAAGGAGGAGGACATATTGATGGTGATTTGGCCCGGTTTCTTTGCGGCATGAAGATGTAGAGGGCTTTCTAATTGAGAGATTGAAAACGCGTCAGGGAAAGGAGTATATCGGTAGGGGGCTCTAGGAAGAAGTGAAGTCTTTCCTTGTGGGAAGAGAGGTAAACTCCCTCTCACCCTTCTCCTCGTGCAGCCTATAAAATACAATTGTATCCGCGTATAAGGAAGTCGACTCAACCTCAGAGTTCGAGATATGCCTAGTTCCTTCACCCGGCAATCATGTCAGTTATGACCTAAGATACTTGCTTCTCTGTGCTCGACAGACCCAGAGCTGATAGATATGAATCTCTAGACCAATCATAGCCTAAATTAACACCAACGCTTTGCTGCTTCACTCTATACTACCAGACATCAGGACTCATCGTTTGCCTGGCTTCTTATAGCATTAGCTGTGATCTTGGCCACTTGCAGGCGGTGAGTTGTTGGCGCATAAGAATAGGTGATTGTGTAGAATATAAGAGTCTGCGGCGAGTGAATGTTGCTTTGCTTTGCTCATTCACCCACTTCGAGGCGGTAGACGTGCGAGTTGCGCGGAATATGCGCATGCGTACAATCATGGAATGTCTCGAAACTGAAATGGTGATTATTTGTAATGGTGGAGTGTGATTCGATGTTCTGTGCAGAGGGGAAACCGGGGTGAGATGGGGAGTGTTGCTTTCTCGTTACCGGGCCCTGGTGTACACGACATGTTGTGGAAAGTTGCTGAATGTGGGATATATGTATACTTTTGAGTAGTGTTACTTAGGTCTACGTGCATAAAGGAATCGTGGGTCACATTGTGTAAGAAATCAACGGGGACTGTTCAACGGTGAAAGGATACAGGCAATAACTCAAACTTCTCCATGGAATATGAAGATCACAAGTCACAATTGCCCAAACTATGATACAAATTTTAATCATTAAGTATAGTTGTCATAAAAATGTATGTAATCAATACTATGAATGCTCCTGTACTCCTCGCTCTTATATCACTTTTTGTATAAACTTTACAGAAGTGTCTTCATCCATACGGCATACCAATGCCCCTTGGTTCGTATCAAACCAATCTGTATGCCACGACGAAAAAGAATTCCTCACGGCTCGCTTTCCAACTGTCCAGCATCATGCACCCGCGCATCACTAGGCCGTGCAACACGATCGTATCCCATCCCCTCCTCAATGTATCCCTCCTGGTGATACGTATTCTCACGAGGAGTATGCGGTATACTCGAAGAGCTCGAAGTAGACGCACTACTACTGCTACTATGCCTACTCGTCCGATCCGGCGAAGGCTCATCTGAATTAACTTCCTTCTCATTCCCTTCCGGCTCAGCATTTGGAGGTTTCGCTGCAGGGGTAGGCGCGAATTTAGAACGCTCCCGAATCGGTCCTCCGTATTTATAGAACACGAAAGGAATAGGTGCGAGCAGAACAGCTATACCAGCAATCAGAGATCCACCGCCTCCAACTCCAAGCGCATCGAACATGTAAGTTGTGAATAGCGGAGCTGCAGCACCGGCAGCTGATCGGCAAACGGTGTTTGCGGCGAGTGCGCTGGCGGCGTACATTAGGTAGGTATCTGTTAGGTAGTTGATATAAGAGACGAAGATAAGAAGAATGGATGCCGAGAGGAAGACGCCAGCGATGGTGGGTACGATCCAGTGAACGCTGTTGTACTCTCCGCTCCAGGCGAACCAGAACATGGTAATGGGGAAGAGGATTCCGCCAACCATAGCGAGTGGGAGTCGATCTTCGGCTTTTGCAACATAGCCAGCTTCTAATTTCTTCCTGTCTCGATGCGAGTTGAGGAAAACGAGACACCCGCCAATCATGGCACCGATTACGGTACCAATTAAGGGGAGCTCGCCTACACCGGAATTCCAACCGCGCTTTTGTTGGAAGACGATCGGGTAGATTGTGAATAACATGTAAAGGAGCGCATAGACCACTGAGAGGTAGATAGCGACAGCGAAAGAGATAGGATCGACAAGAATCCTCCACGGTCTCGTGAGGGCGACTTTGAAAATACCCATAAGAGAACGGTCGCTATCCTCAATCGGGGCCTTAACATTTTCAAAGCCCGGAATCTTCGCCGCTCTTATCCTCTCCGCCTTACTCGCCAACAATTTCGGCGCCAGCGTCTCCGGAATCGTAAACATGAGAATTTCTGTAAATCCCGCCATCCACAACAGTACATAGAAATTCCACCTCCAATTCTCCTTCAGCTCCAAGAACCCCGATATGACCGGCCCCAGCGCGGGTCCCGCAAACGTCATCATAGAAAACATAGCCAGCGCATTACCCCTCTCGACCGGCCCCCAAATATCCGCCAAAACCCCCGGCGCATTCGACAACGGCGCGCTGGCCATGGTGCCCGTCAAAAAACGCCCGATCAGCAACGCGGCGAAATTATTCGCAAACGCGCACAGAAAGGTAAACGCCAGGTACAGCGTAAACGAGATATAGAAGATCCATCTCCGGCCAAAGAACTCGCTCAACGGCGCCCAGAACAGCGGGCCAAAGCAGTATCCCAGCAGGAACAGCGTAATGACTAGATTGGCTGCTTCTTCCGAGACGTGGAATTGCTCGGCGATGCCCGGAAGACAGCCGGACGGGCTCGAGGAGGCGAAGGTTGCGTTTACGACGAGGAGGACGGATACGATGGTGATGTACCAGCGGCGCACCGACGTCCAGTTCTTGGGGTTTTCGATGTCGCCCGGGCTGAAGTCCAGGTGGCCATCCTCGTTTATGTAGGGTGTGTTTTCGTGGTGGTTGATGTGTTTCGTGCGGTATGGCTTCGCAGACGGCCGCGAGAGCACTCGTATTATTCGTTCCATCTATCCTTCCTTCTTTGCCTATCTTGCGACCAAAGCTTGATGAATACAGGACGAAGAGTTATGTTTTTTGTTTCCGAAATCTTGCTCTCTTCTAGCATTCCTACCCACGTAGGAAGATTTCGAAAATGAACATTGATCAAGTCGTAGGAATAAAAATAACTGAACTGGGGGAGGGGCTCCATTTTCTCCACAGACCGTTGATTTATTATGGATAAATCGGCATGTTAAGGTTACAGGGCACGTTGTGTCGCAATTTGTGAGCACTTACGGTGGTGTATCATAGCTAGCATGGAAGATACAAGCAGACCCGGAGCCCATCTTAAGTCCGGAATGTCATCATCATTACATGGTAAACCAATGCTTTGGCTCGGAGGAGTGCCACTAGTGGTAGATCATTACGAAATCGGTATCAAAGAAGTTGAGCTAGCGAATCAGACAGCGCTGTCATACAGTTCGGCCGATGACACACGAACGGGAGGGCGAGTTTTGATGCGACGTCACGATCCCCCTTTGTTCTAGAAGGTAAGCGAGAGCGTATACGGTGCGCCACTGGGGATAGTTTCGCGGCATTTCTGTACTGTGCGAGTCCGAAACTCTTTTTTGATGTGTACTAAGCAGCAGGCTCTGTGCGTACTTCGGATCATAATCAAGGCCTGACAGCACAAGTGCAAACTCTTCTAGCACAGCACAGTGCTCTAAAGCTACCTCCACGGCATCTATCACAAAAAATCACCAAAAAAGTACCTCGAAGGGCACCGAGCAATAAGATAAGCTCGTGTTCTATTGTTCCCCCAGGATTGCGGTCGAGCGGGTGCACTTTTTGCTTTTTATCCGCTCAGGCTCGTGCGCTCTCGTTGGTTGGTGCGTACGCATCCCACTCGGCATCTCGGCACCGCGAAGGCGTCAGAGGCTGACAATAACTCAGCGTCTTTGAGGAGCGGCAACAACAATAACTAATCATGAATAAGCACGGCTGCGTGAGAGGATAGGTAGGCGTATTGAGGCGTTTGTTTTATTGAATTGTCGGCAATATCGGATCGGATACAAGAAAGCGGGATACGCTCGAGATTTTGTAAGTTGATGTCAATTGCTCTTAGGGCTTCTAGAACTCATGCTACACGTGCACCTGGCGATCTTGGCAGAGACGACTACTTCTCGACAGTAATGACTAGTTTTCGATAGCAGCGACTACTTTTCGACAGTAATGGCTACTTTCGACAGTAACGACTACTTCTCGACAGCAACGACAGCAACAACAACTACTTTCTTTTCCCTCCCTTTCCTATCAATCCAGACAGCCCAATTCCGCCAACAAAAAAGCTTCTTTCCGTCTTCATTTCCTCTGCTGCTAGGCAGCATCGTCACCCTCAACCTGCGTACTCTCCTATTCCATGACATCAAGTCAGTATTCTAAACCACCCACCCCACCAAAGAAACCACACACCTCCCCCTCCCCCTCAGCCTCCCCCTCAGCATCCTGAGCCTCATCCCCCTCCCCCTCATCATCCTCCCCAACAACCTCCTCATACTCCTCCGTCACCCGCCTCAAAACATCCATCAACTCACTCGGCTCCGCATCCATAATCCTCATCAACAACCGACTCCGCACAATATCCGCCCCGACCCATTGGCGCGTGCCGAAGCCGTTCTCCTGCAGGAGTCGGTTTTTTTCTTTTTGTTTGTTTGTTTGTTTGCTAAAGAAAGAAACAACCCACCTCAAACCACTCCACCGCCTGCATAACCACATGCTCTTCCGCCTCCTCAAACGTCAACTCATAATACGCCATATCCGAGACGAAAGTCCGGATAAGACCAGTGTTGTCATTTCCTTGGAGACTCAATCTCATCTCCTCGTTATCAGGGACTTGGATGTGGAGGAACGATACGGCGCATAGGTCTAGTTGGTTTAAGCGCAGGAAGCCGGCGAGCAGGGCTCGAGGGGTGATCTGGTAGGATTCTAGAGAGGGCTTTTTTTTTGTGTTGTTGCTTTGTTTCTTGGAGTGGTGTTGGGGGGGTTTGTTTGGCTTTTGTAGATGGGGTTGCTGGGAGGTGAGTGAATACTTGTAACTTTGCGTCGACCTTGTTGGCTGCTTGACCTTGTTGGATGTTTGATGGTTTAACTTATGGGATGAACGCTTCTGGTGAGGGTGTTGATCTCGGTGTTGGTCACTTGAACAACGATTCACTCCATCTCGGTTTTTTTGCCTTCACGGGGTAAGGTGCTTCACTGTTCTCTAGTTCAAGTAATTCCTCTCCATTTCTATGAATAGCTGCATTGTTATAAAGGGTCTAGTTTCGAAGCACCATCGTATATGACGGCTCCCAAGTCTCGGGAGCGAAATTCACCTTGGATGGTCGATATTCCATCCACTCAGGAGTCAGCATTCACTACAACATGCTGGGCCATATTGCGGATCTAACGTTACTTGATCATATGTGAGCAAAGGCAGGTCATATATTGACCGTGGTGGACTTCCTAGAATCCTTGAACTGCTTATACTTTATTCTCATGTAGTCTGCTTACTATTCTGAGTCTCTGGCCCCGAGCAGACTTGCCATGGGGAATGGGGGGTGCTTGCGAGGTCAAGCGAGGGGTTTCTGCACGGTAGAGTAGTCCTTAAGCATGTTTAACCAGAGGAAAGAAGGCTTCTAGTTTAGATCTTTCTTCAATTGAATTGTTTTAGGTGAATGCTCTCCTCATATAGTGCTCTAGTTAAGTCTCTGTTTTGCTGGCTCCCATTCACTACTTATTTTCCACAAGATTTATCTGAATGAAAACCGCGACCATGCAATGCAGGATTCCTCCTCAGAGCGTTTCCCATAGATTCTTCGACCGCCTACGCAGTTGCCAAGCACGTACATGATCCCATTCTCTGCCAATCTGATGGTACACTTGTGTCCTGATGTCCTCTCCCATCTCCTCATCCGTCGTCGCTGGTAAGCCAAACTCCGATTCCTTGCCCGTTGGAGAACTCTCTTGACTCAAACCGGCAACTCGTTCTTCATCATCTCTGCCAACTCTCTCAGAGCTCTTTGCATTGCCCTTTCCTTGGTCTCGGAGTCTACCTTGCAAGTACATTCGACTTCCTCTATTAACTCCAAATTTGCCTCGTCGTATTTACTTGTTCGACTTCCCTCGATGTTGAGATCAACCAATCTTGTAATCTATGAAGACCATTAGATGTGCTTCAAGGACTGACCATATGTGGATACTGACCACATCGTTTATCAGTGCGTCAAATGGATTTTGGACACCGGCATCAGCTTCAAGATTCTTCGGCTCAGAGGCTGTAGCGACCGGTGCAGCTGAGGGATAAGGTTGGCCTCGAATTTCGGCGATTCGCACCTGCACTTGCCTATCAAGGTTGTTCTGAATTCTCGAAAACTCTTCACTATCGGTTCTGTCTTGGAAAATGGCCGACTTTGCCTGGAGATCGATGTACGCAGCAGCCTCGTCGGGGGTGAACAGACATGGTTCTTTAATCTGAATGTTGGCCCCAGATTAGTGGCATTCGACAGTTTGAAATAATCTGAGAGGCGAGAGTTTCGTAGAAGAAAAGGTGAGGTCTGGCCGGTTCTGAATTACTATATGGCCGGAATTATAAAGCTGTAGAAGGTGCGGGCTTGCCGCATTGAGAGTGAACCTGAAGTGACCAAAAACCTTAAAATGTGACGAGGTGTTCGACAAAAGTGAAGCTGAGATAAACAGCGATTCCTTTTCCATTTGAGTGCTGTCTAATATCGATAAAAAAGAAGCTCGGGCTCCTGCCTACTTGATCTTGCTCGTGAGTTCCATTAGAGTGTGAGTGCACACGCATGGCACTGTTGAACACGATAGCACTTACGCCAACCAGGTTGGCCAGCCAGCAGAGTGTTGTATTCATCATCTTCACTTCGCCCAATGAGATCCGCATGGCTATACATCACCGAATTAGCCATGTTGAAGGTATACTCGGAGAGTTTGTAGTGTCCAGAATCAATACAGAGTTTGAACCGTTGATGTAAAGCTTGGCAAAAACATGACTGAATCATCCTATAAGGTAGGACTATTTACAGCAAGCTTCCACAGAGGAACGACGAAAGATAGAACAGAGATGTAGATAAATGTACGTTCAAGAAAAGTTGCCTATATCTAAATTTAACATCAGACGAGACCGGAGACCAGAACAAAGTACATCAGACGAGAACCTCGCGGTTTCGAGCCACGTCCAAAATACCGCGACTAGCGGATCCAGAAATAATGCGAATCATTGAATTTCATGTTACTCGCTACGATTTATGCTAATACAACATTCAACTCTTTCCCCTGATGCCATCTTTCCGCGTTATCCACCTGTTCCTCATACCACTCATTCATCGTCTCTTCTTCCACATATCCCATATGCGGACTCAGCAGCACCTGGCTTCTCCCATCCTGGCCCCATTTGGTGCTCCTCCACGCGCTCTCCTGGGGCAAAGGCTCCAAATCAAACACATCTAACGCCGCACCACGAATCTTTCCTTTCTGCAGAGTATCCAACAAAGCGTCTTCCTGAATCAACGGGCCCCGCGAGGTATTAACCAACAAGGCGCTCTTCTTCATCAGATCCAGCTCCTTCTGCCCCACAATCCCCACCGATCGCTCACTGAGCACCAAGTGCACACTCAGTATATCCGCAGATTGGAACAACTCCTCTTTACTCACCGCCCTAAACACCTTCTCCCCATCCTCATCCTCCGTCGGCAACCCGCATTCTCTCGCCTGCTGATCCGCAGTCTCCTGCGTCAAGCTGGAGCTCCAAGCAATGATTTTCATCCCAAAAGCCAAATACATAATCTTAGCTACATTCGTACCCAACCTACCTAATCCCATCGTCGCGAACGTCTTCCCTCCAAGACCAGTCGACAGCGTAGTTTGCCAACCACCTTCCTTGACTACTTTGTCGTCCGATGCCAGGTTCTTCGCTATCCCAAGGATCAGCGCAACGGCATGTTGAGTAGTGCTATCAGGACCTTTCTTGCTAGTTTTGCCCATGGCACCTGTGACACGAATGCCGAGCTTCTTAGCCGCATCCATGTCAATACCTTTGTTCCTGCTACCGGAATTGAGGAGTAGTTTCAAATTGGGCAGCTTCTCCAAAAGAGAAGCTGGAAAGGGGGTGCGTTCCCGCATAGATGAGATGACTGTGAAAGGCTTGAGTCTCTCGACGAGTTGATTTTTGACATCCTCAGGCGTGGATGCATGGTTGTAAGGTAGCAGGGTGTCGGGGAAAGTGGCGATTTCGAACGTGGGCTTGAGTCGTTCGAAATGAGCGGGGGCAATACCTTGGTAGTCGTCTAGGATTGCGAGCTTGATTGGTGAGCGGGGGACGGGAGCCATGGTGAAGAGTTCTAGCCTGCACGGTAAAAGCTTAGTAGAGGAGGCTTGTTCCTGAATCCTGTCCGGAATGGTTACCTTCGTACGTGTAGAGTCTTGCACAAGAGCCGGGCGTGAGGATAATAAGGTCGATGAACACCAACGATCATTAATCTATTCATGTTACTGGCTGAATAAGTTCATCAACTCCCAAATTTGTCATCGAGTGAAGTGCGATTTGAGTATCCGAGATCGGAAAGCCCCGCATGATGTAATCCCTTTCGGGAATTGTATATTTGCCGGCCATCCCAACTCTGAATCGCATAAATATGAAAATAATTTTGAAGGACTTCTCACGTGGAGCTGTTACTGTATTTCTTACATTTAAGACTGTGGGGGTACTCCACAGAGTCCACACAAATGTTTCTCGTAGTCGATTCAGCCGGTGGAATGCTGGACATGTGATTGGTGCGCATCAACATCCAATACTATCGTGGTACAGCAAATGCGTTTCGGCCATGGAGAACTTATTGCTCTTGTCGGGCTCTCTTCCGCCGACACAATCCTCTGTTCCGCCACTAACTAGCAGCGGGGAATTTCAGAGAAAAGAATGTGCGTCGTATTGTTCCGACTGGTTTGCACGCGTATAATTCGTGGAGATCAGCGACTTACTGCACTCCATCTTTTTGGGAAAAGGTGGGTGGACGCGGATAATTGTCGAGACGCTACAATAGCTTGCGGGTCAGTTGACAGGTATATGTTATAAGTGATAGCCAACCTGCCTTCAATGGTACTTGCCTTTCCCTCTCATCAGGTACACAGGTCGTTCGCAAAGAAAAAGATAGAAAAATGAGTCCTTCCGCAACAGAGATCCATTCTTCCACAATGGCGAAGCCTGCCAAATCAAACATCGGAGTTTACACCAACCCCGCTCACGAGCTATGGGTTGCGGATGCGGAACCCTCCGTGGAGAGCGTTCAGAAGGGAGAAGACTTGAAGCCAGGAGAAGTTACAGTCGGCATTAGAAGCGTCGGTATCTGCGGGTAAGCATACACCGAAGCTTCCAGAGCGCGAATATTTACTAATTGTCGCAGGTCGGATGTGCACTTTTGGCATGCTGGCGCTATTGGACCTATGATTGTCGAAGATACTCACATCCTGGGCCACGAATCGGCTGGTGTCATCCTGGCGGTACACCCATCGGTTGACAGTTTGAAGGTTGGCGATCGAGTGGCTGTCGAGCCAAATATCATCTGTAACGAATGCGAACAATGCCTGACGGGCAGATACAATGGTTGCGAAAAGGTGCTATTCTTATCCACCCCACCGGTGCCGGGACTGCTCCGCAGATACGTGAACCACCCTGCTACATGGTGTCACAAAATCGGAGACATGTCGTTTGAAGATGGTGCTTTACTAGAACCTTTAAGTGTTGCACTGGCTGGCCTGGACAGAGCGAACGTTAAATTGGGAGATCCGGTTCTTATTTGCGGAGCTGGTCCCATTGGACTTATCACTCTTCTTTGCTGTCGGGCAGCAGGAGCTTGCCCAATCGTCATCACAGACATTGATGATGGACGACTTGCTTTTGCGAAGGAACTCGTCCCATCTGTCATTCCGCACAAAGTTGGCAGAACATCGGCCGAGGAAGGTGCCAAAGCCATTGTTCAAGCATTTGGAGGCATTGAGCCCGCAATTGCTATGGAGTGTACTGGAGTCGAAAGCAGTGTCGCGGCGGCTTGCTGGGCTGTCAAGTTCGGCGGAAAGGTATTTGTGGTTGGTGTCGGAGGAAACGAGATGAAGATACCATTCTCGAGGTTGAACACTCGCGAGGTGGACCTTCAATTCCAATACCGTTACTGCAACACATGGCCAAAGGCCATCCGGCTCGTGGAGAATGGGATTATCGATATGAAGAAGCTTGTTACCCACCGTTTCCCATTGGAGGATGCTATTAAGGCGTTTGAGACTGCGGCGAATCCAAAGACAGGAGCGATAAAGGTTCAGATTCAGAACGAAGACTAAATGCTTGTTTGTTCATTGGCGATGATGATGATGATTAATGGGAATACATGGCATAGCATTTTGTAGACTTCTGGTTTGATTAAAGTAAAATTTCCAACTGATATTCTTACGATTGAATGTGAAGAATTGAGTTATAAAGAGCAAATAATGAAGCTCTGCTTATTTTCTGGTGGTGGCTTACGTAATCGCAATTCCCACAACCGCGCACGTGAATAATTTTCTGTTCGTTCCTAAGCTTTCCGGAGTGCGTCGGCGAAAAAGTCGTTTCCTCTCGCGATCACAATTCACGACCAATTGCTCGATAATAGACAACTCGACCAACGAGAGTGTCATTTTCCTTCTGTTGAGAGGCGCCCAGTTTTACCATGTCATTACCCATCTCTCGCGCCGTGCTGCGGCAGTCGACCAAGCTTGCAGGACGGACGTCACGAAGATTTGAGTCTACCTCCTCTAAGGCCACGGAAGCAACCAAGGAGACAGCTTCAAAAGTACAACAGAGAGCTTCCGATTTCCAAGCAAAGGCCACCCAAGGTCTCTCACGTGTCACATCATCTGCGGGACCTGCTATTGCCGGTGCTGCTAAGGGACTCGGAAATGCGTTAGGAAAAGTTGGAGGAAGAACTGGGAGGGTTATCGCCTTTATTGAGCGTAAGTGGTGGAGATTATGGGGCACGTTCTTCCACTTAGGGATTTGACCTGATATATGCATCTAGGACAAATTCCCCCAACCGTCTACTACGCTCGTGTCGGATTAGAGCTTTCCAAGTTGGTTTTCCGAGGACAGAAGATGAACCCTCCGTAAGTATTACACTATATGATTGCTTTTAAATGACCAGAAGGCTAATACTATGGCCTGCAGACCAGTGTCCACATTCCAATCATATTTCCAGAGGATAGTCAACAGCATCCGGTCTGGAAATCCTCGATCTGCATTCACCTCAGCATCAACCTCCAACGCTGCCACACCTTCTGGCATGCTTGAACAATTGCGAAACATCAGCACAAGCCAGATGATTACAGGTGGTGTTATCTTTGCCGAAGTATTGGGTTTCTTCACAGTTGGTGAGATGATCGGTAGAATGAAGTTGGTAGGATACAGAGGTGACACTGGAGCCCATCACTGAGCGGATGGTACGATAGGGTTATGACGGAGCTTAGATGGAGCTGTGTATGACGTGAAAAGAGTTTGTGTGTGAGAGAATGGACAGGACGTAGCATTCTCTCAACCAGTTGCTTGAGAAACTGCGGATGACGAGCAACCCAAGGTGCTTTTTGCACATATCCCGCAGCACTTTCCTTTGTATGTCTGTACATCACAAAAATAAACAGCATAATGGTGGTTTAGAAACTCTCACGACCCGATTGTCCAGTCCACCTATCGCCGAACCGTGTTCTAGGGAAGAAGGGCCTCGAATATGGCTTTGATATAGACGTTGCTATAGACGTTGTATGATATACGCCCCTTTTCATCTACCATCTACTTAGGTACGGAATCACTTGAAGATTTGCATCAAACTGAGACAAGAATAACTTTGTGTGTAATGATAAGCTTCAATACCTCCCAAAGACTAGCTGGCATCCTCATCATTGCACACGCATGACCAATTTCCCACCTGAGCTATCCGGGCCTGAAAATGAGGCCGGAGAAATGCAACATGGATAAGATATACCTACCGCCACGGTTGTCTAACTCTACTTCATACGCCATTGCTCACTCATAAATGACAATATCCCGCGATCTCGCTCTGGTTTGACTGAAAAGTTTACCGCGAAGACACAACACTACAACTCATGCACGAACCGAGTTACTGCATTTGCCAACAAGTTGTGTCCGCAGCAAATGTTATCTAGCTTATTTATATTGCAGTTCCACAACATTGCGTTCCAGGAACCTTTTCCCTTGTTGAGATGAGGGGGAAAAGCGTGACATACCCGGTTCGAAAATAGACAGGGGCCGAAAGTCAGCTAGATATCTTACCATGTACCGAGTCCTGGCAACGACGACGACAGATAAGCTGTTGCAGCGCTAATCCTGCAAAAATCCTACCAACTGCTACTGTTTGTGGAGAGAACAGTCTTGAGAATAGGTCGATCGAGTAATTTAATGGTACCATCAATGCAGCGAGAACGTCCCCTTCGCCCTGTGAACTAGACCATATGTCGAGCGACTCCGTACCTGTTGGGGATATCTATAATATTGAGATATTGCAGATTGTGAGAATTCAAGAGTCTCCAGGGATACTGATTAGCACACATGCAGACATCTCTTCCCCAATCTTATTGTAACCAATCCATGAGTTCCATGTAGTTGTGCCGCGCCAGTGATTGTTCTCTTCTGCGGTTTCCCTGGTTGTAATATTGATATCTACTGGCGAGAGTCCACCCGCTCGCAAAACCTTATGCTTCATCCATGCCTCCTCGATCCATGCTTCCACGGCGCGTCCTCATTGTAGCGGCGGGATGATATTTTTTCTTTGCTAGGATCTGGGATGGATTGCCAACCGTCGAGAAAAGAGTATCATAAAACGGTTCTCATCCAGTCTGGTTTGTTTACTGCTCGCGCAGTTCAATTCATGACTCTGTTTCCGACATTAATTTCTGCTGTGGATCTAAGAAAAGAAAAAGTAAATATTTAATTAAGACCAGTCACAGCGAAGCGCAGCTACAGTTCATTTACAGACTTGGTTTTCGGTTTTAGTTGGCTGGTTTGTATAATACCAAGATTTAATCGTTATCTCATCTCCCACCCAGATCCGGATTGTCAACAACCTCAGAATTCCATCCCCCATAACATCAGCAGAGCATTGTTTGCCCATCATGGCTTATAATGCCATTGATCAAAATGACCACGAAAAAGATGTCGACGACCAGGACATACAGTCTGCCACTCCTAGCTCTCCCTTTCAGCGCCCCTCTCCATTGGATCATCTATTTTTAGATACGCAAAACGAGAACGGGGATACGAGCCAGAACCATACGGGTCTTCTAAAGCTTCCAACGAGTGCTAGTAGTCTCAGTCAAATGGTACGGTCCATTGCTTCCAAGAGTACTAAGTCCAGTGGCAGTTATGATATGGTAGAAGAGGAGGATTATGATGAAAGAATGGTCTCCCCAGTCCCATCGCCCGAAAAGAAGAAGGTTGCAAGCCGAGGAGGATCTTCGACAACGGATGAACCACTAGTTTTGAGCATTCCACGCCCGCGTCCCCTCCGAAACCCAGCCACAGCATCGTCCAACAATACGACTTCCCCTATATCGCCGCGTGCATTATTCTCGAAAGATCACGAACCGATTGTGCGTACTTCGTCCGGGCACAGCATTGCTTTGCGACATCCCACGCCGGATTTACAGGTTCTGCAGGGAGCATATGTGGGAAATATCGATAAATTAGAGAAAACGGCAGAACAATTGAGCATGACTTCCTCCATTGACGATGCGATTCGAGAACTCCATATGGAGCAGAAACGTTCCGACAGCCGACGATCATCGATCCTTTCCCAATTAAACGAAATGCCCCAAGTGTCAAGACAAGTCTCAAATGCGAGCTCCATCGTCGAGTTGAATAGTGCTGCAAGGTCAGGAGGGTATTCACCCGCGGCGTATATGATGTCTCCTAAGGGCTCTTTCTCCACAACCACAAGAGGACGATCCGCTTCGAAAAGCTCGAGATTTGGGAGTCGACCAGAACCAGAATTAGAGGGTAGACCGCTGGATTCTTTCGTCAACTCCTCCTTTCCTTCCCTTGTCGGCCATCAAACAAATTCAATTGCGGAACAGGACGAAAGTTCTTCAACTTTGACCCGACCAGTTGTCGACCATCTCGATAACCAGAACATGGCGCAGCCTCCGCAAGAGGAGGCCATGGAGTCTCGTCCACAGACTGCTGCTTCGACGAGCACTTATGAACAAGCTGAGAAAATGTTTGCGGACTTCGATGGAATACATTCTGCTCCGCGGAGACCGTCTTTAGATCTCGATTTTAACATGGAGGATCCAACAATATCATTTTCTGAGACACAAATGCCGTCGATGGATTTCGACATGCAGCATGATCCGAGAAGAATGTCTTCTGCCACTCATCTTGGTATAGCTGGAATGGGCATGGACAATGGGCAGGCGAGAGCGCCGCCAGACAGCCACTTGCCACGTCCGCAATCATATGCAGACCCAAGTACAGGACAGCAGATGGTATACTACCCAGCACCTGTACCTATGATGCTTAACCTTCCTCAAAAATTATCAAAGAATCCGTCGTCTACAGCTAGAAATAAGAGGCGGTCTGAAGTTCTTAACAACATTCCAGCTGCAGCTCGGCAATCAGCCATCTGGCTTCCAGATGTTTTGGAATCGAACGATGAGCCCTTGGCAGAAAATGACGAGGCGCAGAAAATGGAATACATTCCACAGCACCAGCGAATGAGTATGGGCGGCAGACGAAATACGCGGGACTTGGAGCACATGCCTCCTCACCTCCGAGCAAACGCTTTCTTCGAACTACAAGGTCACCAAGAGGTTGTCGAATTGAAGGAACAATCTGCGGTGGCTACACTGGATAGCATTCTTGACGCATCTGCACACGCACCAGTTGGCGCATTTACAGACCATGCATTTGCTGGTCAACTTGGCGCTGAAGTTTACGGGAAAGCACGCCCCCAAAGCAGCAAGGCTGCAAAGCAGTTATTAATACCAGAGAAGCAGGACAAACCAAAGAAGAGAGCCAGCTCGATTAATCTTTTGCTCGGTCGTCGAGCAAGTAGCAGCAATTTACTTGATTCCGACAACGACAAACGTGCGTCCACAATGGCCAACGTCCTTGAGAGAAAGACCACGAGATCGCCCATCGAGGATGACGATGATGATATAAACAACAGAGATACCGCACTACTGCGACATTCCCGTGGGATCAGCGGTGCAACGGATCTTATACGAGCTGATGATTCAGATCTGGAAGACGAGGGACAGAGAGATGATGAGGTCTACCATGGACCACCTACTACCTTACTTGCTGAATTGCAATTGCGCAAGCAGCAGCAAAAGACACGCACGAGACCTCTCACAAGCGCCTACCCTAATGGTGTGCATTCCACTTTACTCCAGATGGATACTGTCCTACAATTACAGCAGAAAGCTCGAAAGCAAAAGCAAGTCAACCTAGCATGGCAAATCAATCAGGATGAGGACCCAGACGCGGAGGACGACGAGGACGTTCCATTGGCATTATTGGGCGCAGCCAAGGCTCATTTCCAAGAGACAGAACGACCGCTTGGTCTGATGGAAAGGCGAGAGCTAGAAGACAATGAGCCACTCAGTCGGCGCAGAGCTAGGATCACTGGACAAACCATGCCTTCGAATCGTGCCTCTACCATGATGCATCTTTCTGTGGGTGAGCCACCGGAAGAAGTGGAAGGAGAAACCCTAGCGCAACGCATCAAGAGGTTAAAGGAACAAGGAGGAACAGGCACCGGGCTCCCTGCCGCTAGACCTGTTAGTGGTGATTTCGCATCCGAAATGATGAGTCAATTTGGTGGTGAGCTCCTAAAGGATGACGATAAGGGCAAAGGAAAAGAGACAGCAACGGCGCCAGCTAATGAGGAGGAGGAAACATTGGGTCAAAGACGGAAACGTCTCCAAGCTGAGCGAGAAGCCCGCGAGAAAGAAGTTGGTGCTGGGGGCGAGGCGTCACAGGAAGGTCTTGTTGTCAACAAACGACGCAGCATGGCTGATATTCTATCTGCTCATCCAGCTGCAGGAGCAGGTCGAGCAGCTTCCTTCACCAAGCTCACCAATAGACCAGCTACTGGCCTCCTAGGTCTGCATGAAAAGAAAAGTCAGCAAAGAGCCAGTACGATGACAAATTTTGTCACCCAGCAAACAATAAATGCTCGCCACGGCCGCGTCAAAAGTGGCATGTTCGATGAACCTCAGAAACAGCCCGGCATGGTCAGACCTCCTCAACCCGCAAACTATAACATGCGCAACAGCATGGCGATGCCCGGCACCGGCTTTCCGCAATACGCTCAACCGACCGCGGTGAATTACAATAACTTCAATAATAACCCCATGATGATGCAGTACTCGAACTCCTACGCTAATATGGGCTACTCGAATCCTAATATGAATGCAATGCCGGGCTATAATGCTATGGGCATGCCGATGCAGAATATGCAGCATCCCATGGCGGGGATTCAGCTAGGTCCGGGCGGTGAGCCCCTGAATCAGGGGCAGCTGGATATGGTGGAGAGATGGAGACAGAGTGTCATGCATTAGATCATTCGCTATCTTACTTTCTTTTCTGTCCCGCATGCGAAACATTTTCATGTCACAATCACATCTCTTCTACAACATACCTATTTTTTTTTGTGGTCGAAATACAGGGATGGATGGGTGGTGGGATATTATAGATACCTCAGATAGAAGGAAGGAGCACTGGCATTTACATGGCGTCGTCGTTTTTTGCATACTGGGAATTTAAATAAATTAAAATAATTTGCTCGGCATGCAAGCGAGTGAGCGAGCAATAATATATACCATCATATCTTCGTTGTTGGGTCTTTCTTGTGTTTGTGGCGTGTGTTTGTGGCGTGTGTGTTTATAAACGTTGGGTTGTGAGGTATAGTGAGGTGGATGATGTGATGGTATGATATGATGTGGTGTTTGCGTGGTGGAGCGTATTTTGCGCGGGTTTGGGTTGTTTGTATTGGTATGGATGGGATAGAAGGATGGATGGTGGAGCAATATGTGCTTGTGTTGTCTGGATGTGGTGGAGGGGATATTACATTACATATGGGATGGTTGTTTAACTATATAGCTCTAATCTATGGATGTAGCATGGCATGGATGGATGGGTGGGATGGGATTTATTCTGATAGTATCTATATACATTGTTTATACCCGCTGATCTTATTGCTGCGAGTCTAGATGTGTGAATATAGTTTGTATGGTTGGTTGATGTTGTCTGTATGGTTGGTTGTATATTGTCTGTGTTCTTCCTGCGTAACTTCTTTCCTTCGAGTTCAGTTCTTTGTGTACGGGGGGTTGAGATAGAATAATAGCTGGAATATGATGAGGTCGGGAGACGGGGCTGCGTGTTATGATATAATTTAGGATCTCGTTCCCCGCGTTAAAGTAGTCCACTTAGCAGCTGCTGCATGTACGGTTTATGTTTGGATAGTCGATCGTATGGATTTTGTGTCGAGGGGTGAAGAACTCGCTTGCGTTTGCCCCTTTTCTTTGAAAAGATGGACTTCTCTTCGACGGAGAAAAGGCGAAAGTAGGGAGGGGGAAATGGGACGGATGTGCTGGTGTTGAGAAGATGAATTTAGGGGACGATAGGGGGGAGGGGTTGTTGCTATTTGGAAGTGTAGATGGTTGGCTTGTGGAATGGTGAACTCCGGAGGCGGGGTAGATGTGAGCAAGTCTTTGGGAAATAGAAGACGCTAGAGGAGGATTGAAACGAGAGGGAAAGGGGGGTTGAGGGTGTTGATGACGGTGAAAGGCGCGATTAAATGGATGTGAGGGGAGGTTTCTGATGAGGAGGAGGAAAGGAGAGGGTAGGCTCCTTGGGGCAGACAAAACAGGCTGGTTTGGGAGGATATGTTGGAGCTGGTTATTGTTCTCGAATGAATGTCCGAAAGACTCCGGGATGTTATAGCGGGTTCATTGGTTAAATGTCTTTTGAGCAGTGATATCCATCTTGGGGTAGGCCTGACGTTCATCTTCGGCATCCTTGAGCGCATCGTAGCCTGTGAAGCCTTTCACCCATTTCGCCCCGGCTCGGAGGAGTTTAACCTCTTGAGAAGAACTGCTCTTGCTGCAGAGAAGGAGCAAATATATATCGCTAGAAGCTTGTTGCTTAAGAAAGGAAGGTTCTGAATTGAGCAGCGAGACAATATATCGAGCAAAAAAGATGGGACATGAGATATGCTGCCAACGAAGCGAAATGTGACGAATCCATAGTCCATCCTGGCAGCGCGATAGCCCTGTAGACCATATATCTGATCGTGCAAGAAAAGGACTCAGCATAGTACAACCCGATTTCATAGTAGAGCGTAGAACGGTTGCTGACAGACCCCGTTATACTTTCTGTCTCAGCGTGTTGTCTAGGTACAGAAATCACAAATGCAATATCTCAGTGCACGCGAACGAAATTGATAGGATTCCAAAAAGTAGCCGAAAAGAGTGTCAAATCTGCCCCGGCACTACACAGTGAAGCGAGTGAACAGCTCTGTCACAACTTAAGCATGGTTGACATTTAAAGACTTCATTTTCCTTAATTGATTTTGACGATAGTAAGCTAGATTATATCCATTAGGGGTTCTACTACGACCAAACAGTCATTGAGCCTAAGGTCCCCTAGCCAGAGATATACCGTCATAACACTAGACTCTTTACATCGAATTTATAATTCGCTTATGCGAGAGTCTTGCTGAATCAGTCTTACGACTATGATGGTCGTAGTGTTTCTTGATAGAAGAAAAATCGATAAAATCTCCGCAACCAGGTTCTGTGCAGTGGAAACGTATTGCGCGATGTGTTGGCTTGTATGGTGCTGTGTCAGGATGCTCTTTTCGACGATGTCTAATAAGATCCTTCTCTCTGAAATAACCTTTTCTTCCAACCCGAGTACAGCCCAAGATATCACAGGGGAAAGCGCATTCGTTATGCTCTTCTCGCATATGCTTGGTGTATTCAGACTGGCTTTTGAACGGTTTTCGAGCCTCTTTAATAGAGCGTGAAAGCTTTTGAAACGCGGCCGGGCGGTACTGGGGACAGTCCAGATGTGTGCATGTCGGGAACACAAACTTCAGTCGGGATGGTATAGCAGAGGGCGTCTGATGTTCCGAGTCTCCAGCAGTAATATCAGCATTAACATGGTGATACTGCCTCAAATGTTGAAGTAAATGGTCCTTGCGTCGGAAACCAGCAGCTCCTCGATGATAGATACACAAGGTGCAAGGATGTTGAGGTATATCCCTTGCAAAAGATTTGAGATGTCGATTAAGGACATCGACTCTGGAGAACAAAGTTCCACAGTCGCAAGCGTATGGCTTATGCTGCTGCTCTTTTGCATGTCGGAGTAGATCTGCCTTTGAATGAAACGTGTCCTTGCATTCAGTACATTGGAATGGGTGTTCGCTATGAACACGATGGTGTTCAATGTTGTGTGGTGTCGCTTCATGCGCATCTCTTTCAAGAGAAGAGACAAAAGACTCGTTACAAGTGGAGAGCTGACATTTATAAGCGAGATGACCTAGAGTCCATGCGTGGTAGGACAACTGTCCATTGTCTCCAAAGTTCCGATGGCATTGCTGGCAGGTGATTGCAGAATTGAGGTTTTGGGTTTGAGGCATGTGATCACTATCCACGTTTTGATAACCGACTGTAGTCGCAGGCATAATCAACGGATATAATTCTAAGGGCCTTTCAAGACTGACACCCTTTTTGTTAGCAACCGATTTTTTTTTTTGGCTTACCTCGGATCTGTAAAGGGCAGCTCAGGTGTGCCATCCTGCATGGCGTCCCAATGAACGAATTCTTCCCAATCTTCCAACCAGTAGGACGACTCCGGTAGGCTTGGTTGAGACATTAGGAATGCGTCGTCGTGAAAGCAGCAAGAGACTAGAAAGCCAAAATAGAGAAGCTAAGCAAAAGCGATACAAAAGTTTTGGTGCGTTTTGTGGTTGTTCGAGAGGAGGAGAATCAGTCATCTTATTTTCGCTGGTAATCCTATAGTTGCTGTTTGAAAATTCGCTTGAAATTGTGGCTTTTTCTTCTGTATAGAAACAGGGCGACCCATCACCCTCTTTGCATGAAGGGCTGTATCAAGGCGCGTTTTGATTAGTTGTCCTTGTCCAATCGGTATGTTAGAATTTAACCGGAGGCTCGCGGGAGTAGCTTGGTCTACTCCTGGCATCCTGTTTCTAACCAGAGAAACCTCTTGTCGGCGAGGCAGGAGGAGTGTCGATTTGCATTCGTATAAAGGCATTCACTTGGTACGACCGTGATGATGCCGGCATAGGATGTAATATTAGCTGGATTAGACCACGACAGAAGGACCTATGAAAAGGATGCATATGCCCTACCAGACCGATTCAACCCCAGCATCATCTTACCCATTGTTGGGTGTGACGGAGTGTAGAGGGTTGGAGGCTCTTCTGGACAAGGAGCGAGATCGCGTTAGAATCTCATATAGATAATTTCGAGTCCGAGGTTCGGTAAATGGCTCGGATAAATGGTCGATCGGAAACTACATCTACTGTACTCCGAACTTCACTACTATAACATGCTAACCTTATGTCCGGCTTGCAGTTTTCACGTACGAGCCAGGAGTTCTTATTTCCATTGTCTGCGCCTCCACCGAGTCCACCGATGTAGAAGCGACAGAATAGCATGACTAAGTGTGTCTAATCACTTACTACGAACGTGGAGAGGATGGAAACGGCTTATTTCATGTGGAAATACGAAGTCACAGTGAAGTCGAAAGAAATAGCCTGTTGCACGATCATATCAATTCATTTCAGGGTCAACCGAATCGACCGATGAATATCACTTCTATGAGGTAATAACCGAAAATATGCCCCTCAATTTGTTTACAGCTGCAACTGTGAGCTCATTATACCAGGATACGCCAGGATTATCGCATGCCTTCGTTGTTCACCCTGGACTTCTCGAGTGTTCAAATCATGCAATGGTTGTCTGAACAAGCTTTCACCCATGTACGATTCCTATCAGAAATGGGGAAGTTCGGCGCAGAACCACCCAATAAGCTTTTCCGGGTATACCTCTACGAACATTTTTGATGCCAAGGTGTATCCGACTCTATCCTGTTTAGGAAGGTCAACATGTGCTGACCAAGGTATCCTACCAATATTAACGATGAACAGCCTAGCTTTATGACATAGCAGTCATTCTTCCTCCCGCCCACGAGTTTCTCGCAATCTGGAGGTTTAGTAGTCATTCTAGAAGGGCGCGAGCCGCCCAATGGTATCGGAGCCTATGTCCCTAAAAACCATAGTACATGAAGCTAGCACTCGCCATTCTCTCTGGTTGGTGGCATTCCCTTGCCGTCAAAATATGTACTAGATAGGACCGTGATGATCATTGCAGAAAAAGATGAAGTTGGTCTATTACAAATACCACTTGTCGCCCGAGGATGATACCCCTCATGCAGCCTTGAATGAGAGATATATAAAGCATGACCTCTTCCTGTCGCGCTGTATCCGCTCCCTCTAACAATCATCTTCTTTCGCGTTTTGTTTTTTCGCAGGTGTAGGAGGCTTTCAGATCCCCAATTTTCTCTTTCGCCCTCCGCAAGTCACCATGACTACACCAGCAGCAAATCTTGCCCTAGAGGGTGGCGATCCTCGTGATGCTCACCACCCACTTGCCGGCGATGCCCAAGCTGTTGAGCTAGCTATGCTGCACAGCATACACGACCCAAGCATCACTTTCGAAGAATATGTCTACTGGGCCGAAATTACGCGTGCGGAGGAAAAGGCTGCTAATGAAAGATATATAGAGGCTCGAGGACCTCGAACTTTAAAGTCAACGATCATGGGCCGTTTCACTCGTGGAAAGGCTGCCCATGATTCATACGATACTCCTCCGGTGCAGAGTATCGCTGGTGATGAGAAAAATGGTTTAGACGAGAAAAGTGTTGTCCCTGGCGGATCTCCTGAGACTGCCCATCGTTCCGCTGTGACTGATGCTGAGTGGAAGAGAGCTAGTCGTGCTGTGCGCACTGCTGGGTGGTCTGGCGTTTTCTACTTGATCACGACGGATATTCTTGGTCCTTTTAGTGTTCCGTGAGTGTACAACATTTCTTTCTGTGACGCACCAACCTACCAACCACCTCTCAACTCATTATTCCTAAAATTGCCAAATATTTTATTCAAGGCATTAAATCATGATTCAATTGTTTAAAATGCTTAGATTGGCTTTGAACAATCATATTAGTGCAGTAGTATACTGTGTCTGGTCGATATCAAGTTGTGGTTGATGAATCAATATCACTCTTCCGGACCACCTCCCTTTTTTGTCCCCCATTCTTTGTGATGTATTCTGACTTTTAACAGATGGGCGTTCGCTCAGATGGGATATGGTCCAGGTGTTGCCTTATGAAAGTTTCCCATTTAATCTCTACTTTGTGCCCTGAACCCGAAACTCTGCTGGGGTGCGCAAGGCCAGATATTTGGCCACGCAGCCCTCTTCCATTCACACCCTCTCCACGTGAGCCTCTAAATAGCGACAACAGAGTTACTAACAGTCTTATAGATACTGTCTTTGGTGCCTTTGCACTGTATTCCGGATGGCAAATTTATCACATCTTCCTGAATCTCGATTCCGACAAGTTCCCCTTGAAAAGCTATGGAGATCTCTTTTTCCGAGTCTACGGCACATGGGCTAGACATGCCATCAACATCCTACAATCCATCCAATTGCTCTTCACAGTCGCCGTACTCATCCTTTCCAACGGCCAATCTATCTCACAGATCGCCAAAGGCAATCTTTGCTTCATTGTTTGTCTCGTGATCTTCATGGCTGCCGGCCTGATCATCGGACAGATCCGAACTCTTCAACGGTTCGGATGGCTCGCCAACTTCGCTGTCTGGATCAACGTTCTCATCCTCTTCATCTGCATGGGTGTAGCCGCAAACTCGCCCCCCAACTATGATACCGTTGAAAAATCCTACGGACCTAACTTTGGGCCCGGACCCGTGCACAGATATGCCGGTACACCTCCAGCAGGTAAAGCAAGCGGCGGCGACGGTTTCGTGGGTTCTCTTAACGGTCTCAACCAAGCTGTATACTCCTACGGAGGTGCTATGCTCTTCGTCGCCTTCCTGGCTGAGATGCGTCACCCATGGGACTTCTGGAAGGGTCTGCTCTGTGCCGATATTTTCATCTACGTCGTGTACATGTTCTTCGGTCTCTTCGTCTACTCCTACCAAGGTCAATACGCCTACAACCCCGTGATGCAAGGTCTTTCCCCATACAATTGGCAAACCGCCGCAAATATTATGAACATCATTACCGGTCTCATCGCCGCGGCGCTGTATGGCAACATTGGCATCAAAGTCGCATATATCGAGGTCTTTCAAGGTCTTCTCCGCGCACCCCCGCTTACCTCCAAGGCCGGAAAGATCCTCTGGACAGGTCTTGTACCTCTCTACTGGGTTATCGCATTTGTTATCTGTGCTGCTATTCCTCAGTTCTCGTACATTTCCGGCTTGGTTGGTGCAGTGTGTATTCTGCAGTTCACATACACGTTCCCGGCTATTTTGGCGGTGGGATATCAGATCAAAAAGGATGCTATGGCTCCGGAAGAGCATTTTGATCCGCAGACCGGTACCTACAATCGAAGGGATACGGGAGTGAAGAGGTGGGTGAGAGGTTTCAAGGTTAGGTGGTATTGGAATATTTTCAATTTCATTTACTTCTTGGGTGCGTTGACGACTGCGGCTTTGGGTATTTACAGTAGTTGTTTGGGCTTGATTGGTGCATTTAGTGGATCGAGTGTTGCAACGAGCTTTGGTTGTGGGGGGCCTGTCTAAAGAGGATGCCTCGGTCTTCCTTATTTGGAGAGGTTGGGTAATCAGGAAGGTGTTGGATGAAAGGAGTGTTAATATAGTAGGGGAGATGAGATGTAATTATTGAGACTATGTCCGTATATCGACTCGGACACCCTGAATGTCAACGATAGGTCTATCCCTATTATTCAATACCTAGTATATATATTGCTCCCTTTTAATTCCGTTGCTACAAGCGGCATGATTACTGAAACGCGGCTTGGAGTTTTTGACCAATTCAGACATTTAAAATCATTTGAGACATTGGAATCAGCTTAAACATTAAAATAAATTCAGAGATTAAACTCAATTCAGAGATCAGAATCCAGCCCGATATTAAAATCGACTCAAATATCAGGATCAATTCAGATATTGGAATCAACTCAGATATTAGAATCAATTCAGATATTAGAACAAACTTGAATACTAGATCAGTTTAACTCTCAAGACAAGCTTTGAATATCAAAGAATCTCGTAGATTAAAGGTATATAGTGTTAGTACTTAAGTCCACGACTTATGCGACCATCACATTCCAGTAGCTATATATACCATTCACTATTCTGGAGATAGCATCAATCCTGCCGAATGGACCATGATACGTATAGCATTAAACATTATCCAAAAGGCAAATCCTTCCCAATCTCATTAAATCATATATCATCTCCTCGTCCCGTCCATCAATTAGCCATCGTCGTTATTCATAAATCATTACCGCCATCCGCCCCTATTCACCTCACCCGCCTTTGATATCATCAGCCTCTCGCCAACATCGTATACCCCTTCATTCCCCAGCTCAACTCAGCCTACTCCCATAATTCCAGCCTAGCAAGCCCCTTTCTCCCCCCTTCGGCTAATAGTCAAACACACCACCCCCATACCCCTCTCCCCAATCTCCAACTCTTCCTCCTCCTCCTCTCCCAACGGTGTCACCACTCCCGTTCCGCCTTCCCTTTCTTCCCCGGCCTCTCCGCCTTCCAGTCCCGCACGGCTCTTGTATGGTGTTCCAAATATTTCGTCCATTTTTTCCACTATATCCAATATCAGCTTACGAAATACATGGAATAGATCACCAATGGGGAAATAAAAAGAGAAAATGATAAGAAGGGATAGGATCAATGCTCAGAGGATGTATAAATAAAAATAGGAAACGATAGAATGAAAAGCACATACAAGTTCTCCCCTTCGTCTCGGGCACAAAGAAGTACACTCCAATCCCCATCAGTGTAATGCAAGCAGCGAAAAAGAAGAAAAAGCCGCCTTTGAGGCTGCTAAGCATAGAGGGCGATGCGCGTGCTACAAGGAACTATATATCGTTTTGGTTAGCGTTCGTGACTTTCTAGTAAGAACTCAGGGGAAGGAGTGAAAGAAGGATGGAAAATACCTGTGACATCCACTGCGCCGCCGTTGTAAGGCATACGGCTAGCTCCTTGATTCTTGTTGGGAAGATCTCGGCGCAGTATACCCAGACTACGCCATTCCAGGCGATTGAGTAGAATGCCTATTTAGTCACGGGTTAGAATTTCTCAGTTTCAAGTCCACTTTTCATTTCCCTCTTCATTTTCCGTTTTTGGGTGCCTCTTCACTCTTTCACAACCCCTTCGCTACCCCTTCTCTCCTCCACCCCCTCACAACACCCAAAAGAACCAAAACAGGAAGAACAAGAAACACCACTCACAGCATAAACATAGACCATAACCACAGCAACCCACCCCTGGGTACTAATCCCCTCCACCTGACTCAACAAATCCACCTTCGCAATCATAACATAGGCGCCGATATACCACAGCGCAAATGCCGATCCCACGGATGCGACAATCAACAGTAGTCTTCTTCCCAGTCTGTCGATGAAGATAGCGAGAGAGGTGAGCGTGAATACGCATTTGACTACTGAGAAGAAACCTGTGTATTGGCTTGAGTTAGTTATTTGTATTTGAGTTTCGGGACAGTGACGGCGAAAGAGGGACGAAGAAAAAAGGGGAATATATGTAGAAGTTAACTCAAGAAAAAGGATAGGGGAAAGAAACATACCCGACGCCAACAAAATCTGATTCGTGCCCCTCAGTCCAATACTCCTGAAAATGGTCGGTAAATAAAAGTTCAATGCCATCGTGCCCGTCAGATTCTGCCCAAACATCAAACACACTCCTATAACTACCCTTTCTCGGTTCCCCTTCCACCACAACTCCCTTGCCATACTAAGATTCATTCCTTTACACTGATACCACTTCCCCGTCTTCTCCCCTTCACAACTCCCAGCGCTTTTACTCCCACTTAAAGCCTCCCTCCCCACCGCCCTCTCAATCTCCCTCATCTCGCCCTCAATATACTCATGTCCCGGAGGCAAGTGCCTTACATAGGCTAGTACAGCGCGCGCTTTCTCCGCGTTTCCGCACTTGAGGAGAAAGCGGGGAGATTCGGGGATCAGGAAGAGAGAGGCGAGGAGGAGGAGAGCGGAGGGGATGAGCTGCATGCCGAGAGGGATCCGCCATTGAGCGGAGGAGGTGTCGGAGATGTGCAGTTTGACGATGTAGTTGCACCAGAAGGCGGTCAGGGAGGAGAGCTGGTTGTTGATTTCGTAGAGTCCGACCTATGGAAGGGAAGGGCGGGAGGTTAGTTGGGGAGGAGGAGGGATGGGAAAGGGGTTGTGTTGTGGAGTGGGGTGAGACTTACGAGGGAGCCTCTGATGGATGGCGGGGCGAGCTCGGCAATGTACTATGTAGAGTACAACAATTAGTCCGGCAAGTCATTGCTTACGAATGCGATACGGATCCAGTCATTGAATTCATTAGAGGGGAAAAGGTAACTCAGACGAACCAATGGCACAACCACCGTTATGCACCCCGTTCCCAGTCCTAAAATCAACCTCCCTGCATACATCATTCCTAATTTTCCATACGAAAAAGTCTATCCCGCAAGTCGCCTCGTTAGCAAACATCCACACAAACACCACCCCACCTCACCCACCCTCTCCCCTCCGGTAACCCCAACATAAAAAAGAAACCAACCCACCTGCAACGCCGCGCCCACCGCATAAACCGCCGCGCCCACCCCCAAACAGATCCTGCGACCCCTCCTCTTCATCAAGGGAAACGTCGCCATACTCCCCACCAACCCTCCAATCTGCACCATACTCACAATATTCCCAGTCACGCGATCATAGCCCGGGGAGCCGGTAGTCGGGAGTTTGAAGTCCGTGTGGAAGGCCGGGAGCACGAGGACGCCACCGATGACGCCATTGTTGTAGCCGAACATCCAGGAGCCGAGACAGCAGAGGAGGGTGAGGAGGTAGATGCGGGGGTTGAAGATTTCGGGGGGAGGGGGAGCGGGGGGAGATGAGGGGGTAGGAGGGCGGGTGGAGGAGGGAGAAGAGGATGGCGACATGGTTATGTGAAGGTGGTGGATGGGTGGGGAGGAGGGAGGGAAAAGAAAGGGGGAGGATGAAGGATGGGATAGAGGTGAGAATCAGACGATAGATCCAGCGGAACGGTTCATAGGAAGAGGGTAAGATATATGCTCATTGAACAAGTCAAGCACCGGAAACCAAACAACAAATATAAGACAGCAAGGTCAACTGAAGCAGAGACGCCACAATATATCTCAGAGCGATCAGAACGACTTCCGACTTTTCAATGAGACAAAAACTGCAGTTCGCATACAAGAATATAAATGGTACTATCGAGTGAACGATGTGAGTCAAAAGTCCCAATAGTATCCATACCAGCAACCGATGGTGGCATCTATATAACGGAGGAGGTGAAGCCGCAAGCAAGTTACGGTGTGAAAGGACCAAACAAGCCTTAACAGCGACAACGGAGCCTAACCTCCACGATCTAACTTTCATCCACACAACAAACATGAAGCAATTCAGACCCCAGCGTGGGGGTACCAACCCGTACAATTTCTTCAAAGATACAACGGACCTACAGCCGCGAACCATGAACTTTTCACACCACGCAACCCATATCTTGACTCGGCAGGAAACTTTAGCGAGCGGACATCACATTTAGGCCATTTTTAATTGGTCCAGACCGCCGAAAGGCCTTTTCAAACAATGGTTTATGCCTGAACGAGCTTTAACACTTGACAGCGAGATCGGACCCATATTGGCCGCAACTTTGGCTGTGATGCATATGAACGTATCAGACCACTCAATTTGTTAAATCGATGGTCTATTTGAGACACTTGATAGCCTTCTAGAACTTGTCGCCGACTACAGCAAGGTTGCGCGACGATGCTACATCAGTATGTATACTGCGGAGCGTCCCCCAATAGGCGGGATGGAAGCTATCGTGTGTATGATTGTATGTCAAGATCCACAGAACAAATCCACAGAACAAAACGTTTGTTACCCACTTTCGGGTATCATTAAATCCAGGAATCCGAAAACTCTTTCGAAAAGCCCAGAATCTTGATGTCCAGTCGAGGAAAATCCACAATTGGGCTATTTCTAGGAATTTTTTCTTCGAGAAAAGGAAAAATGAAGTATGAAATTGGAGTCATGGAGCTGCTGCATGTCTTTGGAAGCTCTTCAACATTCGGGTCGTCCCACGGCAGACTAGAGAAATCTCGAACGAAGACATTGAGACGTTTGGGTAACGGTGAGAACTTCAATTTCGGGCTTTGACGGTGATGACAGAACAAAATCCATCCCGCGGGGTGACTTCGTATTATGAACGGCGAAGTCCTGCAAGGCCACAAATCCGGAATAGATTTCTATGAAGTCCATCATTGAGTTCTGTCGGCGAGGTAATATACATCCTAGACCCATGATTGTTAATATCATCCATTCTTGACCTCTACAGATATCATCTTCCATTATCTAGAACTTCTCTTTTGTAAGCAACCCCGCGGAAGGTCTGCCGACTTCGCTAGTTGTGTGATGCTTCGTCCATGACCTCCCCTCCTAGCTTTTTGCCCCCTCATCTCTTGTTTTCATAATTCAATGGTCCGTTCTCTTACACCTTTCTCCAATCTGTCATGCATCTTCCCACACATCCCAATCCGGCAACCTCTACAACTTTCTCGTGCCAACTGAGGAGCACGCTCATTGCCGCGCCGCTACTCTCATTCGGTGCCCCAGGTCTCCCACCCCCGATCTGCGAGAATCCCGTACTTTGTGGAGTGAGTTTGCTTGTAGTCGCGGTCGTCGGGGTCTTCGAGGTCATGCCTTTGTATCTACCATCACAACAATGTCAGCATGAAACACACCCCAAAGCTAGCTCATGAAGATGCTATGTGAAAGCAGCTCCATGTATGAGAAGAAGGACTCACAGATACTTCATTAAACAATCCAGCACATCTCCACCCCCTTCACTTCCCATAATTCTCTTCAACATCGGTGTCATCTCACTAGCCTTGATGCTCTGCAGAACCTCTATCACGGTTGACAAATGAATGTCCTTGACCGCTTCACTGCCGCCATATGGAGCATTCTCAAGTGCACCTCTTAAAGCACCCTCTGCATCGCCTCCACGAAGTAATTGTCGTACCTGCTGAGCAAGCGCACGAATGTCCGCATCGGAGACAGGAGGGAATTGAGGTGCGAGGGTGGAAATGTCGAAATTGGTGGAAGAATCGGGATCGAGGGCATCAATGTTGATTGTACGCCAGTTGTCGTTTAAAGTAGCATTAGAGACTTGCTGAATGATAGACATCTTGGGCGATTATCGTGTAGAAAGATGGAGAAGAGGAGGATGTCTGGCTGGTAGAGTTGAAGGTAGTGGGGTTCTTGGTAATCGAATGAGCTGGTCAGATGGTAGGCTGTAGCTTCTACTCGAAAGTGCGATGCAGAGTAAAATTCTCGCAGTTTTCCCCTAGGTAGCGTAAGTTGCTTAAACGTTGCAGATCGTCTTCGTTGTCGTGTTTTGGCTACGCCGACAGCTTGCTGTCCAGCAAGGAGCTCCAGCAGACAGCAGTAATCTACGGGCACCAGCACAGACCAAAAGCGCCATATCCCATCCCAAAACCCCCACACTTTCTACGTTCCAAAAACAGCAACTCACCACAACCCATGATCCACACAACAGAGGACAAATCCGAAAGTGTGGCTCTTCTCTTGCATATTCCAGAATCATGTCCACCCGACCCTTTTACCCGCTGCAGATGAGATCGCCTCCCTCTCGTCAATCGCATTAGGAAACTTATCACATTGCGCTCGTGCATGTCAGGTTTATATTTGGGGCCTATCAATCAAATCAATTCGTCAGATCTATAATCGGACGCACACCAATTAGACCTGGCGATTCTACGTATATCAAATTCTAAAAGGAGGTCCGTTCTCCCTTGGATGATGGTTGTTTGCGCAAATATTTTTGTGACGTTCACGGTGGCTGCGGGTGACGTCTATAATTGCTTATTCGAGAGGACCGAACATGATGATGATGTGCCGACTCGGGACGGGAAGGATGGGCGGAGGAAGTGGTTGCGAAGAAGAAATATGATACATGGCTTTACTCTGAGACTCGCACTTGATCGATTGCCCGGTTGTGGTCGCTGTTTGCTTGAGTGTTTAAGATCTATCTCTTCTCACACTCCAAGCCATATCCGTGTGCCTAGACCTTTGGACTCTGGATGCTGTTGAGAAGAAGACACGGCCAGATTGAAAAGGGAAAGGATGTTGCGTGATGCCAAAATATTAAAGTGGTGATTATTGTATCTAATTATCAATGACCAAATGTCTTAGAGTTAAAAGTCCGCTTTCTTGATCCGCTCGCTCTGCTGCTTTTGAACTCCTTGCGGAGATGCAATCTATGATGGGTATATGGAACGCCCTCTTCATCACTCACTCATCGATCAGGGTCCTGCCTAGAAAGAAGGCAAAGCAACAAGATGTAACTCTGTGTGCAAACAAAAGCAGTCGCTGTGCAAAACAAGCAAGGAGGAACTTCAAAACTTGGGAGAGAATAAGATAGAATACAAAGACAATAAAATCTTTCTTCGAAAAATAAGCATACAATTCCCGCCGGTTCGTCAAAAGATCCAAAACCTGATCGTGTACCAAAACGCGAGCCGCGCCCAAATCCGCGAGGATGATAGCGACAGCCATATCTATCTGAAAAAGCAAATGTAGCAACCAAAGAAAAGGAGATAAAAATACATCCAGCAAGTCTATATGCAATTGCCCACCAAAAACCCAGTATCAACGGACAAGTAGCTTTCCCAACCCGCCAAATGTTTTTAGTATCCCAAGCAAATCCCAACTTTTGTGTCCGAGCCAACTGAAACAAAGTGATAATACAGTTCAAAGTCTGAACACCGAAGCCAAAGAATGCCAATTAAAAGCAGAAAAATGAAAATGTTGAATGAACAACGAGCCCAAGTCTAGATGCAACGCCTTTCCTCTATTCCCCAAATGTGTGTTTCTGCATGTAATTCCAAAAACCTCGACTGGAGACTCCCCAAAAAGGAACCGAGCAAAACTTTTGGCTGGCAGTGTGTGCTGTGAATCGAGACCGCCATGCTTTTGTTGAACATTTGCAATGCAAGGAGTATTATTATGATGAGTCGATATCGAAGTCTGGAATGCAGACCAAATCGCGATGGAGTGAGGTAAGAGTCGCACGCAGCGCGAAAAAGGAAATTCGTCGCGAATCGTAGGAAGGATTATTATACAGAAGGGTATTGTGCAGTATTAAAAGCGTGATTTTTTTCGCAAAAGTGTAGATCGAGAATGGTATCGAAAAAGGGAGTGTGAAAGGAGATTCGAAGATTCGTGAGGGTCGAGACAAGGCCGATGGCTCGGTAAGCCAAAGGAGGAAACATTGAGCTCATGTTAATCCTAGAATCGCGTCTTCGTGAGAACCTCTCGGGTCGTGGCCAGGTCGTGGTCATTCGTGAATGGCATCGAGGACGATAGGCCATTTAGTTCTTTGGTGGTGGGGGCTTTGGGGTAACGCCAGTTGTATCATATGCACCTCGACCCATGTTGCAAGATGAGATCTCGTTGGAGTACATTTTGAGTTGGTAGGTGATTGTAGTGGTCTGATAGAAACATTCTGTTAGCAACAATTTCCGAGACCTGCGAGTGAAGACGGGGATATATAGATATAAGATTGGAAATCCAAAACCAATTATGGCCACCAAATTGGATACATGAGGAGGGTAAGAGGGTGAGATTTAATTATATTTCGGAAACAAGTAGGAGAACGAACAAGGATCTCGTCTGACTCACGTTGATTGTGCGGCTTGCGTCTACAAGGCTGCCTTCTTTAGAGCGAAAAGGAGGTGCGAAAGCTGGTTGGATCCCGAATTGGTGCACGAAGTAAGAAAGCTGGTAAGCTATTTCCAGGGGGTAGCGAAGAAGATTAGAAGCAACGAAGAAGTTTCGAAAATGAAGGAAGTAGAAGGCTGAAAATCTGAATGATGGAAATTGAGTTGGACTGAATGGTCGATATTATGTAAATCTGCTCTTTCTTCCTATCCTGTTGGAATTTGCGTTGTGTTGCTTTGACTATTAAAGAGCTTTGCGACAAAGTCTGTGACTGGAGCGTTGGCCCGGGTAGCTGTGACTTTAATGCACAGGGTTGGCGTAGAAACAAGTAGCTAGCCGATAGGGATCTTGCGTGGACTGGAGACCTGTCGGATGGCAAGATACTTCTGAGAGTTTAGAGAAAGTCTAGAAGTTTGCTTTTCGCTCGATCGAGATTACACTATGTGTATGTCGGTAGGCAAGGCGAGAGGGAGTCGGCTTCAGATGGATGGCCGGATCGATTGAGTGACTGATGGTTGATTGAATGAAGTGAAGGATTGTAGTAGAGCCGGATGAGGACGGGTAGATGTAGGAATTTACAAGAGGACTCTGTGATTAATATTTTTTTGTTTTTATAATATTCTGAGATTATATTTCTTGTGGGAAGGGGGCTTTCAGTTTGTCTTATATGATCAAGAGTTGATTGCATGCCAGCCAAAAAGACAAGGGAGCAGATCTTCTTTTTCGGGCTCCGCCCTGGGACGCAGGTTGCGGGACTACTAATTGACCAGGGGAACACGGAAGGGAAAAAAGGAAGACAAAATTCGAAATGAGTAGTGACGGTACCGTATCCCTTCCCTTGGAAAATGGATACCATAAGTTATGAAATTATGATTATGTCTTTGATTATTTTTAATATTATTACTTTTATCGAGACCAGCCTGGGTCCATGGTCTCGGGGAGCGATTTAGCCTCAAAAGATAGTTCAAGCTCAAGGTCAAAGCAAGAACAGAGGAGATTCTAGGACACATTCTGGAATTCTGGGATTTCGAGGCTGTAGCTTAATTGGAGTGGGAACTATACTCTCATGCCATGGGTTTGTGCTATCAGATCAAACTCTCTCTCTGGATAGACATTAGATGGGTGAGTGAGTGCGTGAATGTTGAGTTGATCAGTCAATCACTGATGGATGACAGTACGAAACGGTAGAGGTAATATGCACAGTATCACCATTATTACTACATTAGATATTAGAAGGGAACCCAATTAATGAACAGAGAGTCTTGAATAGAACGGGAAACACTTTCTGAAGGTTAAACGGGCATTTGGATTTTTCCCATGATGTTCCATGCATATTTCTAGAAGGCTACTGTCAGTTGTGCTGAGTACAGTGCGTAAGTTTAAAATAACTTTCGTGTTCTCTGACCTTCTTCATCTCACATAAAAATGTACGTTTACATCCCTGGCCGCTCTACGATGCCCTTGCTGTTAACGGACTTTAAGCCATGCGATGTCCCTACAAGTTTGACTTGCGGTGTCTATTCTAGATGCTGCACAAAATATGCGCCTGCCTACTCGGTAAGCAGCGACTATACTCAATGCTGCTGCAGCTACTGTGTATGATGACTTGAGGAAGATAGCTGTATGTATATATGTATGTGTGTGTGAATTGTGTGTATGTGTGTGTGTGTTCGTGCATGTGAGTGAGTACACACAATGCCTAATTAGGTTATTCCGAGCGAAAATTCTCTCCATGTTAGAAGCTTGGATGCTCGTCCTCGTCAATTTCCACGACTCGGGGCTGAACATCCACGAGTCGTATATGGTCGTACTGTAGCACTTACCGTCCAGTATCTGTATGGTGTGTGGTATTATTGCCATGGCAAAAAGCCCATAGTTACTCTGTCAATGGTTGAGGTTCCCGATCCCCGAAAGCAGAAAAACAAAAAATTGTGTTCACAAAGTTCCCTTTCAGCGGGATACATGTTCATTGCCCCTGTGTCCTGTGCATCCTAGACATTTTCCAAAAAGGCTAATCAAGATTGTTTGACGAAGGAGCCAAAACTTTCAAGGCTGTTTTGTTGGTTGCTCCAATTTCCTACCAGGATCTATGTGGCTTTCCCAGGTATCCATAAAGGAGGTTAGAATGTTCGATGGCGGGCTGACATGGGTCTAGTCAACCCTCGCTTTGCCCTGAATCCGGTCTAGGTTTAACACCAGGGGTAGAAACAGATTTCTGGATTTCTGGATTTCTGGGAATTGGGCCTTCTGCTTGGAAGAATTTCAGAACAAAGTGGGTTGCGGTGAACCTTCCAACCTTCCAAACTTCTAAGGTCGACAAGGTAGTAAGTAATGGTAAGTCAACTACTGTACTGCCTACTGCGCGCTGCTGCAAAGTTCTCCATCTTGCTTACGGAGAGTAAGAAAAGGGTCGCCGGTCTACAGCATTTGAAGTAAACGACCGACTCATGATGTTTCATCAGGGCATACATGGCATAGTATAGTGCACGTCCAAACCTCCATACTCGTTCAGGATTGGTCAGATTTGAGGCCGAACAAGATGCAGGCCACATGGGAAGCATAGTGAGCTCATGAACAAAAAGTTGGCTGGGAAGTATCTACCTAATTGGATCATTCGATCCAATCCCGCGGGTCTCCTCGCATCTCAATCTTCAATCAGAATTGAACACAGCAGTTATTTTGTTGTTCGTTGGGCCGTCATGTTCCTCTGACGCCGCATTGCGTTTACTAGATACATCGCCAGCAAAACGAACAGCACCAAATTCGTCATGTACGTAGGTACTTTTACATATTGCATTTGCATGATTAGTCCAGCCAGTGCTCGATCAGAGAACTAACGCCTCGCACAAGCAAATTGATGTTGTCTGACTGCTTTTTGTTCCTCGTGACCACGATACCTGGCATATCACCGGCTTAAACAAAACCATTTGACGCATTGATTGGCCCAGTTCAAACGAGCTACATCCTTATTTCCGAAAGGAATCGGTATCAGATTCAGGGTCAATCGAAGAAATAAGATGTGATAGGGTATCGTTTTTGAAATCTTACAACGGTTTCATTGAATTGGTTATCGAACAGTTGATCTACATTATACAGCATCAGATTGCAGTAGACATGCTTTCGAGCCACCGGCAGCGGAAAGTGGAAGCAAGTGGACCTTTGCTTCATGACCTTGATTGAGACAGGCTGATTGATCTCCCTCTAGAACACCTCGATGCGGGATTCGAATTTGAAAGTACTTTACTTGACGGTAAGTCTAATTTCGAAAGAACATGCCTAGAAGGATTATTTTGGGCATGGTACGAACTTTGTGTGGTGGTCAAACCGGTCAAAGTGTCCAAAATGGTCAAAGATTACTCAGGGGTAATGAAAGCCAATCAAACAAGAACTCGGACCACGCAAAATCGTTCCCACAACCCAGCTGATACCATTCATCCCACAACAACCATCAGAACCAGACTTCCCAGAGTAGTGCCAACACCAACATTGGCACCTTCTAGCCTTCTAGGGCACAGAAGAGAAGAATCCAGTCGGATCTCAGAGCACAATGTCTCTGAGGACGAACTGCTACATGCTTAAGCTTAGACGGCGACACTGTCAGCAGGAAGGACGGGGTACTAGCATGGCAATAGCATGGTTTGATGCAGCTTTCCCGGGGATCCGACGAACTAGAAATCTCACTATTTGTTGATAGTTCTTCCATTTCCCTTCCATTGACTTTCCATACTATCCCTCTAACATCCTTGCTGAACACGTCTACTTGTCCTATGTCTCTGCTCTCCCTTCACGGCTCCATATCCAACAAAGCCGGTCGCTAGACGAAGCCATGATTGTTGAAGGATACCCTTGACAACTATCACTTCGTACCTGACATTAGCGTGTACCGGCATCTCTGCCACTGCGCGATGATCGTATATGACAGCGGTTAGGGGCATATTGCAGTAGTTTCTCCGAAGCAACCACTGGGATGCTATCAAATCTCTACGACGGGATAGATGTTTTCCTATCTCGAACACGACATTGGTAGTAAACACAGGAAGACGATGACTTCGGCTGCGCAAGGATTGCAGCGGAAATGGGAGTCCTTACGGAATTAACCCCCGCTCTTACCCACGGCATAGTATCATAATGCTATTGGAGGTGACTTCCAGAATCGAGATGCGCGCTGCAGAGTAAAGCAAGTACAGTAATTAAATCTTGTGAGTCAGCTCAATACTACCTCATAGCATTACCACGAGGTGCACGCTTGATGCAGCTGACAACGGTGCCACCATAAGCTTCAACTCATCCAAGCCCCAATCATGCTGCGTACCAGAATAATCAGGAAAGTTGCACCTTCTATTCTGTGAATGGCGATGATGACACACGAGCGGACAGAAATAGGTATCAATCCGGCGGAGAAATAGATAATTGGTCACTGTAAATATCTAGAATAACCTGTTTTCCGTGTCCACCGAGGTACACATCATCTACACTGGGTCATTGATTTTGATTTGATACATAATTCTACAGTGCATGATAATGGACCAAACACAATCATAGACTTGTCTCTGAATTCCAATCATTTGCGCGCGGCTCCGCTTCAGTGATGTGGCCAAATCATCGTGTCGGCGCATAACCTTAAACGTTCGAAGGAGCGTCAGAATGTTTTGGTATCGTAGCTAATATGGATGGGACAAATCATGCAGTCTGGAGCCGGTGGTTACCATCACCAGACACACGGAATGGGAGTCTCAAAAAGGATCGCCACTACCCACTCTTGCGAGAAACGAGCTTTGAATTGAAGGCACCAGCACATTGCGCGCATACCTGCTTTCACGAATGCTTCAGGGTATGTTGAACAATGAGTAGTGCCAAGTAATCCTTCCCACATCATCGCCATGCTCAACTGTCGCCTCCTACTTTCGCTTGCTCTTTCAGCTCAATTCGCGTCTTCTGTGTCATTCCACAGCACAGCGCCGATACCAGCCGACCTGGAACGCCCTCCGCTCTGTGCGATACTTTACGGACATAGGCCTTTGGATTGCATTGCAACTTGCAAGTGATGGCGACGGATTATGTGTGACATAACCGGTATGTGGCTCGGCTGGCCGTCCTGAAAGGGAGTAATCGGTCCTATCTTATTTACCTGGTACATTACGAGCTTTCCTGTTCGATGTTTACCAGAATTACGAAATAGGCAGGCTCCGTTAGCAGGATAAGAATCCCTCATTACGTGCGACTGTAAGATGTCTTCGTCAACCAACATCTCTGACTCTTTTTTCTTATTTCTTACGCATCTCAGCCAAGTTTCTCACACACCACTTGACACTCCGTCTCCGGATAAGGTTCCAATCTAGGACCGTCTCCGCGAACATGAAATCCAGATGAGCAAGTATAGGAAACGAAAGCCCGCCTCGGCTTGCCGACCGATGATGCAGCCTGCTGCCCGTCAGCCCCCCTACGGAGGTACCCTGTTCCCACGCCGTCCCCTACATCTCGCGTGGAAGAGTGGATGTTACAGAAGTCTGCCGGAAAGCGGCCATGCATCCCTATGCATTCCCTTGACTTCCACAACGCTTAAAGTTCTCCACTTGTCCCACAAAGGTATAAGGTCACTGATATAACCCACTATCACTAACCAAAGCTGCAACTTCGCATCGCGAGTGCGCGACCGTTAGTCCTACCCGACCCGATGGCTTGCAACACCTCCAGGATACAGGATATAGGATGCTGCGAACCCAGAGCGAGTGAGTGGAACCAATAGAATCGGTGGAACATCGCCAAACCGCCATCCAAACTTTCCCATCAAATTGCGGCTTCGCCCCCACACTAGAGCCTTTCTCACTTCAGAGCCCAGCTCGCCCGGGTCCCTGCAGCACTCTACTGTAGCCTACCTCAAGGCCCCCTTCATCTCAAACATCCTAGCCATGCCTGCCCGCCTGAATCTACGTACGACTGCTGTAAATATCCTTTACTTTCCTTCGGCGAAACGCTATCTTGAGCTTCTTCATGTGTTCTACCGAGGTTTCTAGAACGAGTGGAACCTTACTGGGCCGTCGCCAATTGGTTATCCTTACGAAGTCTCACAGGTCTCACGATCTCTATCTGAGTCCCTACCACAGGGAAAGCGCCCTTCGCTTTACCTCACATAATTCATGCTCATGCTCATGCTCATGCATCAGGGATTCCGAACTGTTGAGCAAGATGATATGCAATGCGCAGCAATCTCCGCCGATCCAACCACCCAGTTGTCCAGGAACGAAGGTACCGTACCGTTCAGACGGGAATTCCGGGATCTCCCCGTCGGAGGACAGTGTGTTGCCTGGTCTGGAAGCAGAATTTGATCGATTCCCAAAGAACCGGAATTGGGTCTATTCTCGGCAGTCAAAACAAACAGGCAGAATCTCTGTCACTTCGGCGATCGTCTCCATCATCAGCGCTCAATATGACGGGAAATTTTGGGCAAACTCTACTTTACGACTGTTCATTTCGACATATCAATACCATGAGGAACGAAATAACTGACAGGGTGACAAACTTCTCACTCAATCTGTCTGATTGTGAAGGTAAGATGATTCGCGTACTGTTCCATCGCACCATATGATTACCCTGAGCCTCAATCACCTTCGTATTCGGACGTGTCAATAATTTCAAGCCTGATCATAGGGGTCATCTCGGCTCCTCACCGCACTACAGTCCTTGTAGCCAACCTGTTCTTCCCATGCTTTGCCTTACGACTCAGCAGACAAGCTGGACAAACGCCTCCAAGTATTCGGGCCTTGGTCTTACACCCTTTTTTTCGTTGACTACCGCAGTCTAGGAGGCTCCGAGACCTGTCAATGCTTTCACTGGGGCTCTTTACCAATAATCCTTTTCCTCAATCCTGGATTCTGTCTATCCTTCTTTTCTTCTCCACGTGGGAATGACTAAGGGAATAAGGAGGCTGGAAAGGGCTGGAATCTACAAAGTGAGACATTACGACAAGGATTGATGGGAAACTTCCCCTTTTTGTTTCTTCTTCGGCTGGCTCCTTTGGCTCGAAGTGCCGCGGTGTCCTTAGTCATGACCCAATGCAACTTGAGGTCATGACTACTCATGTGACGTGCACGTGCTGATGTCTAAATTAGGATCGGCATTCACGAAGCTATCTATACGTACAGAATTTCTGGAATACTACAGAGAGTGTCCCGTCATTACATCACTTTGCCTAGGTAGCAGTGGCAAGTACATGAATTCTACATTTTCACCAGTCGTGAACTCATGCTTTCTTTTCCCTCCTTCATCTTCATCGGACATTGGCAGGATCCATCTCTGTTCCAAAAGTCGGAGTGCTTGATCCTACACGCCGGTGCAAGCGATCGTTTGCATAAACTCGTTGGGATGAACCCATACTTATCCTCAAACCGATAAATCCATTCCACTACTCGCGGTATCCTCGTAACGCGCAACCGGGGTTTCACATTCATTCTTTGCGAAGGCAAAGTACCACAGACTCCTGTTTCGAACTCTGGCTTGCATTGAGTACACGGTGGCAAAGTTCAGCTGTCACGGTGGATTGAAAAAGAATGTCCACCTTACTCGTGAACGGGACGGGACGGTCTGCTTTACATTATCATGTACTGTAGGAAACCGAGTTTCGTCTCAAGTGTGTAGGTTTCCTTGTTTCGTTTCACACGGAAAAGACGTTGGGCTAGTTTTGCGGAATGGACGGGAAGGGGAGAAATAGGGAAGTTCCTAGTTTGTCTCCAAATCCATCGAAATTGGCATCATGCTTGACTTTGAAAGTTAGAGAGGGAAGTTTCGGGAGTAGCTGCGTTATCACTTTTTGGTTTTGCGGAAAGGCACGCGGAGTCCGAGTTGAATTGAGTTTGTGGAGATTGATTGAGAGGTTTCTTGATCCAGATATCGGTTTTGGGATATCATGTGAGTGAAATGCTATTAGAATGTCTTCAGTTTGGGTTCAGCTCGGTTTCATAGCGTCCCTGCTCAGTGCTTAGACTAGTTCGCACATTTGTTCACGTGCTTGGGATTTTGGCTCTTCAGTGCAGAAGAAGCAGGCTGGTTTATAAAAGTCTACTTCAGCTAATTCTTGTACTAGATGTGGATATTATCTCTAGACGATTGCTCCAAAATGTTCGGGATACTCCAATTATTGGTTTTGTCCATTGATATCAACATCGACCAGTTTCTCCCGCACTGAGCTTTGCGATAAGCTCTGAGTACGGCCATATGGCAGAGAGGTGACATAGCATCTGCGATACCCTTCCTATTCCGATAGGTGTGCATGGTCCTGCGAGCTTATTCGTAACTTTTCGGGCGAAAGTATATACGCTCCTGCTTGCATGTATCAAGACCACGCACCACGCACAGTGCGTTTGGATAGCTTTGGGTATTCGTATACCCAACTGAGAGTTCTGATGACGCTGGCACCACTTTGTTCGTTCGCCTCGCGGTCCTGATAGGCTTCAATCGTCGATATGATGGTCACCTCATAAGATAGACTTCCTCGAATTTTGCTCGTTGCCTTTGCTTGCGGTTTAGGTAGATAGTTGGGATGTACCATCGGAGGATTCAGAATGAGCGAACCTCCGTGCTGTATCCTCTTGCTTGACCAGTCTGCCTGCAGGCACCGTGCTCTATGATCAGATGGATACTATCGTTTCTCTTTCTCAACCGCCGGAGGAGGAGGACTCTCAATCAGCGATCCGCTTGGAGTGCGAAATGCTTCCTAGTTAAGCAGATGTATATACTCTTCTGCTTATAGCTTAGTGTGTTTGTCCACCATCCGCGAGGTGGTAGGATAGTTGGTCAATCTGGTACCTGCTGGATGGAAATGATAACTCGCTTTCTCGCTTTCTCGTTCCCTTCTTGTGTGAATTATTGCTCATTGCCTCTGTTGCCGCTGCTGGTTAACTCACTCCAACTATCACCCCGCAGTACCAAGAGTCCATCATCGTCGCCACGGCCCCAAGAAATCCTTCCCCAGCATCTACAGCTGGATCTGATTTCGCACATGAAAGCTCAAAATCGCTTGGAGACCTGTTTAGCACTAAATCAAGCTTTGAGTCGATTGGTATATTACTCCGTGAAGAGTCCTTGACTAGGGGAGATGTGTGATTGATTGGGGTTAGGTCGCGGAGGAGAATGGTTCTTGAAGACAGAGTCCAAATACACTACACAGCACACATATATCCACCGCTACCAGTCCGGTTCCCTAATCAACTCAGCATCGTCTTCCTATTTCATTCCCCAGACTCCAGAATATACTAAGACAATCCATATACCTCATCCCCTCAGCTCTCTCGCATTCCCGAACAAGCTGAGCAGAGGTCCTCGATACCTCCCCTACATCTCCATTCACACTATCTACAGCTTCAAGATATCCCAACAAATGCACTCCATCTCCTATAACCTCTACCTCTCCAACCCCCCTCCCTCCTCAATCCTTCCCACCCATCCACAACTATCCACCCCAGCGCCGAATCCTCCAACCAGTAACCCATCCCTATCCCCATGACCCCATCCCCAATTTTCCCATTCAAACCCATTCTATTCAAACCCAAACGGCACAATCATCTTCACTTACCAGTTCCCTATCCTAAACTCCCTTTCCCCAAACTCTTACTCAAGGTAAACTTATCCCTCCTAGTAAACTATATCAATTACTCAAGCTCATTTGCTTGCTCTTGGATATCGATGTCGCCGTGTCGGTGTCGGTGTTGATGGAGTTGTATATCTATAATCTAGAGTTGGTCTAATATTTTGTTCATTATATACTCTTAGTTTGTATACTTATAGTTTTAACAGTAATCTTCATCACAAGAGTCAATGTATTACTACCTTCTAGCTTGGATTTTGGATTTATTTAGGTATTAGTGTTAAGGATTTATAGTTTGAGTATTAGAATAATCGATATATTGTTTACATCTTGAATAGAACTCTCAAATGGATCTCGAAAGCGTAGCGTATATCTCCAGCGAATATCACAGTAGAACAAAGACGTGATACCAAGTATAGATCTCTCAACTATATATCTCTATATCTCTATTTACCTCCTATTAATCAGTAGATAAACTTCCGAATACTTACTTTAATAGTTTGTAGGGAGATTTCAAGATGTTGTTGAGAGAGAAGTGAAAGGAGAGAAAGAGAGAGATATACACATTCCCATAATTTTATTTCCATATACACATACATCAGCAATCCATTCTTTATCATTTCCATTCTTTTCCACTCCTCCTCCTCCCCTAACCCTATCTATCTACCAGACTACCCTCAGACCCAAAAGTCCATCCATCCACTTCGCAACCCAGACAGACAGAGAGACATCATTGAAACCCACTCCACACCACATCCAAACATACCAAAAAAGTACATCTTCAAACGCCAAATCCCATTCATCCATCCACCGCTCCCAGAACCACAGATGCATATATCCCAGACCCCACCATGCCATCCCCTGCCATCCCACCCTTCCCATTCTTTCTTTCCCACCCCACCTACTCCCTCCGTGATAAAAGATATGTATGAATATAAGTATATGTAAGTATAACCCCCACCCAACACCCGTTCTGCCCGACCTTTCCCCCATTTCATAACGTCGTATATGTATGTATGTATCTCCGTATGTATATAACACCACTCCACCTCTTCAACTCCTTTTCCATTTCCAAACCAGCCCCATCACAATTCGATCTCGACGCAGCTTTCTCTCCTTCTCCTCCCCCTTTCCCCCTCGACCTAGATCGAATGCCCTCCTCTCATGATATCACATCTCCTCTCCATCCCCTTTCCCCTCAGAAAAAGAAACTATAAACAAAAAACGAAAAGCCTCGCTCCTTCCCCACAACCTAAAAACAAGTATATGAAGCAGAAGGCATTGAACCTGTGTCGTGAAATCATACAACGACGACAGCAAGCACACACTACACGGAGAAGATCCTGGGACATCAAAGAGCCATCTCCCACTTCAAACAAACAGACAAGGCACGAAGAGCTTTTTTTTCTTTAGACCGACCCAATCAATCAATCATATAGCCCAACTACCCCTCCTAGCCCTGACGCCCCAAGCATTTTGGTCCGACGCGCCATTCGACATACTCGGATGCTGCCTCGCCCAATCCAGGATATAAGTTCTCAAGGCCTTCCAGCGCATACCATAACCACCCTCGCTTCTCTCCCCCTTAATCGATCTCCCCTCCTTCTGCTCCAGCCCGCCATGCACCGCCACCAAACCAATATGGCCCTTGATATTCTGTTCCTTATCATCAATTCTCAATTCTTCCTCAGGAATCCTCGAAATACGCGCCAACTCCTCATCATACTGTCGCGCCAACGACGGATAGCCGAGGGAGAGATAATTGTAAACTTGCGTAACAAAGGTATCGTTAAATTCCTGCAACAAAGCCTCTTCTTCTTCCGGGCTCCGAATTTTGTTAAGACGCGGTCGTGCATCATTTCCATTTTCATTGGACACGTCATTGGAGAAAGCAGAAGAAAACGGATCTTCGGGCTCGTGGTATGGCGTCTGGATCAGTTCTGGTCGTTTGACGATTGACGGGCTGAGATATTCCCCAACTTCCTCGGCTATGCAGTAACCACCCCACAAACCCCTCCCATCCTCAACTCGATGGTGTTGGATATCATGGCGCTGATCCGACTCGAATTTGGTCGCTTTCGGTGACGGGCACATGCGAAATTTGAGGTCAACTCCGAGCATGGGCGGTGACGCAGCATTGCGCATGCGAGCCAACTCGGCTTCCTTGAGTTTGTCCGCTGGAGTTCCGCTCGGTCGGATACTATCAGTCATCCCATTTGTCCAGAAAGGATCATTGAATGTTGGGTTGATGACTTCGGCAATCAAATCCTTGTTGGTCTCCTCTTCTCTCAACCGATTTAACTTTTCTGTATGCTGCTGCATCTCCTTTGCAGCCCACCCCACCTCCGTAGGTTTCCTTCGGATTGCATCTTCAACCAGCAAACCGACACCTTCCACAGACCCTTCTTCCGATGCCGTCTCAACTTCCCTGTCGTAGAAATGTTCCACAATTTCATATGCCGACTCGTTGGGAAATGCAGCTAGTGCCTGTTCGCGGAGTTTCTTCTCCGCAGCCTTAGCAGCCAAAGCTAACAAATACCCAGAGAAACGCTCATCGCAACTCTCTCGGGTTCGGGCCATGTACATCTTGATAACTGGGTCTTCGGCCGAGTCTAAAGATTCCGATATGGAAGGAGGCGATTCCTCTTCCTCCTTCTCATTTTCTTCTTCGTCTGAACTAGACTCAATTGTGTCTAATTCGGGCTGATAAGAATTCTGTCGCGTGCTTCGTCTTGAATTGTTATGAGGACGCATTGAAGGCTGTCTGCGAGGGAGAGGGAGAGGTAGGGTTGATTTGGAGTCTGACGAAGCATCCGATGCGGCAGAAACTTGTCGAGGTCTGATATATATCCGTTTTCGGTCCACATAAATATGATTCGTACCCTAAATGGACGTAAGCTCATGGTCATTGGCTTATATAAATGAATGCATGACATACCGGCGTAATATCAGTCTTATCGGTTGGGAGAGTAGCAGGCCCGGGAACCGTAGCCTTCTTGGATCTCTTGATTGTCTCTATCAATTGAGGAGCGAACTTCCTCCTCGGCGCCGGCGGATCTGCCGCGGATTGAGCTTTCGCATTTGGCTCGGGAGTAAGCTCTGGAGTCGGCGGAAGGTCTGACTCTGGCTTGGCCTTGCTGGATTTGATTGTAGTTTCTACAGGTTGGGGCAGAAAGCGCTTCTTGGCCGGTGCCGGTGCAAAATCCTGTCTGGCAGTTGTATTCTCGACCTCCTCAGCCTTCTCTTTCTTCGTACTCCTGGCACTCGTCTCTACAGGCTCAATGGCAAACTTTCGACTTTTTTTCACCGTCTCCTCGATGGGAGTGGGCAAAAATCGACTTCGGGGTGGGGGTGACGTCGCCGACATGATGTTGGACAGAAGTGAACGATAGGAAGCGCTGAATCCCTGTTTTTGTTGCTAAACTGATGCATTCCAGAGTGACGGAGAGATCAGGAAGGAACGTCGAGCTTGTGAGCGTAAAATATAATATATATAAAAGAATTACGAAGGGAGAGAAATGTGCAGATGGCAGATGGCAAAAAGCAAAAGGTTGACCGTTTCCCGAAATTGTGGTGTTGTTCGACTTGTTTTAGTTGTATCCGTCAGTCAGTCTGCCCCCCAGTCCAGCTTGTGAATGGGTTTTGGCGGTTTTGGGCTTGCAGGATTGTATTCGGATGTCTTCCATGTATTCCTACCGTATCGAATGTGCTAACTTCCAAGTGCTTGTCTTCCTAGCATCACTGACATAAGAAAGGACGGTCTGGGAGGTTGATGGGACCATTTCCTGGGCAAGGCGGGCGTCTGATTGGCAGAGGTCGCCAGAGTGACAGGGACCAAGTACAAGTGGTGGGGGGGGTAGGCTATTCGGTAGGGGGGAAGTGGAGTGGACAACCCACTAGAACACTGGCTACGACAGACCAAGGGCAAATCGATAGCAATCTAGTGCGCACTTCTTGCTACATGCTACACAACAACGCAACCACAAGCACACACGGCACCGGTAGAAAAGAGGGAAAGACGAAGAAGCGAACCACATGTTAAACAGCTGAAGGTCAACGGTGAGGACGATTGAGACTCAGGATCAGCATCTGACTCGGGATTCGATCCGCCGCAAAGTGTTGGTTGGTATGAACACTGACTGACTGGCACCTACTTTACGAGTATACGGTACCGGTCCAGTCCAGTCCAGTATACGAACGAGTACATCGCAGAATAACCGTACTTACTGTCAGTCAAAGAACCTCGGTGCCCAAGGGTTAAGAATAGCCACAAAAGAATAAGAAAATAGAAACAATAATCTACCGTACCAAACAAATACCGAAATATACAATAAAAAGCACCGACGATGGCCCCCCAACGCAAGGTCTAAGGAGATTGCTTCTTTCTACGAACTATTGAGTAGTATTCGCACGCAACATCAATATCTGGCGGCATGGCTGGCTGGCTGGCTGGCTGTCTGGCTGTCTGTACAATGGCCAGAACTGCTCCCCCTTCTCCATCTCCTTAGACCTCCCCATATAAATCGCCATCACATGGTCGATGAGGTTTCCCCATCCATCGATCGGTAAGGGAACTGCAACTGCAATGCATGTGCATGTGCGTCCGAGTTTGGTTCTGGAGCACTGTACTGACTGTACTTTGTACGAAGTACGCGTACATACTGAGTACATGAAAAGATGAGTCGTGGAGAAGCGACAGACAGGTGGGTGAATCAGTCAGGCAGGCAAATCATGAATGGATGAGCGAGATGGGAAGGAAAGTGGGACCCGGATCGATCCTTCGCGAGAACAGAATCAATCGAAGCCCAAGGCGAAGCTCTTTTCTCTGTCTCTCCTCTCACACACAAAATAGATATATCTCTCGGCCGATATCCCTACTCATACTCCATACGTCTGGCTCTCCGTCCATCCGTCCACTCTCTAGCAAACAAAGAAACCGACAAACAAACCGACAACAAACAAACATTCATACCGACAAACACCCAATCTATCCCTCCATACTCCTCCCCTCTCCTCTCCTCCTCGAAACCCGACACCCGGCCATATAGAAGCACACCCCCACCCCCAACCATTTCCCATCCCATCCATCCAACCATCCATTCTCCCGCCCAAATCCCATCCCATCTCATCTCACATCTTCAACGTTTTCCCAAGAATGCCCTGGAACGCCCAATACCACCCACAATCCCAACCCCCGTCCCCATCACCAGCCCCGGCCCCAGCCGGCCCTACGAGGAGAGTCCAGTATTTAAAATAAGGTTCTGACCGTGTTCGTCACCCAAGAATGCAATTGCGCGGCACTGCAAAGTTCCCGATGCCATGATGCCCGCAAGCCGCAAGCAGAAGAATGGCGGTTTCAAAACTCAATCTCTTCGCCCATAAGAAGGCAAAAGTCAAACATAAGTGGTTTTTGAAATTATTATTTTTGTATTAACTTAGGACCCTTAGCTATTGTCTGTCGATGCTCGACAATATACGAAATAGTATAGTATAGTATCAATACCATCACCCCCCTGCTACTTCCTCCTTCACACCCCTATTATGTAATATGTAAAAAGAGATGGCATTCAAAACCATCACAAAACGCCGTATCTCTCTCTATGCCGCCCTATGTTGGTGTTGTTTGATGACGTAGAAACTAAATAGAATGAATGCAAGGGCGGCACACTGTACATGGCCAAATGTCTGTTACAACTACACATGTCGCGTGTAGATTGCGCAAGAAGATTGATCGCGAAAAGCCCTCCCAAATCCTACACAAATGAGTCCGAAGACTCGTAACAGACCAGGAGATCAACAAGGGTTGAAATTGGATATATCATCCATCCCCATCCCCTGCTCATGAGACAAATCATTGTGTCTTCTTCTGTCTTGGGAGTCCGGCTGCTCTCCTCATTTCAATATCTCCTTCGGCCAACCAGCGGCTGGCTTTGACCAATTGTACGACGTTGATGACTTGCTTTCCGAACATGACCGGGAAGGAAATGCCAGCAATGATCCAGGGCCAGGTTGAATCCATTTTGTTGGCACGCGCAAGCTCCAATGCACCAGCGCTGTATGGGTTTGCGAACAAAGAAGCTGCGGATGGACTTGCTGGGTTTCCTGGAACAAGAGTCGCGGGAGCTTCACCATTTTTGCCAACTTGGAGGAGAGATGGTGAGAGGAGGGGCGAAGAGAAAGAAAGGAGGTAAAGCGCAATGAAGAAGATTTCGTTCAAAGCGCAGAAAAGGAAGAGGACCGTCTGTCAGAAATTTTGTCAGCTTATCTTGCGGGGCTTTACTCTGATCAGTGTCTGCTTACCTTGTTCGTGTAGTATAAATTCAAGATCCAGCTTCGAGACTTATCGACCTTCTTGTGACTGGTCTCTGAACCTCCCATGATAAGGGTCGCATACATGTGGACATAGTGACTAGCGAGATCCAATGAGATGAGTCCTTGGAAGAGCAGACTCCAGCGCGGCCAGGCAGATGAGAGGAAGACGAGTAGACAGGCTGTGGTGCATCGATCTGTTACCATGTCCAAAACAGCACCAAATCTTGTGGATTGTTCGAACGCACGCGCCGCATATCCATCAAGCGCATCAAGAAGGCAGGAGATACTGTATAGGATTGAACAAGTTCGTGGATGTAGAGGCATGTAGTAGAGGGATGATATAGCGAGGATGATTCGGAAGTAGCCTGCGAAGCTGTTAGAATGCGCCGTTCATCGATCTGGGGGTTTGATCAAACTTACCGATCACATTAGGCCAGAAGAGAAAGATATTCTCCTGCGGATATTCCACTTTCTCGGATTTGTGAGCTGAACCATTGCCATTACCATTCATCACGACTTGTTCCGTCCCCGCCGGTGTTGGAGTAGATGGAGAGGAGGCAGTGGCCGTAGCCGTTTGTCGTCTGGTTTTCACGCTCGACATATTTCTCTGAGTCGAGAAAATCTGCTAAGCTGCGTTGTGGTGGGCAGAAAGCGTGCTGTTCAACTGCGTGAAATTGCAGTGAAATTGGTCGATACGTAAGGTTTAAGTAGCTGTTTCGAGGTTTGCGTAAGTCGTGTGCGTGAGTAATTATTAAGTATGCAATAAGGTCTGGTCAGAAATAGGAAAAGGTGATTGCATACAAGAATTGAGAAGTAGAATAAGACGTTTTCGAAAGTATCGCAGAAGGAATGTTGGAAATGGGAAATGGGAATAGGGAAAAGGCCGATGGTGAATTGGGAAATGTATGAGAAATTCCTTATCGACAGAGCATCATCCAGAAAAAAAGATACGTTTGCCCAGGTTCGGCTGTGCTTGCTCGCAAATTGTATGGATTCGCCCGCCCGGTTCGTTCGGTCTTTGCTGCATGAACCTAAGAAACTAGGGAAGCTCGGCACCATTGGTCCAAGTTGCTTGAAGTGCGTTCTCGGGTACACTTGAAATTGGATACATAGCTTCATCTTCATCTCATCGTCCCGTCTCATTTTGTTACAAGAATATATCCTCAATTATCCACAAGGTCATTTTTTAATAAGACTGATTTTGGTTATTTCCACAACTCGCAACCCAACTCACGTTTCTTCTATCCATCCACCCATCCATCGCCAAAATGTTGATCCAAGAGACCCATAAAGATGTTGCAACTAAGGCAGACGGAAAAGAAGGCTCTATGAGTAAATACTCACACAAACTCCACCCCTGACCCGGAGTCAAACTGATTACTGTCAGGAATCTTTCTTTTCCATCCTACTATTCCCAACTACCCCCAAGCGTGAGTAGTTCTCCAGGGGGAGACACATTAAAGCTCAAGAACACAACAACTGAAGCCTTTCAACAGACGATTTCCTGGTGTCGTTCTCTTCAGTGAAATTTATCAGGGTAAGTGGGGTTTGGTGGGGGTTGCTCAAAATATCTCGCTATCAGCTGCAGTGTTTTCCTTTTGTCACTTTCATTGGTTCCCCGTCGACCTTGTTTCTTATCATGCTCCTTGAGGTGACAACTCACAAGTTATCGGTCCATTCTTGTGCGCATGTTTGGGCATTCATCGGGTGAATATCCATGAATATCCATGAATATCCATGAATCCGTATCTCTTCGCTACACTTCGTTATCTACAACCTACCCCGCAGTCTCACATGTTCCGGGTGCTGAACACTCTTCTTTGTAGTCACTGGACCTGTTGCCAGATTCGCAAGACAAATCGCAGGGCAAGGATATGTTGTTGCCGCACCTTCGTCATATCACGAGTTCACGGGACCAGAGCCTTTGGCGTATGATGTTCCTGGAACCGATGCTGGTAACGAGTGGAAGATCACCAAGGTAAGAAGATCCATACTTTTCGAATACCTTGACTTCTGGAAGCCCGGAAGTGCTTATATACATACTTCAACTCCCATCACTATATCCATCACGCACTGCTTACAGAGATATGTAGACCCTAGCCGGCTACGATGAAGACGCAACCCTCTCAATTGACCTCCTCCTCTCACTTCCCACATGCAATGGCCGCATCGGTTCCACAGGAATGTGTCTAGGCGGCCATTTAGCCTACCGCTGCGCTCTCGACCCCCGTGTCTCCGCCGCAGTAACATACTTCGCGACCGATCTCCACAGCGCAACTCTTGGCCTCGGTAAAAAGGACGATAGTCTAGCCCGCGCTGGCGAGATCAAGGGCGAGCTCGCAATGATCCACGGCTGCAAAGACAACCACGTTCCACCGGAGGGAAGAGATCTCATCAGGAAGACTCTAAGAGAAAAGGGCATTACGTTCAGTTGGTATGAAGTTGCTTGGGCACAACGTGAGTTCTGCATCCATCAGTCTCAGTCACAGACAGATAGATAGTTTGATACTAAAGCGCGATAGATGCATTCATCCGCGACGAACTATCTAAAGGTCGCTACGACCCCGCCATCTCCAAAATCTGCTTTGAGATTCTGCTGGAATTGTTCGGGCGAACATTGAAGTTGGATTTGGGCCCGCACGATGGTGTAGAGCAGAAGATTGAGGATATATGCTAGATTATCGACCATTTAGGTAACGACGCCTTGAGTGCCGAATGAAAAGTTCTGGCTTCTTAACCTCTTCTTAAGGAATTTAAATGTGGTTGATCTTGGCTGCAGATCATTCATTAGGCTCTATACCAATTGATCTACATATGCCAACATCTGTGTCTCCTCGTCTACCCGAAATCACCCATCCCCTCACACATAGAAATTTACCACAGTCGTTGAATAGTCACCTCGATATCGTCTCTCAAGATCTACCTGCTTCCACACTTCCATCCTTATTCCTACGATAAAGCACTAAGAGTCGTCAACAAACAAATGAAACCAAATTTTTTCGACACAAGCTGCAAGAGAGTCGTTGCTGCGTGCTGCGTGCTGCGTGCTGCGTGCATTAAACGTGCGCTTAACTGTGATGATGAGGGCATTTACTAAAATTAATGACTGGTAAAATGGCGATATCTCTCATGATTATCCTTTCCTGTACTGCATATGATTGACCAAAAGGAGATTAAACAACGAGGAGGAGGTTGCGCCGTGTTACGAGTGACGCTCTCCCAGTGTATACCAAACCATCATATATAATCCCCAACAACACCAAAGCAAGCACATACGACCATAGATCAAGGAGAAATGGGCATCCCGTCCGCTCTGCCATACATAAGCCTTGAATCGGTGAATTAGTAGTTGGGTGGGTGACCACCAGCGAATCCTCACTGTTGTATGTGTTTCCCTTTCTTTTGTTTTTGGGGTATATGATTTGGGAGGGGAGGTTGAGTAGGAATTTGGTGAGGAAATGAGGGGTTTGTGAAAATGCGTTTAAGCTCGAGAGCTTGGAGGGGAGAGGGGAAACGGAAGTCTGGTGAGGCGGGGGGTGTGGTGGATGAAGGGGCGATGGAAGAGGTTGGGATGGAGGTGGGAGGAGGGAAGAATGGGAAATTGATGTTAAAGGGAAGGTAATGAGAGGAAAGGAGTGTAATGGGTAGGTTGCATTGTTTTGGAATATCAGCATAACGGAAGGCAGGAGGGTGGAGGTCTAGGAAACGTGTGCCGAGGGGAATGAAAGAGGAGAGGCTGCAATGGATAGGCTGTATTGTGTTTGACACAAGGGGATAGCGAGGGGGCTAAGCGGAGAGAATCGGTGCAAAGAGACTGCAGACTGTTCGTAATCCTGGTGTAATTGGAGCTGTAGAGTGGTGTGTTGATACTAAGATGCGACCGATTTGGTGAGCTTGCAGATAGATGGGTTTAGAGGTCGTACTTGATCTTGTACATGCATACGAGCAATGCATTTTGATAGTCGAGCATGTGGGTAGGCTTCTTTGAGTGGGTGGTTCGATTGTTCCGAGTGTCTTGATGCAGTTGCGTCTTCCGATACGAATCTGGTAGAGCGATGATGGAGGGGACTTGCCTTTGGACCCACTGCATCGTGTAGCGATGGAGGCACGAGCAAGCTGCACAATGCTCCTTAAGACAAAGTAATCCCAGCAACGGGACACTAAGACTAGATACATGCCTTCCTATCTGCTAAGTATGTTGTGCATATGCCGTGAACATACATGAAGAGGTGAAAGGGGTCCTCGGCCATGACCTCATTCATCTATGGCAGAATGCATATTGGACACCATTGCCAGAACGAGGACATCTGTACTAAAGCGTTGAGCGTAAATGACTCACGTAATTGTACCACTGGCTGTATGATTTCAATCTGTGTCTGGAACCCTTACCCCGTATCATTGCAACAAGAACTGATCTGACAGAACAGTACGAGCAGGCAAATCTTCGGAATAAGAAAGCAGCAGCTCAAAAGGATCATCCTAAGCCAATGCAGAAGACTAGCTGCGAAAAGGTCCCTCACATGTCTATCTATCCCGGCGAGCCAGCATGTGTCGTTGGTAACTCTCATCATACGGTTTCCCCTTTAGGCGTGCGGAAGGACTGCCTCCGTGCCCGTTCTGGACAATCCGAGTACCCCCGGGCTAGATTCTGAAGATGCAGCAGCAAAAGTTGACAAAAACTGCAATTGAGTAGCAGGAGGAGATGCTAACAGATATATTGGGATGACAGATACAGGTCCAGACTTTTGCAGCAATCTGATGTCGGATTTGTGTTACCTGCCATGTATTGGTGTGCTACACATGTCCAAATCTAGAAGCCGGCAAAAAGGAATGGTGTCAGAATAAGCACACCAAAAACCCACTACTGCTTTTCTCTGCAAACTCAGTCTGGCTTTAGAATATATAATACTGAAGATATAACTAAAAAAGAGGAGGGTATTTTGGTGCGATATGTATTCAGACATCCGCGTGAAAGGCGCGCCAGTAGGAAAATTTGTACGTTTAGGCTAGGCGACTTGCCATGTGCCGCATGCCCATCAAACCTTGCGATCGTCAGCATGTATGTCCGATTTTCCGAGTCTCGCACGTCTTCCGGTGGTTGTTCTGCAGGTACGACGTGGGAGGCGGTTGGGAAACGAGGATGGTAATGTGGTAAGGGATGAGTAGTCCTTGGAGGCTTGGTAGGGCTTTGGCGGGGAATGTAAAGGGCCGAGGAACGCCTAAAAGTGGTGATTCAGGCTGCTGTTGCAAAATACCCCTCCTCCGAGCTCCTTCAACGTACTTCGTAATATAACTGTAACTGTAACTTGACCATGTGGGACGCTTCGTATCCGTTGATGTCGTTGTATTGATGCTTCTGGCTTGTGTTAGTAGCCATATCTGCTCATCCGACCAACAGCTAACCTTAAAGATCTGCACCTCCGCCGTCGGTTCCACCTTGCCCGTACCCCAGCAATCAATCTCACCCCATGCTATCCCCCATTCTATCCCCCCCGGATCCAAGCTCTGTACCAACCGCGGAATGAAGCCCCGCATATGGACAACCTGCTTCCGAGGGGTCACATAATCCTTCCTCCACTTGCTACTCGCTGCATTGCCCATCAGACTATATAGCCTGCAACCCAGCATAAGCATACACGTCTTTCTATTCGATGCTTTCTAGTAAGGGTATACATCACGGGCTCAGTCTTCTACTACTCGTTTAATACTTCAATAACTCGTGCTCGCCATGCGGACTGAGCATTCCTTTTCATCGAATCCACAAGCTCAAGTTACTTCGCCGTCAAATTCATCCAAGATGTCGAAACATACCATAATTCCAGTCGATAAGGGCTGGACTTTTAAACAGGCTGATAATGAGGACTCCAAATTCTTACCTGTTGCACAATTCCCTACAAACGTTCACCTAGATCTCATCGCCCACGGTATCATTGAAGATCCTTTCATGGGCAAGAACGAAAATGACGTTCAATGGATTGGTGAAGTGCCGTGGGTATACAAGACGACCTTTTCATCACCGACCATTTCATCAGATGAAAAGGACAAGGTTAAAGTAGTTCTAGCATTTGATGGCTTGGATACTTTCGCCACGGTTCTGCTGAACGGCAAGGAGATTCTCAAAACAGACAATATGTTCATTCCGGAACGTGTCGATGTTACATCATATCTGAAAAATGAGGGCGACAATGAACTCGAGATCACTTTCGAGAGTGCATATCTCAAGGGGTGTGCACTCGTCGAAAAATACCCAGATCATCACTGGGGTTGTTGGAATGGTGACACTTCTAGACTGGCGGTTCGGAAAGCACAATATCATTGGGTGTGTAGTAACTCTCTTTCTACTACTGATCACAATACTAAGAGATATCTAGGGATGGGATTGGGGTCCTACATTGATGACATGTGGGCCGTGGCGACCAATCAACCTTGAGATATTCTCATCCCGAGTGTCAGATGTATATTTCACCAGCACTGTCGACGAGTCTCTGAAATCAGCCGAGCTTGTTGTAAAGGCAGACATCGAGGGAAGTGCTTCAGACGTGAAGTTTGACATTACCCTGGATGGCAAAGAAGTTGCCACCAAAACGGTTACTGCGTCAAATGGTCATGCCAGTCATACCTTCAAGATCGACGACCCAGCTTTGTGGTACCCAGTTAGATATGGTAAACAGCCTTTATATACTATCACTGCGACTCTCCTCCACAACGATACAGAAGTATCCACTCAGAGCAAGAAATTCGGCTTGCGTAAGGTTGAAGTAGTTCAAGACCCTCTTAAGGATCAGCCCGGAACATCGTTTTTCTTCCGAGTCAATAACATCCCAATATTCTGCGGCGGCAGCGACTGGATTCCAGCAGACAACTTCATCCCGCGTATTAGCAAGGAGAAGTATTATGACTGGGTAAAACTAGTAGCCGACGGAAACCAGTTTATGATCCGGGTATGGGGTGGTGGAATCTTCGAAGAACAACACTTCTACGATGCCTGTGACGAGCTCGGTGTCCTCGTATGGCAAGATTTCCTCTTTGGCTGCGGTAACTACCCAGCCTTTCCCGACTTCCTCACTTCTGTAAAGAAAGAGGCCGAGGAGAACGTTAAACTCCTCCGTCACCATCCATCCATCGTCATCTGGGCCGGCAACAACGAAGATTACCAATACCAAGAATCCGAAAACCTAACCTACGACTACGAAGACAAAGACCCCGAAAACTGGCTCAAAACCAACTTCCCCGCCCGCTACATCTACGAGAAAATCCTCCCCGACGCCTGCGAAGCCCTCATCCCCAACACCTTCTACCACCCCGGCAGTCCCTGGGGCGCCGGCAAAAAAACCACCGACCCCACCGTTGGCGACATGCACCAATGGAACGTCTGGCACGGCAGTCAAGAAAAGTACCAAAACTTCGACAAGCTCGTCGGACGCTTCGTCTCCGAGTTCGGCATGGAAGCCTTCCCGCACATCAAAACCATCGAGTCGTTCCTCCCACTCGGAAAAGACGACCCCGACCGCTTCGCCCAGTCATCTACCGTCGACTTCCACAACAAAGCCGACGGCCACGAACGCCGCATCGCGCTGTACCTTGTTGAGAATTTCCGCTACGCTCCGGACCCCCTCGAACAATTCATCTACTCGACTCAACTCATGCAAGCCGAGTGTCTGGCCAGCGCATACCGTCTGTGGAAACGCCAATGGAAGGGCCCCGGGAGGGAATACTGCGGCGGGGCGCTCGTCTGGCAGATCAATGACTGCTGGCCTGTGACGTCCTGGGCGATCGTCGATTACTACTTACGCCCCAAACACGCGTACTACACCGTGAAACGTGAGATGGCGCCGCTGAGTCTGGGGATCACGCGGAAGGAACACGTCGTTCCGAAGGATAAGTACACGCGTGCGTATCTGGACAAGAAAACACAGATTGAGATCTGGGCGAGCAATTTGAAGCTCGAGGAAGTGGAGGGCGTGGATGTGGTTGTGAAGGCGTTTGATGTGTTGACGGGAGAGGAAACATTCTCAAAGAGTGTGGGAGAGGGATTGGTGCTGGGCGCGAATATGTCGCAGGAGATCACAGCGCTGGACGTGCCTGTGAAAGAGAAAGGAAAAGGCGAGGAGGCGAAGACGGTCGTGGTTGCGTATCTGATGAAAGACGGGACGCAGCTAGCAAGATATGTGAACTGGCCGGAGCCGCTGAAGTACGTGCATTTGCAGAAGCCGAAGCAGTTGAAGGTGGAGTTGAGCGGGGAGGGAGAGGGGTGGAAGGTGGGGATTAGTAGCGAGGTGCCGGTGAAGGGGGTTGCGCTGGAGTGCGAGGATGAGGAGGTGAGGTTTGAGGATAATTTGGTGGATGTGGTGCCCGGGGAGACGGTGCTGGTGGGGGTTAAGGGGGCGAAGAAGGATACGAAGATTGGGGTTAGGTATTTGGGCATGATTTAGGAGATAGAAGGGGCGTGGAAGGGAGCGGAAGGCGGGGTGGGAATGTGGAATAGGGGAGAAGAAGATGGTTTTGATGATTGAATGATGTTTGCTCTACTATAGATTAGGTACTATAGCTTTCTTTCGCTAGCTAGAATGTGAAGACGATTTTCGGGTTGTTATCCTGCCTGCCCTGCACCTAGTTGACTATTGTCGATTGTGCAACGTCGAGACCTAGATGATTGTTTTTGAACCATTGACTCCAAGTATCAGATCAACGAGCTCGAGTATATTTACATTATATCTACCATCTCTATTGAAGAAAAGGGAGGCTTGAGAGGCCTTCTTCATATCGGCAGAGATTGTTTTTAGCCAAGGAGACGATCGACGGTGCCAGAATTATTTGCCCTTCATTAAAAATAGAACACACCAATCTTCATTCAGACACATGATTTACACATATATTCAAACTATTTAACCCCACTGATATAGACTCCTACTCTTCTACACAGAAAACCCCCTCACCTAACCCTCATTTGGACCCCTAATCAAAGTCTTAATACCCTTCCCCTCCTTAACATTGGCAAAGGCCTCTTCCGCATCCTCAAACTTAACCTCCCCAGTAATCAATTTCTTGACATCCACCTTCCCCGTGCTAACCAACTCCACCGCCAACTTATAATCGCCACTTCCATATCTAAAACTACCTTTAGCAGTAATCTCCTTGGCGCAAAACTCCATGATCGGGAAAGTGATCTCAGCTTTGCCCATTCCGGCCTGGACATAACTTCCTCCACGACGCACAACATGTATGGAAGTTTGGATGGAGGGTTCTGCGCCAGACGCGTCGATGACGACATCTGCGCCTTCTGGGAGTCCGACTTGGGATTTGAGGTTTGAGGCGTTCTCTTCGGCGGATACGCGCTGTGGAGTGAAGGTGTGTGTGGCGGTATAGGACTTAGCGAATTCCAGACGAGAGGGCTGGATGTCAACAGCGACAATGGTGGATGCACCGTATGCGCGAGCAACTGCGAGACACAGAAGACCAACTGGACCAGCGCCCATAACTACGACAGATTGTCCTGGGGTGATGACAGCTTGCTTGCAGACATGAACGGCTACGGCAAGGGGTTCGATCAGAGCACCCTCTTGAAGTGAGACGTGATCGGGGAGTTTGTAACAAAAGTCTTCTGGTGACGAGTAGAAACCGGCAAGTGTTCCATCAATCGGAGGAGTTGCTGCAAAATGCATCTCTGGGCACAAGTTGTAATGACCCGAGAGACATGAAGAACAGCGTCTGCATGGGTAACCAGGCTCAAGTGCGATGCGATCCCCGACCTTGAGGTTCTTTACAGCTGATCCTACACTGACGATTGTGCCCGCAGACTCGTGCCCAAGTACCATCGGGTCCTTCACGACATAGCTTCCAATAGCTCCATGGACCCAATAATGGACATCCGAACCGCAGATACCAGTGTAGTTGACGGCAATGAGAACATCGTAGTCGGATTGAAGCTTGGGAACTGGTCGTTCTTCGAATTTCACGGCGTTCGCCTTTTCGAGGACGAACGATTTATTCTTCAAGAGATAGAGGTCAGCAGATGAATAATGGCTCGTAACTGTTGATTTGACTTACAGATTTTCCTTCTATGCCAGCCATTTTGTTGAACTGCAAGTTTTTGTTAAAAGATAATCTTTCTCTGTTAGAAAATCAGGACAATAAAAGGATGATGTGGTATTGACGAAGTGGAGCTTGAGCTGTTGACCAGGTCTCATCCCACTATACCCCGCGAACATTTATCCAGTATTATCCGCACCAATCACAATGAAGGATTGTCGACGCCGTCCAAAACCGAACGTTCCGTAGGGTCTGGACATGGAATTTGAGACAGGGCTTTGTGAGAATATGCGCAAACGTCCTTTTATCGTCGCCGGTCTGGAATAGTTATTGCTGCTTGTTGGCGCCCAAGTGGAGATGAAGATATTTTCATTTATCCGCCAACCCAGCCATCTCTCCCTCACCGGTGAAAGAGTCTGTAGCTGAAGTATAGAATCCATGCCAGACCTGCCAGACCAGAAACTCCAAGTTCCAGACCTTGTCTCGATGCGTGGCTTGCCTGGGTCTCTGCGACTGCGCTGCCGGTAATGGTTGTGGTAATAGCAGTGCTGCTGAACTCAGTGAGGGTGGATATGCCGTTGAAGGTAGTTTGCGGGAGTGGATCAGATGTGATGCCAGAAGCTGTTGTAGCCAAAGACGAGGTTGGGGAGGCGTTGCTGTTTGAAGGTCGACCAGTCGCATTATACTCGTAGTTCCCACAAGTTGCCGGCATCCAAGTCGTCCAAGAATCCGCGGCTGGGATGTAAGTTGATACTGCAGAGTTGCACAGTCTTGTGTTTCCAGACGCAAGGGATGAGTATGGTTCTGTGTTTACTGTTTCATCCGGAGGAGCCAAAGTAACTGCAGATGCAGGATATGGAGATGAAGATGCAAATGCAAATGCAAATGCAGATGAATTTGATGAAGACATTATGCAGAAGGGTGAACCTTGTAATTAATTAATAAAGAATAGATTTATTATTTATATTCAACCGATTCACGAATATACAACGGAGAGCGAAGAGTATTAATATGTGTTAATCCCGAGCCATACTGGCAGCGTATAAACAAGAAATGGTGAAAAGGCTTCACCGATTCAACTAACTTCACTCCAAGAAATCAAGAAAATGACGATTTGCTGGCGATAACGGCCCTCTCGGCCCAAGCTGCTTTCCCAATCGGGAGGCGGCCGCAACCCGGACCCTTCAATTTCTGGTTCGTCAATGATTCCGCATCGACGAAGTGGGTATAATGACGCCCACCATTTTATTTCTAGCTTCAATATTCGCAACGAGAGCTATGTAGATGCGCTCGTCATGAAGCTTCACACTTCTCACTCGACCTCCAGGCAGTACTAGATTTAGAGATTCACCAGAATTCTCTTGTTTCCCTCTGTTTGTACTTCGCAAAAGGTTCAATCGCCCTCAATTGACTCACAATGTCACTCACAAGCAGAGCAATGCTTCGCAGTCTGCGACCAGCACCTGCCATTCGATCCCTCCAGACCCCAATCCGACGAAACTTCATGGCAATACCAGGAACCGAATCGCAGATCCTAAGAGAAACGCGCATCCTACCCTACAAATCCTGGAGTCTGTACACCATAATCGCCGACATCGACAGCTACTCCACGTTCGTGCCCTTCTGCAAATCCTCCAAGGTTACAAAGTGGTCGGAGCCCGACGAGAACGGCAAGAAATGGCCTTCGGAAGCAGATCTGACGGTGGGCTGGGGTGCAGTTGAGGAGACTTTCACATCAAAATTACTTTGCGTGCCGGGAACAGTTGTGGAAGCTCTGGGCGGAGATGCGGTTACTAAAATAGACGGGTCGGAACTGGCGCATTATGGAGATTCAATCGATACGCCTGCTGCAGCGAATAACATATTCCAAAGTCTGAACACAAGATGGGCGCTCAAACCCTTTCATTATAAGCCGCCAAGTGGAAAACCAGAGGCAGACTTTTCGGAACACACCGCAAGGGATCAGACAGAGGTACATTTGACGATTGAGTTCCAATTCGCAAACCCGCTGTATGCGGCGTTGAGTAAAGCAGTTATGCCACAGGTGGCCCCGAAGATGATTGAAGCTTTTGAGTTGAGGGCTAGAAAATTACTCGACGGACCTGGATCAAATGTCAAAGAAGGAACAGCATTTAGTAATGCAATCAATGCTGCGAAGAAGATGGGAGCTTAGAGGGGGTTTAATAATTCATGGCAGTGCTACAGATGGGGGATTCTAGTGTTCAAGTGTACGATATGACATTTTGGTTAATAGTTGAGGAATGTATCATCGAGTGCATTGCAAGTGGGATCAACCTCGCCGGAATATAAGCGGAGTGCCATCTCTAGCACTTTTCAAACGTTTATAACTCCCCATTTCTGCCATGAAGTGGTAAGTAATTGTTTGTACGTGTGAGGCAGAACTCTACTTTGCATCGTATGCTCCGGGCAGCACCTGCTAGTTCTAATTTCTAGTAAGCTCCAATCTCTGATATCTAGGGCTACCAGCTCCACATCTACTAACCCTACAACCCTTCGACATACGTACTGCTAGTTCTTTTCCTCAATATAATGTCTACCCTGCTAGCTATCTAGCTATATCTATGTCTGCCTACTCAGAAGTCTAGAAGCCTAGAAGTCAAAGGGTATAGCCAAGTTAGCTGATAGATAGACAATATAACACCATAGATAATTTTGGATGAATAGGGAGATAGATAGATGGATCTGAACTCATTTTGACATATAAGTTATCTAGTTTATTTTGGTTGACTCAAGTCGGGTTAAGTCCAATAAAGGGGAAGGGGAAAGTTGTTATTGGGATTATTGGGAGTGGAAAGATAGGGAGGGTGAGGAGGGGGAAAGAGCAGGAGGAATTGAAAGGAATAGGTGTGTATTTATCGAGGAAGAAAATGATGGGGGAGGAAGAGTAGGGAGTTATGGTATGGGGAGAATGGTGGAGGTAGGTAGAGTGTTGATTAATGGGGGAGAGGGGATGGCAAGGATAGGATACGGTGATATGAGATAAAATAGGTGATGATACATTGTAGGGAGAAGAGAGGAGTAAGGTAACGGCGGGTTGAGTATGAGAAAGTGGACTCAATAAGAAGCGGAGCGAGTGCATGGATAGGATACAGTGGGGAAGTTGTAGTGAAGGGACGAAGATAATGGAGGAGTTAGAAGAATGAAGGGAGTGGAAAGGATGAAGGCAAACGCGAAGTGAAAGAGAGATAGATAATAGCGAGGAGAGCAATGGAGAAGACGAAGAAGCGACCACTGAAAATGATAGACAGCGATGATGAAGATAAAGACGAGAAGCAAATGATAGAAGTATTGGCTCGACTAGTCAGAATCAGAGAGAGATGGCCACTGCCCAGGCAGTGAACAAAATGGAAATAGTAATGAAGTGAACAGAGAAAGCAAAGAGACTGATGGAAGTGGACGGAACAGTAATCTTGGATGAACAGATACATAGAGCTAATGCGACAAGAGATATAGGAGTGGAGTTATTTACTTTATACATTATTTGTTACTTCTCGAGAGTTCGGGATTGATATAATATGTCTATAATTCGAGATCACATTGATTCATTGAGAGCAGGTATTGCTTCAATTAGATCGATTGTACACCCTCGAAGATGTCGATACAAACAAGCGTTATAGACAATTGCCAAATCTAATCACATAGTTTTCACATGAACAACCCCTTCCCATAAATCTTCTCCGCCAAACCCCTCAATTTCATCGGCATGAACGCATCTCCATAATGCTCCTTAATATCGCTCTTCTCCACCACCTTAAAGATATTATACCAACGATCCCTCACCGCCATAACCGCACACAAAGCCCTCTTCTAGCCATTCCACCACTCAGGCAAGAGATTTTCCCTCGACTCCGCCAGATCCAAAAACTCCATAAAACCCGGCCGCGGATCCTGCTCGTCGTAGATGCCGCCAACCTCCCCTGTAAAGGTCACCTCGTCGTCTGCGCGCAGCCGGAAACAATCGATGAGGTGGCCGTAGACGTCGCGCTCGGACAGGGCGTGCAGATAATGGGAGTCGTCGGTTCCGAGACCGAGAAGCGTATTCAAGGACACGAATATAGGATTCTGGCGTGATGTTGCTGCCGGTTTACGGGCTTTTCTTGGTGCACATCGCATTTTGTGGTTATTGTTGACCCAGTCGTTCTTCTGGCATTCGACGGAGCAGTAGCGTGTCGTGCAATTGGAGCATTTCGAGAGAGTTTTTTGGAGCTCCGCGGCGCTTTTACAGCAATTGGCGCAGGTGGGTGGGATCTCTGTCTCGGGCAAGAGGGGAGCAGGAGGCGTTGGGTCGGCCATTTTCTTTTCTGCAGGAACTGATAGTTCAGTGATCAGATTAGATGTTTGTGCGGCTGACAATTGAGGGAGCGACGAGAAGGTAATGCGGGAGTTTGTTCCCTCGGAGAAGTAGGATAGGTTGCTCAAGTTGCAAGAGCCTTTGGTGATATGTGGGAAAAGATTTTGCAAAGACTTGCAAGAAAAATATTCACTAGATGCAAAAGAAAGTACAGTACAGGAGATTGGTTTTATGTTACACCAAATAACGCGTCCATGCACTTTAGACAATGCCAACAATCCATCCAAGGGAAAGAGCTACTTACATTCACTTCCCACACCCCCATGAGCACCGCACCCGCAGCTCAATCAGCACCCAGCACTTCTCTTATACTCTCCAAAGCCATCTACCTATTAACGCCGATACAGAGAACTTTCATCTGCAAGACAACTTCTATGAGATGAGATAATGAAAGCATGAATGAAAGCCCTTGATAACAGACTCACACTTGTGTGTGTGTGACAATACCGATACATAAATCACCACCCAACCGAGACCTACCCACCTACCTACCCCCCGCTAGAAGGAATCTGTACATTGAGAAACGGATAAAAATCAAATTTCCCATCTTTATCATATTCCATGTAACCATTTCTGAGTATGCTCCAATTTCGCCATATTTTCCATTCTAACTTATAATATAACATGCATATAACCAAAATTTCCCCAAATCTTCGGCATCAAGCGTAGTTCAACCATGGGATGCGATCGATTGCCGCCACTCGTCATTCCGTGCACTACGTCCGAACGAGGCATTTCAATCAATCATCTCCTCCTCTCCCTATAATCATCTCTCTCCCTTCTATAACCCCTATCCCTCTCCCTCTCCCTGTCCCTGTCCCTATCCCTCCCCTCATCCCTCTCTCTCCTCTGACTCCTCTCATCCCTCTCTCTCGCATAATCCCCCATACGTTTCCTATCCCTCTCCCCTCCTCTCGAGCCCGAATTCCCCGGCCTCAACCTCTTCGCATCACTCTTCTGCACCCACGCTCCCAACTCCTCCGCATCCTTTAGTTCCTTCGCTCCCAAACCAAGCAAATTTTGCCGCCGCTTGACTTCTTTCCCGCCTGATTTCCGCTCTTTCCCGTCCCAGCCCATGCCCCGTAGTAGGGCTGCGCCGAATTCTTCCACGGGGACGCGCTCGTAGTCTTCGAGTGTGGATACGTCGGGCGCGGATGCAATGGCTTTTCTGTAGGCGTCTTCTTCGGTGACTAGGCCGTTTGTGGTGCTGGGCGCGGACTCGATGATTAGATCCGGGCCTTTTCTTTTCAAGTCCCCGCCCATTAAGGCCTCGAGCGCTAGTTCGTCTTCGGTCTTGGGCTTTGGCTTCTCTTCAATGACTTGTTCCTCCACCGCCATCTCTTCAGTTTTCTCCCCGTTCTCTATCACCTCCTCTTTAACTTTCGTCTTCACACTCAGCCCCCATTTAATCTCCCCATCATTCCCATTAACCACATCCACCCCTTCCTCTCCCCTTCCCTTCCCCCCGTTCGCCGCCGCCCTCCTCCTCTGCTCCTCCTCCGGCAACAAATTCTTCCCCTTTCCCCTCCCCCCCATCCTCTCCCTGGCCTCCCCCCTCCAATCCCTATTCCCTAACTTCGGAATAACCAACGGCCCTTTTTCCCTCCCCGCTCTCCTCTCATCCTCCTCCCTGATAACCCCCCCATCCGCAAACCCCGTCACAACCTCATGTTTCCTTCCTCTGCCCTCATCCTCATCATCCGACTCCTCATCATGCGCAAACGTACTCCGCGGTCGCTTCCCCAAATTAGACGGAGGCTGTGGCTTTCCGTTCGGTTTCGCAGATCCGGCTTTGAGGGAAAATCCCTTGACGGCGATTTTGGGTGCCGGCGCGGCTGTGTCGCTTGAGGGCGACATGTCTTTTGGGAACTGATCGCGAGAATTCAGCTGTGCGCAAGAGCAATTCAGCGATGAGCAGATTCAGTACTTTATGCGAAAATCTTTGGCTCGGACTAAGCGGCAGTTGTGCGTTGTCATGGACGTTGTTGTTTCTCGCAGATAGGACTTGCAATGTCAGAAATCCTAACTAGGTTGCGATCTATGATGATTTGAGTTTGTCATGTTTGCACTATTAATGCCATATATCTGAGGCACCTACCGGCTTTGCTTGACAATTGACTAATCTCCAGCATACAACATAAATATATTCATTTCAAACGTTATCTGAATTCAATAATTCATCTGCCCGGAGTACTATCCTTACGCCCCTTGGCTTATTAGATGACCTGCAGGATCTATTTATACTTCTACAATCATGATTCCAGCGAAAATCCAGTGCTGTACAGTCATCGCATACGTTCATTTCGTCCCAGTCAAGCAGTAAATTCTCTCATTCCCCCCCGGTTTGTTGCGCCCCAGAACCAACCGCTTGTGCTTGTGCTTGTGCTTGCCCTTGCCCCTGTCCTTGACTCTGACCTTGACTCGGTGCTTGAGCCTGCCCTTGGCTTGACCCACCATTATGTTGTTGTTTTGTTTGTTGTTGTGCTTGCTGCTGCTGCTGCTGCTGTTGCTGACTATTTTGCAATCGTTGCTGATGATGATTGCTCAACATCTGAGCATACATTTGAGGGTTGCTATTTTCGATGCTCTGCGGTGGACGCGGCCCTCCCTGACCGTTCACACCAAGGTTACTGCTTCCGGCAGCTGCATTCATCGCGCTCTGTGCAATGCCGCTAGGTGGCTGGACCAATCCACGTTGCTGGAGTCCTTTGTTGTTGGAATATGCAGCAATATTTTCGCCGATTAGTTTATGGATGTCGCTCTGAGAAGCATTGGGATGGTTGGCGCGAACCATTTTCTCAATTTCCTGATAAGGAATATTTAGGGGCAGACCACCATTTGGCACGCCTGGCATAGGTAACCCAATTCGAGGAGAACCGACCTGGCCAGCTGGTGGTGTAGAGACACCAGGAGATGTGGCCATGCCACTAGCATTCGCCGCATTGTAGCCGATCATATTATTGGGCATGAAACCACCAAGCTGCGAAGGCATGCCACTTATCCGTGGGGGAGAATTCTGCGGTTGGCTTGGGTGAGGGCTACCCTGCTGCTGTTGACGCTGCAGAATCGCCTGTCTTTGTTGCATCGAAACTCGACGAGCATTTTCTGCGAGATCAGCCGTCATTGATGGGTTAATTGGCAGTCCGCCTTGCATCGGGGCTTGTGGAACTCCGTTGGCCATTGCCTGCGGAATCCGGAGGCTATTTGGCATCGGCCCGGGTACTCCCATCTGCTGGAGAGGTCGCGCTCTGTTTTGACCAGGAACGGCGAGATGACCATTTCCATTTGGTAGCCCATTTGGAGGAGCAAGACCGTTTGGAAGGGAAGGAACACGTTGAGGTAACCCGTTTGGAAGAACTTGCTGTTGGTTTGCATTTCTTGCCCGAGCCTGAATCTCCTGGTAAATTATTAGCAATGAATTACATGCATGTAAACATTAAATGGCGTTTGACTTACTCTTCTTTGCTGTTCCTGCCGCAGTTGGAACGCAGCCATGCGCTCCTTCATTTGCTCCTCACGGTCATACTTCAGTTTACTGAATTCCTGAGGCGTTTTAATCGGTGCCCAGTTCTGGGGCTGCTGCTCATTGTTTTTCCTAGCTGCAGCTTGCGCAGCAGACAATTGCTGTTTCTGTAGTGTATTCTCACGCTTCTTAGCCAACTTACGCATCGCATCAACCAAAGTCAGATGCTTTTGATTCCTGCGCTTTTCAACTCTCTGACTGGTAGTGGTTCGTCTTCTGGCTTGCATCATTTGTCCATTTGCGTTCGCTTGTTGTGGAGCCTGCGCGGCTAGGAGGGTCAAGTTCCGTTGAGCAGCTTCTAGCCTGTTGTTGTAAGCTTTGAAGTAGGCAGTTTTCTGCATGTCTGCAGGTAATCCCTCTAATGCTATCCAGCGCTCGAAGCACTCCCACGGCGTACGTCGCTCCGGCCCTGAAGAATATAGAGATTTACTTTTTAACATATCAGAAATAAGTGACCAGTTGTAAGAGTACTCTCGAACGAGTTTCTTCAACTCATCATCTTCCGCATACGTCCACTGAGAGGACGGGCGGTTCTCAAAGAAACTTTGTAGAGGCATAGGAAATTCGGAAGGTGGTCGAAATTGATGACCAGCATGAATGCGATCGCGTATGTGCTTGTTGGCCGGATCAAATAAGCCGACGTCGGTTTGCTCTGGCGGTAAGTGAGGTCTTCGAGGTCCAGATTGGTCTGGTGTGGCGTCCTCATCCTCGCTATCCTCCTCGTACTCAAATCTATCCTTCTTGTGGGGAGGACCTGAAGTTTTGAGCTCCATTCTTCCTTCTACATATTTGCTTATTGGAACCGCAGGTCGTTTCCAGTAACGGTCGGGATCGATGTCCGATGTTGGCAAATCATAGCGTGGAACCTTCAAGGGCACACCGTACATTGGTAATTCTTCCAACAGCTTGTCTGTTGCGGGAGACCTACTCAAGCCAAAGACAACATCATCATCCTGGAGTGCAAATATCGCGGTGGGGCTGACAGTATCTGCGATGGTAATGCGGAACTCTTCGTCGGCATCATCAACTGGCGAGTCTGCCTCGCCTGAAGCAACCAGCTCGGGAGTGGCATGCGAATGCAATTGACTCGTCGATTCATGCATCTCAATATCTTTCGACTGCTCAGTTGCGGCCCTTGGTGGGGGTGTAGCTGTAACCTGGAGGATTTTACGCTCTTCTGGACTGGCTTCAAACCATTCGGCACATGCATAGGCAAGATTCCTGGCTACCGCCATTTTCCATTTTCTTTCCTCGCGGAAATCGGTTCGCATCCACTTAGCTTCTTGCAAGAGAACATCCCAGTGAGTGGTTTGTCGAATTGGTTCTTCAGAACGCTTTGGCTGTCGCAGTGACCATTTGTGGGCACTTTGAAGATTGTAAATACGCTTTAGGATCCGTGTTGTTTGATTTTCGATGATTGGAACATAGGCATTAGAGGTAGTGATGGTCTTGTGAGCTGTCTGTAAAAGACTGTCCAGAGGTTGTATGCCTGTCCGCTGAGAGGAATGCCCGTTAAGGTACAGAGACATAAAATAATCGTCGTGAGGTTTGGGGGGAGCTGCACCACCACCTGGTTGCACAGAAACAGAATCATTTGTGATTACATTAGGCTTTTTAGCAAAAACCACTGTTGATAGCCTGCTCCGCTCCTTTTCCTTGGCTTTTTGGATGAGACTACGAGGAGACTGTGGTGTACTCGCTCTAGACGGAGAATTCGAAGTAGTTCCATTATCCGCTCTAGTAGCGGAACTGCGCACTGACGTTGGAGAAGCTGGAGTTTCGCCCAATATCTCGGAAACGGATTTATGTCTAATAGCACCGGACGCTACTCTTGTTGTCATGCGTTCCAGTGGTAGTGCAGTGGTAGCAGAAGATGTCCGGCGTGGCGTAGAAATAGGTGTAGTGGATGAAGCTTTGGCGTCATCTGTCTGCTTAGTGATCTCTTGGTCAGTAGGAGCAGATGCATTCGCATCAAGGCTAGGTATGTTATCCACTGAAGGTTTGCTTTCAAGTGCATCCTCTACCACAGCAGTATCAACATCCATGGGATCGAGAGGTGTCTGTGCTTCTCCCTCGGAGTCGGGTACCTCACTTTGCTTGGGATTAGGCACGCCAGCGAGAGGATTTGTTTTCGGAGTCGGTGCATGAGCTTCATCATTGGTACGTTCAACGCTTTCTTTCACAGTGTCACTATTTCGTCCCTTGGGCAAAGTATTTGATGCCCCACTTTCTTGTGAACCTGCAGCTTCCGAGTCTGCAACTTCAGTACCTGTAGGAGGAGCTTGGGTTGTTGACGCCGCTTCATCCTCTAAGCGGAGTTGAGTATCGGCCGCTGTAGGACTACTAGCAAGGATCTCAGCACGCGACACCTCAATCTGAGCTTTTTGTATTCTCTCGAGTTCATCTTTCCGGGCCAAATCCTCCTGGCTTTGCTTCAACTCTGGCGGGGTTCGTGCCTCATTGTCCTTTTCTAATCGATCTAGGTCGTCGTAACGAGAGCCGTTATTTTCGGGGCTGGTTTCGGTAGAAGCTTCGTGCAATGCTGGAGTGGTAGCTGAGTGTGCACCGATAGTAGATCCTGGTGATGAGGCCAAATCCGCAACCACTCGTAATGAATTCTGTAAAGTTTGTCCATCTCGGTCGTCCTTCTCTCCACGGGCCTTATCCACTTCTTCCAAACGTGTCTCTTGAGCCCGCTTAGGTGGTAAATGAGCTGTTGCAGCTTTGTGATTCTCGTCGTTTGCTCCGAATAATATTGGTCCCGGCAAATTTCCAATATCCTCTGCAGACGGCGGTACTGCTTTCTTCGGGTCCACTCCTGGGCTTCCCGGCCGGCTTTCGACTATATTCTTGATGCGGTTACTCTCCAGATCCTTAGCGGGCACAAAGCTATCTCCACTCGAAGCTTGAGGGCGAGCTGCATTCTGGAATGTCTTGTCAACAACTCCGTCCAACACAACGGAAGCCTCTGCTGGTAAATCTGTCTGCGAGCTCTTCGAAGATGATTTCTGCAAAGGTGCTCCATTTGACGCTAGTGGTGACTGTCCATCTGCCCGAATAGTTTCAATACTTCGCTCTTCACCATTCTCATTCGGTGTCGTCCCTCCATTTCTGCTCAATTTCACCCCGTCCCCCTGTACCCTTTCGATCGTTTGAGACACATCAGCGGTCGATGCTTCTGGACTTACTCTTTGGCTATGTTGTTTTTGCTTTAAAGAATCTGAGCGAAGTTGCCGTCGCGTGGGCAGGTTCGATTCATTGAAGGGCCGGTCCCTAAAAACCAAAATCAGCTTTAGCTAGGTCTGCGGTCGCAGGCTGGCCGCAGGAGCTTTAAAAATGCGAGTATCTGTTTCTGAGACGTACTGCAAAATGTCACAAGCTTCAAGAAATTGAGCTTCAGCGGGGGTACTTGGAGGCGCGTCGGGGTGCGTGTGTGAGATTTGGGGAATGGGCCCTGCATTGTCGCAAACTGCGAAGAACTCGCGAAGTTTCCTCTTTCGCGAAGTAACAATTCGACTACCACAGTTAGATTTATGAAAATCATATCGATCGATGGAGAAAATGATGCGATATTGAAAGGTATAGGCAGAATAATTAATTTACCTTGCTTCGTCACGTTTGGATCGTAAAAGGCGTGAGCGATATGAAGCCCCAACCTCACTCATAATATCGCGACCGCGACATCCGTTTTACAAGAAAACGGATAAAGCCTCGATCTTAATGGAAGGATTGGAGATGTTTAGAATAATCAAAAGGATGATTTTTCGTGGTGGTGAATTGATGGTGGATGATATTCACAAGTGTTCTATCACCGTGACTTCTCTTTCTCAATACAGAGGTGCTTGGAACTTCTAAAAGGACACTCAAAATCAACGATTGAGTTAAATAAGCGAGACGTCATGACTCTATGAATGCATTCTTTCTTCTTTTCCTAGGGAATTTTACGGTTTTATATCTTCAATGACTTGAGTATATTCACTCTCCGTGTTATGTTTAATTGGTTACGGTGGAAGTTCTCGATCATACTCATATAAAAGTTGGGAGTTTGTTTTGACAGAATGTTTCGTGGACTTTCTGTGTTACATCGTAGCCGACGCGCTAATAATGAAAAAAAAAAAGTTATGGTCTCTCGAGACAACCCGAATTTATCCAGACTACTTAATCCGTCCTAAAAGTCTAGATAGGACTATCGAGGACGAAGGCAGGAACGCGCTGAAGTCTCGAAATCTCAAAGACTTTATGGACGCATCTGCTTTGCATGCTATGCTATCTTTTGTGAATTGCCTCTGTGCGGTGGGAATGGAATTAGGACGAGTGCGGATGGAAATTTGAGCCATTGGTTATGCCTTTCACATTCCCTGGTGATTTAAGTGCTTGTTCGAGATCGGGAATCCTCGACCACCCGAGGTAATCACAGCAATCAATCAACAACCCTACAGACGGGTACTTTGTCATGCATGTAGTCATGTTGTACGAGCCTCGCTTTTGAGGGCGGCCCAGCAACGAGCTGTACGCTATTGATATTCACTGTTTAGATATTGTACTTGCCGTACTGGTATCTTGCTACTTTGGTGAAAAGCAACTGGATCAATCCCACCCTTGCGACCTCAGCCAAACTTAGACAGCCGACGCATAAACCTACAATGTACCATTTTAGAGCATCCTGGGACTTAGCCTAGACGCCGATGGCTGTACGACGACATGTTCCGAATCTAATAATACACAACGGCCGTCCATAGAAAAAATGATTGATTCACAATGCGAGCCGACGTAGTCCACCTCTTCTTGGGTTGTGAGTATCCAATGTGTGTGATACATTGATCGACAACTATTGCCGTCCCGAACCTATCAAGGCTGTCTCGCTGCCTGAACGCTACTCATCGACTTTCTTCTTGGCCGTTCGTTTTCGACCGTGGACCGTACAACGCCGCCACTCAATGCCAACCTTCGGCCAATGTTGCCGAAACAAACGCAACTGCAAAACAGCACACTTGCAATCCAAGTGCCAGCCTCAACATTTCCTCGGCTGATCAGAGCCTCTAGCCCAGATGCCGGATAGTCGACGATTCGTTGGGCCATAGTGGCATTCCGGGACAGGGTAGCTGGGCTTGGCATCATGTCTGAATTAGAAGCAAGTAACAACGCAGTCCCCGCGGCACCAACGGCACTCGACAGAGCTAGCCCTGGTTTAGAGCGGTCAATGATATACCACAATACAGGGTTGACCAGAGCAAGCGTCAATGTTGCTTGCATATTCGATGCCCATGGGAGTTTGCGCTAAGAAAGTGTTAATAACATTCCATGTATCTTTCGCGCGACTCACAATAGCATAAGCAATCCCGACAAAGGCACCAACACCTCTCACAGCCAATATCCAGTCTGCACCAAGAATTCCTTGGCCTTTGTCAGATTTGATCGCCTCTTCAGATGTGAGGCCTCTGTCTTGCGTTGAAGTTCCCAACTTGACCTCCCATAATTTGTCAAACCATGGCAACAGACTTCCAAGTCCTACACCAGCTATGCCCCAAAAGACAAGGTATTTCCAGTCATGACTAGGCTTAATGATCCCTTCCACTTGGAACGGTGCTAGCTGGCGATCGTCATGCAAGTGTCGAACAAGTAAGCCGTATAACATTCCTGTTCCAAAGAGTAAAATTGAACGGAGAAAGAGTGAAAGTGTTGTAGCTGGCTTAGGGGGCGGGGGAGTAGTGAAAGATAGCTTGCGATATGATGGGGGATTCTGTGTTCGCAAAGGGCTGTCCGCTTCTGTTCCCCAAGGTGTTGAAGGGGGTTCCGACTCAATATCATGGCCACCTTGTGAATATATTCCTCCTAATGTTGACGATGTGAGATTGAGCATCGAGTGAGTGCGACTTGGTGTGTCATGGCTTTCGGGCGATGATAGAAGTGAAGGATTAGACGGTTCCAGAGAGGACGTCTGTAGCTTGCCTTTCATCTCAAAAGGCCTACGCGGCTGCGGCCGATGGATATGCGAGGTATCCATAGTCCCTTCGGTTTTGTGTGCTGGTGATGGGTTCGAGAAAGGGATGCAGCAGCAATGGCTTCTCGAGTCGGTGGAGAAGATGATAATTGAAGACGCCTCCTTAGTCCAAGTGCAAGTGCCCAATCCAATGATAGTCGTCTAGGTTTAGCTGATACGCCGAGCTCGAACTCATGCACGACGTCAATCGTTTTACGTGTCTCTCTACTGGTGGAGAGGGATGGAGGTATAAAAGGATGGCTTCGCGGCCTAGTCGTCTGCTCACTAACTCGTGCCAAGTCTGGGGAATGCAACCGTCTTTCAGTCGGAAGAATTAACTACACATAATACAGTAGTGCGAACGAGAACTGGCAAAGGATATCAGCGTAAATAAGAGGAGGCAAAGAACAGGGAGAAGAAGAAGAACCAAAAGGCGATGATGATGATGTACAGCAAGAGAGGAGAAGTGAGAGAGTAATGTAAGGTTAACGAACGGACCGGGAGTTTCAATACTGTAGAGTCGTGTAGAGGTGGGGAAGCCAGGGTCTTCATTGAAGGGAGTGTTAGCTTTTAAGGGACACACGCGCGTGAGCCAATCACGGGACGGGGAATTGCCAGCCACCTGAGCGGCATCGTTTTCTCTCTCATGGGATTTGTCCTTTCCTTTTCACATGTCTGAGGTTGAGCTTGTTGAGGCGTGTTTGCCAAGAGAAAGTCGGAGGGACGGGACTTCAGAACTTCTGCGCTAACCTAATCTAGCGTTCGGACTAAACTTTATCTGGGGTAGCATCACACTAGCATGGCTCACGATGCTTTTACCGGACATTCATGGGTTTTATTCCTGCATATGTGTTGCATATGTATTGCATAACTCGACTCGTACACTCGTACAGGACATATCATTCGTTCCTCAACCGTCCTACAAGGTACGATAGATGCCAATGAATGCCATTGAATGCCATTGAATGCCATTGAATGCCAATTGTTGTTCGGCTCGGGACAGTCGTCGACGGCCCGAACTCCGCACGTCAATTATCGCAAACATCGCCGTCGATAAGTATCCAAATGGCCATACGCCATACGGCATGACTCATTGCGGCGGAGACATCTGCATCATATGCGAACCTAGTTGAACTAGAAGTTAGAGCAAACATAAACTGTTTACTAAGCAAGTAGCCGGATGGAGGTTAACCTCACGACATAAGCATTTGTTACTACACGAGTATTCATTCTTCAACCCACACGTTCGCCAAACGTCTCCTGAGCCGTTATCCATATGTGATATTCTCCATTGCCCTGTCGTTGATCATGCCCGAAGAGGCAGGAACACTACACCCTACCATCCAATTGGATGCACGTTCTAGAACCGCGAGGCGCAAGAAATCATTGGCGTAAGCTGGTTATTCAGAACGTTATTTTTCAATCTTATACTGACTTCATAAGTTGTCGAAGTTGTCATTCCCGCAAGGTCAAATGCTCTGGCGGTCACCCTTGTGATGCTTGTCGCCATGCCAATAATGCCCAAGGCTGCGTCTACATCGCGAGGGACCGGCAAGTAAAAGTTGCTTCAAAGTGTGTCAAATCCTTCAAAAAGAAAACAAAAAGAAAGACGAGGAGAAAGATGCTTAACATTGATAGCGGAAACTAATGCTAATCCTAACCACTAGATATCTTCAAGCAGTTCTTGCTGAGAATGAACGGTTAAAGCGAGGTGTTGCGTCCGCGTCGCCGTTGCTCTCTGCTACCTCGCCGGATGAGCGACAATCTTCAAGCACCCCGACTAGCACGGATCCGATCCCGACCTCGACCGTTGATTTTCCAGTTGACGCAGCGGTAGCCAATCCGTTGGTAAAAGAAAGAGCATGGTTTTTGCCAGACAATGCCCAGGCCCAGCAAACCCCTATTTATATTGGCGAAGCATCTTGTACCGCTTTTGCAACGCGCACTAGGCAGTCTTTATGTATAGGCAGCCCAGCTGTAGTGTCACACTTTCCAAGAGTTCACTTTGCTCGGGATGAAACCCTAATGATGACGAATAACTTCCAAGTATCATGGCCGACCCAAGGCCAAGCAACACTTCTTCTCAAGGTAGTCATGGCGCGTGTTAATCGAGCATTCCATGTATTCCTGCTAGAACCAACCATAGTAAGGATCAACCAAATGTACCGCGATCCAACATATAGACCCCAAGCATTTATGGCTAAGATATTTGCTCTTTTTGCTCTAGGAGAAGTCTACTCTAGCAGGGCGAAAGACTCCTCGGATGGCAACATCCCTGGGCTATCCTATTTCAAATATGCATCCAGTCTGGTTCAGGTTCTTCCGGAGAGGGCAGATCTAGATCATGTTGAGACCTTGTTACTTCTCGTATGTTGCCGCTTTCTTAACCCCACAGTTGAGTCTTATGGGCTGATAGTCTTAGTCCTTCTATTCACATAACCTCAACAGGAGGCATTCCGCATATTCCTGGATCGGATCTGCACTCCGCTTAAGCATATCCCTTGGATTACACCACAATCTCCCCCCTACAGTGGCACTCCAACCTTTAATGCATCAACATCGTATCCGTCTCTGGTGGACGATATACACCTGCGATAGAATGTGGGGTTCCAAGTTAGGTCACCCTCCTACCATCCAAGACACCGATGTAAGTGTTGATCTGCCATCGTCTTCAGATCTCGACGAGAGCGAAAGAAGACAGCTCTCGGATCCAGGATATATCATCGCAAATATTCAGCTTGCCAGGATCGTAAGTGAAACCATCAGTACCATCTATCGCAGGAAAGATCCCCCTCCTTTGATACAGAGCGTGCAAAAAATATTGCGCGATCTGAAGACTTGGATTGCGAATCTGCCGGAAAATGCTACGCTGTCTACAAGCGGTGCACCTCTACCGAGATATATCATATCTTTGCATCTTTCATTCAACCAGGTACTGTTCTTTAGTATGACCGCCTAGCTCATATACTGACTTTCTAAGTGTGTTATTTTGGCCACCCGACCTGTTCTCCTTCATGTCCTTGAAATATCACGTCCAAGTATCCCAACAGACCCGCTTGGAAGAACGAGTCAGATACCAGCACATGTAAACACGATTGCAGAAGCCTGTATCCATGCTGCTCGATATTCAAATGAACTACTTACCGAAGCTTATACTGAAGGCACGTTAGCCACTTTCGGCTACTTTGATGCTCAATATATTTTCTCGTCTGCGGTAGTACTTGAAATTGCGAGTATCCTGAACTCGCAAAACATAGACAGCACCCTTATGCAGTCGTCGGCCCATCAGCTGCAGTTCATGGCTGAGAGCGGCAACTTAGCGGCTACTGAATTCTGTGGACATCTTGACGCTGTGAAGCTGGCCTGCGAAGAGTATCGATCGCAGGTTGCCATCTCTACAGATACTTCTGCCACTGTTAATGCCAATGAAGCCAATCAAGAAGCCTCTGCAGTTGGCATGCAGTTTGATACCTTTACTACCGAAAGGGCGTTGGCACAGGGCTCAATGAGAGACTTTCTAAATGAGGATGTGTTTCCATTTGACTTACCGGATGTTACAAGTCTTGTCGATGGAACGTCTTCATTTTTCTATGATCTTCCCATGGAATTATAACGTAATGGCTCTCTCCGTTCCCAACCTCCATATGAATTTGGCCCCGTTTTTTGATATGTTCCGGTCCATACACAAATATCCTCATTTCACGAATGGACTACGTCCATTGAGTAATTTGAGGCTTTTCGTAAATGGACTACGTCTATTTATAAATGAACTTAGTCCATTCGTTAATACCCTAAAGTGGGTAGTATCCACCGTACAAATACATAGTTTTACTAGTTAATAATCCTTCTTTCTTCTATATTACACTACTTGAATGTTATTACAGTTAATATAACCTCGCCGGCGCCCCTCCAGATGCCTTCCCAGGTTATCGATAACTTCCTTAGGGAGGTTAAAAATGAGTTTGTGGATATGATCCAAGATAAGAAATATAAATAGACTGGTTGAGGTGCAAATTAAAAGTGTTTTTATATGGATGTAGTCCATTTGCGAATGGACTTATATTACTATATGGACTACGTTCATTGGCTAATAGACTAGTCTAGCTATAAATCTAGTCTATTCGGTAATGGACTAGTCTATTGGCCAATGGACGTAGTCCATTTATGAAATGAGGATATTTGTGTATGGACTGGAACACAAGATGTATAAAATTGTAGTATATATGCTAGATTAAAGGCTCGATGCAAGCTATGTGCATTTGCGAACCGATGCCCCAGCTCTTGATTATCCAGTCAAATACTTCCTCTCTCCCACTCTACAGGCATCACGAGCGAGCAACTTTCAACTCACTCATATACCAATTTTGAAGTGCCCTAACATCATAACTCATAGCCACAGTATCAAACACTTTCAGATGCTCCTTGGACAATGCCCCATCGTTCGATAATCTCGCAACCCATTTACCATGCTTTCTGGCTGCGGCCACGATCTTCTCGATCGCGTTGATATACTCGGACTCGTCGCCTTTTGCGGGGACGTAGCCAAGAATTGAGAGGGCGAGATCGTTGGGTCCGATGAAAATCATGTCTTGGAGAAGATTAGCGAAGGGGGTCATTTTTGGGGCTTAGGAATTGATCCCCTCTTGAGCTAAAGGGGGTCAATTGACAATTACTAACCAACACCAGGGACAGCACAGATAGCATCGACATTCTCGACCCCAGCTTTCGATTCGATTTGAAGACATGTGATCAGCGTTTCATTCGCTGTTCTCAGATACGTCGGGATATCGATCCCGTGAGTGATTCCAGGAAACGGTGAGCCCTGCCCTCGAACTCCCTGAGGGGTGAATTTCGCATGCGATACAACTGTTCTGGCTTCCTCAGGGGTATTGATTTGAGGTACGACTATGCCGCTTTAGAGTTTTAGTACTGGAATAAAAGACAGCACCAATTTTTGGCTTACTGTGCACCAGCATCCAAAGCTCTCTTGATCAGATCCGCGTGAGTCATTCGTAGACGAACTAACGGTGATACGCCGAATGCAGCGATAGCGGCGGTTGCGCTGTGCATGGAGTCGTCGCTTATGTGGCCGTGCTCGCAGTCGATTATGATGCCCTTTAGAATATTAATAGGAGAGTAAGAATGGCAAGATATGCTTACGTCGACGCCGGTCTGGGCTACGATTTGGGCGGTGCGGAAGGAGGGAAGCCCCAAGAAGGTCATGATGGGCTTTGAGTTTGCTCGGAGGGCGTTGAGGAGGCGTAATCGTGGGTTCATAATTGAGGTTGTCATGGCTGGTGTGTCCTGTGAGAGATCGTGGGTTAAGCACGTTCTTCGATGTCCTGATTCAACGAAGCCCCCGAAACGTCTGGCGGTTCTGGGCTACAAAAGAAGAGCAGCGCAGAAAGGAGCAGTAGGTAATAGTAGCCATTTTGAGAAGACCTAAGAGTTCCATCTTGTAAATAGTCACAGCGGGACAATGGGGAATGCAATTGAGTTTTTGGGTATCAGAGCGGAGCTGAATGCCGACGGCGAAAACGAAGATTCAGCCGAGCAGAAGTTTAAAAGATGCCATCCGAACGTTCTTCTTTAACAGAACAACACAGAGTGGATTATATTTCTCCACAGTTCTGCCAACCGTGTTAGAAATATAGTCAGAAAAGTCATGGAAGCCGATGAAGAAGCTATTTATAAGCAGGACAGGAGAGATAACGGATTGCGATATACTGGCCGACGGCATCATGGTAGTTTTCGCCGAAGCAATCTGGAAATCATGCAATCTTGCCGTTGGAGCACGTAACATTTGGCAGAGTTGGAAATATATATTAACCATTGTCTTGCCTTAACTGTGTAGTATACAGTAATCATTTCTTCGGCAACACACTCTACTTTTCCAAACCACCAACATGTCTCATTTCGACGTCCTCCCTTTCACGCCGCCTGATAGCGCTTTCTCTCTGATAGCAGCTTTTGCAGCAGACGAATCTCCCCAGAAGGTTAATCTCTGTCCTGGTTTCTATCGAGATGAGCAAGCTCGTCCATGGGTTCTACCCTCCGTGCAAAAGGTAAAGTAGTTATCTAATGGGTAGTCCAGCCATAGAATAGCTGAGCTCACCATCGTCAACATCACCAGGCGAAACAGATTCTCAACGCAGATACATCACAGAACCACGAACATCTGCCACTTGCCGGGCACCCTCAGCTGATTTCTGGAGCTCGGAAACTCGTCTTCGGTTCTGGTCATGATGAAGATCATACTAGAATCGCAACGATCCAAACCGTTTCCGGCACTGGTTCGAACCATATGGGAGCGCGTCTTCTCTGTGATGTCGGAGCTCCCAAGCATGTTTGGATATCTGATCCCAGTTGGGTTAATCACACTGAGGTCTGGGAGATGGTGAATGCTACGGTAGAACGACGCTTGTATCCTTATTTCGCGGAGGCTACTCTCTCTTTGGATTTCGAGGGGATGTTGCAGACGCTGAAAACGGAGGCTGTCAAGGGGGATGTGATCATTCTGCATGCATGCGCTCATAATCCAACTGGACAGGATCTCTCAAAGGAGCAGTGGAAAGCGGTAGCGGGTCTTTGTGAAGAGAAATCTCTAATTGCTCTATTTGATATAGCGTAGTAAGCTTTCACCGGGATCAATCGTGCCCCCAAAACTAACTCTCCAACATTCAAGGATTTGCCACAGGCAGCTTGGAGCAAGATGCATGGCCAATAAGGCATTTTTTCAGTCGCCGACTTGAATTCGTTGTAGCACAGTCTTTCTCGAAGAATTTCGGCCTGTATGGAGAACGCGTCGGAGCATTACATGTTGTCACTCGATCGGAAGAAGCTAGTTCCAAAGTTTTGGCTCATGTGCTACGACTCCAGCGTGCAGAGATCACCACTCCTCCGAGCTATGGAGCAAAACTCGTGGCTATCATTCTCTCAGATAAAGAGCTTTTCCGCCAGTGGGAGGATGATCTGCAGCATATGAGTAACCGAATGAAAAGCATGCGCCAGAGACTCTATGAAGAGCTGAAACGGAGACAAACTCCAGGAGAATGGGAGCGCATACTTTCAGAGGTCAGTGGATAGCAGACAAATTGTTTAGTCAAAATGCTTAGACCAGAACTTATTGCAGATCGGAATGTTCTCCATCACAGGGTTTTCCAAGGCTCAGGTCGTGGAACTGAAAGAAAAATACCATATATATCTACTTCCGAGTGGACGCATATCGATCACTGGATGTAAGTTTTCCTCTTATTCTCTGGGGAAGATGCAAAGATGAAGGCAATGTTCTATAAAACTTACTCAAGAACTAGTAACGGAGAAGAACGTACAATATGTTGCTTCAGCATTCGATGAGGTCATCAGATCTGATTCTTGATTGTAATCGTGTATGGAAGAACAAGACGGATCATTTGTTTGTATTCTACTATTCAGTCATAGCAGCTCAACAGTGTTGATCTGTAGAAGAAGGGAGCATATTTGAGTTGAACACAATGCTCCAAAACTAAACCACATCCATCACAGCGCCCAATGCAATGCCTCATCCCAAAATTGATCAACAGGCGTCATGATTGGTGAGCCAAGAAACCTAGCTCCATGAAACCTCATTTCTTTACTCAGCATCTGCCTCTCTGTACAATTGCCCTCCAGCCCTTCCACTTCATAGCCTAGCAGGGCGGCTCCCCTCGCCGCCGCAAACCTCATATCGATATCCGCCTCTGTAGCCGCCTGATTTGGAAGCGAATTTAAGACGCGCTCGTAAAGGACGGGAGTATCCTCCCATGAATCGTCCCAAAGCACACAAGTAAACGCCTTTGCAGATTCGAACTTTCTTCTAACTACTTCCTCAGCTTCCTCGTGAGTAACGTAGATGCGTATTCCACGAGGTTTTGAAATGGAGGGGACGATTTTACCGAGAGATGATTCTAGAACACTGAGCAAACGGGAGTCGTTGGAGACGGGTATGTTAACGAGAAGACGCATGGTGTGCTGGGGCCATGTACGTCGGTCGATGAGCGTGGGACGGATATTGGTTCTGATGTTTTCTAAGAACATTTCATAGTCGTTACTAGCAGTGATTTGACTTGCGGAATCATTAGTTGTGGAGGGTGTTCTGAGTGCGATGAAGTATTTGCTTGGTGGGAGATCTTCGAGGAATGTGGTACCATCCACGTACAGTGTGAACATTGCGAGTGAATATTTCGCCTGTGTATTCTATACTGATTATATCTTCAACGCCGTGTGGACCAAATACGCACGCCAAGGTATCAGATATATTTGATTTGCCGCTAAGGACCGTAGAATGGTATTGGGAGTGTCATTGAGAAACTGCTGCTGCGTAGGCGGAGTGCTCTGTGTCCGGGCAAGATATCATGTTGAGTGATAGACTCTGTGTTGTTGTGATGAAAAATTATCTTTCCATGGATGGGATAAGACTTGGGAACGCTAGGCTAATGTTAACTACCGGCATTCCTAAGAACTTTTCAGTGTTTGTCTTCAAAGTGCCAAGTAGCTGCTGTAAGGCTTGTTACTCTGCGACTGTGGGGACAGGATTTTCATCTTCGGGACTGCTGGGAGGCGTTTGAACGTCGACGCCATAGTATAGACCTTTTACGAACGAAATAAATCTCTGAAAGAAGCCTGGCGGAGGAGTGTAAGAAGTAGTGCGCAGCGGAGGAGAGTATAACCATTCTGAAGTCCGATTTTTGAGCGCATGCTGAACCGACTTCATCATCAACGCTTGATAGTCGGGAACTCCTTCGACAATGGCAACGTCGACAATTGTTCCATTTGGGAACATGACCGAAGAAGCGCTTAAAGATGTTAACGTTCCTATATTCAATGGGAATGGACGCTCGAGGAAACGAACCCATGAATAAAGCCGACGGAAAATCCAACTAGAGGTGCCCGTGTCGAGTTTTGAGGCCAGCAAACATCAGATCCAGCATCGACCCCGCGGAGAAAAAGAGATAGTACACATAGGATAGAACAGCAATTGACAAATCTAAAAATTGTTTTCATATTGATGAAAAGCAGTTTGCTACGAAAATGGTCGAGCGGCTATGGTTACGTGCTGGGAAAGGATGCCAAAGTCTCTGTCTATAAGATCATTCTACATCCAGATTCATAGTAAGTATCCTCCAGTTGCAGTATCTTTTTCTTCCACTGAACTTTCTCATCTATATGCACGATGTTGCTCTCCAACTATGTTACAGCGCTGGTTCATACATGTCTTTTTACTCCTGCAATAGCTGCTCCCTTTCCTCTCTCTATCTTTGAACGCTTGTCCTTCGGAAAGCGCGATGTAACTACCCAGTCTCATAAGTGGCAAAAGAATTGCCAGAAGACTAACCTAGCGGATCTTGAAGAGCAAGCTTGGAACGATATGCAGGAACTTGCCAAATATGCTCAGCTCTGGAAACCGGGGGGTGCTTATCAGCCGGTTGCAGACATATACTTCGGTGATAATTCGCAGAATTATTATGATAGAATCATGAGTATGTGTCCTTGATTTCTTTCTTCATATAGATGATATGCCAGCCGTGTTGACCTCCACTTGGAAAGCTTCAGGAACGCCTATGACTTCCACGACAGGGCTTTTTGGAATCCAGATGAGCCTAAAAGAACATACTTTGAGGTGTGGTTGACAATAGCAAAGGTGACAACCGTGCAGTTGATAATGGTATCTGGCTTACGGCCAAGATGGCCCAGGATGGATGCTCTGGAACCTTTACTTTTGGACATGGCGACACTGCTGAGAAGAAGAAGCAATACTGTGTGGATTGCTACATGACCATTCTAGATGATTGCCAGACGGATACGACAACAGCGAAGTATGGTGGGGCGCTGCAGTATGGTGGTTGTGAATGGTATCAGATTGCCGGAAGGACTCCGAATATGACGGATATCTTTAAGTTCCCGCCGAATGGCAATTTGACATGTCCCCGTTCGTGAGTAGAACCTCGCATAATTCTTCCTTGTTTCCCTCTCCCTTTTCACTTTTTCAGAAAACATAAAAGCTAACGATGCTGAAACTAAAAGGAGTGACACCGCTTGCAATTGCAAGTACGCAAATTTCGAGGCATCTGATGACTTCAAGATGCCAGCCAGCAAGAATTGCCAGGACGTTAATCCATCTGATTTGCTTTATCCCGTTTAGTTAGATATCCTTTACCATGAGTCTTTGGAGGAATTTTGTAAGATTAGATCTGTTTTGAAATATTGAGTATAGAGATATTTTCCTACTAGAGGGCTTTCCCGCACCTATTTTCAAATTCATTCGCCTTCTTACCCACTCATTGATTGACTAGAAACTCGTCTGATGCCAATAAATGTCAGCTTCGTCTCAATCTATACTTCTCCCCCTCCGAGTTTTGGTTATTTTACTCTTCTCTGCCACTTCTAGTGCGGTCATGGATAATGACATTTACGATAAAAGCAGACCCCGCGCCGACTCGCCCTTGGCGATCTGGGACTCAGAGACGATTCCATATCTACCATCGGATAGTCCACCTCGTCCAATTCGAAATCGGAAATGTCGTCCTCCCTGTATACTGGAATGGACAAATCCGGCTGCGGGGGTTGTGATTTTCCACTGACACTGGTGGTTCCTAGGAGCTTGCCTAATAATGATTCGTAGATCCACGAAGGGATCCATATCAAGATAGCAATGATGGTGAAAAAGACACCATTGACGATGAATGCGAAGCAGAGACCTGTAAGCAGAATTCCTTTTACCAGGAAGAATGTGAGATATGTCGTGAGGAGGTAGATAAGTGAAGGCACGGGTGTGCCTACCACAGTGCGTGGGGGAAATGGTCCTTCGGTTTCAGTCATCATGGAGCCTGAGTCTGCCCGTTCTGCTGAGCTTGTGTGCCGTTTGATTTGGTATGATAGGCGATATTATTTAGGAGAACCTGCCTGCTCGAGGTAGTCGTAGTGATGTCAAAGATGACTGATTTTCTAGCCAGTACTTGGTCGGTCAGATACACCCTAGCGTTTCTGCTCCTGAAAACCCACAAGATGCTCAACTTTGTGGAATATTATTTCTGCTGCTGGGTATCAGTTCCTCCTTGTCCATTGCAAGTTCAGAATTGACTACTCTAGAATTATTTCCGTAGTCACTATGGTACTATTTCGAGATGAAATGATTCATACATTAGCAAGTAACTACATTTGCGATCGCTTGTTAATCTTTGGATGCTACAAGACGCATATAAAGATATTGGGTGGGGTAAGAAGAACCCACCTCGAGTTCAACAGAATAGAAGCAGTTGTATCCAGTTGACGTCTCGTATCTCTTTAGTTGTAGCCGTGTAAATGCTATGTATACAGACAGGTATGACACATCAGCATGATCATCTGGCTACTTATACACCACCAATGATTTCGCCTGCTAACAAATCTACGATTAGAACCAACATCCCAAACTTTTGGTAGGTCTTCGGTCTATCATCAGATCCCCGGCCTCGCCCGAGAAACCCTCGTATAGCGTCTAAGGCGTGTTGATATTGTTCTCCGACCATGAAACGGCAGCAGCCTAAAGAAAGAAACTTCTTCGTCTCTAAGCGCGGTCGCGGGTAATGGTTATGGCCAGTTACTCGTTCAGGCTCGCTACCACAATACTTGTTGGAAAGGTCTGGATTGCTCCTTGATGCGCAGTATCTGAATCGTAACAGCTCATAAGCTTATATAGTATCGCCCCTGCTCTTAGACCTTGCCATCGTCCGAGACTTCTTGACTTCATGCAGATATTGGAGGCCAAGGGCAGGCAAGCGGCAAGCCACGCTAATTTTAAGGATGCCTCATCAAGAGCTTTCTTGAGTCGCGCAGGAATACTACTCTTTGTAGTAAGTTTGTTCGCTGCGGGCACGAGTTTTAAAGAGAATAGAAAGATGTTATCGATGCTTGATCATTGCCATATACTGGGTGGAAGGGTTAACCAATACATCAAATTACCATGGCCGCTGTCAGTCAGCATGACTCCGTTGCATGCTTCGGTAGGTAAGTGCCACTAAGTCACAACACTTGGGACTCTTCTATGAACGATTCTAACGTGAAAAGAAAGCATGGGGAAATGGTCTTGTTTGAACAGCCAGAAATTCGACATGTTTGTATGTGAATCGCCCTGCCTCTAAAGGGCCGGCCTGTGATTACCTAATACGGGCGCTAGAGACTGCAAGTTCTTAATCCCTGCAATAATTTTCTGAACTCGCTGTTGCGCCTTTTTCATGAAGACCAATTTTTCCACAAGCTGTCGATTCTTTTAACAAAACAACAAACTACACAATGGCGAAAAGAAAGAGAAATGCCAATGCCGAGAAGGATTCTGCAGCCTCTGCAGCTCCAGTTTCTGCGAAGAAAGTCAAGCAAAGCACGCCCTCCAATTCCTCAAAACCTACCACCATTCAAATCATAACCGGTTCCTACGATCGAGTCCTTCACGGCATCACAACCACCATATCCTCCTCCACCGACGTCCAATTCGCAGACACCTTCCTCTTCAATGCCCACACCTCCGCCATCCGAACCCTCGCCCTCTCTCCCCCATCCGCTCCCGTCCCCAAACAATCCCAAAAAATAATCCTCGCAACAGGCAGCACAGACGAGCGCATCAACCTGTACCACATATCCGCACACCCACCCTCCAAAATCTCGATCCCGGTGATCCCTTCCCTAACCAGCAAAGCCGTTGTTGAAAACCCGCAGAACCGCGAACTGGGCTCTCTTCTCCATCACTCCTCCTCCGTCACTGCGCTCTATTTCCCCACCCGCAGCAAGCTGATGAGCGCTGCGGAGGACTCTACGATTGCGGTGACGAGAACGAGGGATTGGAGTCTGCTGAGTACGATCAAGGCGCCAATACCGAAACCAGTTGGTAGGCCGAGTGGAGATACGGCGCCGTTGGGCGGGCAGCCGAGTGGTGTGAATGATTTTGCGGTGCACCCGAGTATGAAGTTGATGATTAGTGTGGGGAAGGGCGAGAAGTGTATGAGGTTGTGGAATTTGGTTACAGGAAAGAAAGCCGGAGTCTTGAGTTTTGAAAGAGATATGCTGAATGAGGTTGGAGAGGGAAGATTTTCTAGCGGAGAAGGACGAAGGGTAGCTTGGGGTTCGAATGGTGATGGCGGGGAGGAATTCTGCGTAGCTTTTGAGAGGGGTTTGTTGATATTTGGTATGGATTGCAAGGTCAGGTGTAAAGTGGTACCAACACCAAGGACAAAGATCCACCAATTGGCCTACATTCAAGTAGGCGAGGAGGACGATGCACAAGTTCTCGCAGTCTCGACAGAAGACGGGAGAATCCTATTCTACTCTACGAAAACTTCAGATGTAGAACCCACCAAGGCCGCAGAGGGTAAACCACAACCCATACCATCCGCAAAACCAATCGCCCAACTCGGCGGCAAGGATGCCGGCATCTCAGGCCGAATTAAAGATTTCTCGGTGCTCAACATCGGAGAGGAGTCGACAAAAGATCTTCTGATCGTAGCAGGAAGCAGCGATGGCGCAGTACGACTATGGAAACTATCCGCAAAGAAGGATTTAAGCGGTGGAGAGAAAGTCAAACAGGTTGGAACGCTGATTGGCACGTATGAGACAGGCAACAGGATTACGTGTCTGAAGGCTTTCGTTATGATACCGAAACCTGAGGGCACGGAAGATGAGGATGTGGAGATTGAGGAGGGAGAGGATGACGAAAAAGATGAGGATAGTGATAGTGATAGTGATGATAGCGAATAATAGATACCCGCGCGACGAGGATACCTCAAAGGCGCTTTTGGTTCTTGGTCTTGATTTCGATGTTTACATGCCTTTCACTGAATGATGAGCTGGATACTACATAGATTAGTCGCAAACGAATATGGAGCAGGGTTTTCGGAATTATCTTCATTCTGTCTTGACATATCTCACCATAATATTCACCTCGTTATAGTCTGTTAAACCCAATGTTATATCTCAAATTGATCTTCCTTGCATACAAATTAATTCTCCTGTCTCATCCCCCTCTAAACCTCTCCCCCTATGATACAGCCAAAGCCAATAACCACATCTCATCTCATCCCCCTCATCATATATTCCTGCAACTAATCAATCCATGCATAAAGCAACCCTTTAATCTAGAACTCTCCCAGAAACAGCCGCCGCGCTCTTGTCCTTAGTCTGCGTCTTCTTCAACGCCTTACCCAACTGAATTTCGCCCAAGAAACCAGCTGGTCGTCCTCCTGGCGGTGGACCCGCAGGAGCACCGCCCGTCGGCATTGGTGGCGGCGGCGGTGGCGGCGGCGGCGGCGCACCAGGGGCACCGAACGAGGGAGGCATGGGGGGAGCGGGAGGCGGAGCAGCACCGAAGCTTGGTGCCGGAGGAGCAGGAGGCGGTGGAGCCATTGTTGGGGATGGAATCGCTGGAGAAGCTGGGGCAGATGGACCATCGTTGCCTGCGGCAGATAAAGGACGCGGTGGTGCCATGGTGCCGAAGAGGATGGAAGCCAGTTGGCGGGCATTTCCTGCGCCAGGACCTTCGTCATCTGAAGAATCGTCTTCCTTGTCGGATCCAACAACAGACCAATCGTCTTCCTCGGGGCGAACACGAGAGGGTCTGTTTCCAGTTGGTTGCGTCACAATTGGATCGGCCGGCTTAGGGACTTCTTGGGATGGTAGTCGGTAGAATGGATTAGTAGACTGGGCAGGAGAATCACCTGATTGAGCTAGTTTCTTGAGGAACGGATTGCGAGTCTCTGAGTCTGTAGGAGGGCTGGCGATGGGGCTAGTGACCTTAGGACTAGTGACTATCGGGCTAGCTGGTGGAAGGCTGGTTTCCTTCGCAGCGGCAGGAACCGGTGGGACAGCAACCGCAACGACGTTGGGTGCAGGAGGTGGTGATACCGCTTTACGGTCTAGCTCCTGGCTTCCTTGAGTTGGCGTTGACGCCTGTGGGGTAATTTGTTCTGGGCCCTCATCATCATCCGACGAGTCAGAGTCATCAATAGCCTCCAGCTGTCGCTGCAACTCCCGCTCACGTGCTTGTGCAGCTTCGATTTCTGCACGTTGAGCCGCCAAACGAGCTTCTTGCTGTTTCGCTTCAGCTTGCGCAGCCTTTCTTCTCTTCTTCTCTTCCTCCTTCTTAATTTTGCCTGCCTTCACCTGTTCCTCCAAAGCCTTGAGACGGGCCTGAGCTGCCTCACGTTCTTTCGCAAGCTCGTCCTCTTGTCGCTGAGCATCATCCCTATGAATATTAGTAACTGTGAGCTTAAATAGTAAATGAAAGTAGCTTACTCTAGATCATTTGTAGCAATAATCTGTGCCTTCTGCTCCTTTAAGATCCTCTCCTCTTCTGCCTTTCGCTCACTAGCGTCGCTTCTTGCTGCCTTTCGCGAGGGCGGTGGAGGTGGCTTCTTATTAACTTCTTTGGCTTCTGGCGCCGGTGGTGGGAGTCCTTGCTCTTCAGCAATTCTAGCTTGCCTCTCGGCTTCACGTCTAGCATCTTCCTCCTCAGCTTGCTTGAGTTTGGCAGCGCGTTCATTTTTCTCACGCTCCAATCGTTGTTGAGTTGTTTCGCCAGATTTCGTAGGGGCTCTAATACCAAGAGCAGCTAAGCGCTCAGCCATACGCTGTTCAGCCTGTTGTTTGATATATGCTGCTCTGTCTTCCGGGGTCTTGTACTGCGAATAACTTCCTCCCGGTGTAGGTGTGGATGATGCAGCTCGTGATGCAGGGGGCTCGGTATGAGCGGGAGGAGCAGGGCTTTCACGAGAAGTGTCAGGGCGTGGAGCTTCTCTCGTGCTGCGGTCCTCGGTCCTAATTCTAGCACTTCTACTGCTACGTTGCAGGTCGAAAATGAATTCTTTGACTTCATCTTCGACGCCGAGCCCATCTTCCCACCGTCTTCTTTCATGCTCACTGGAAGAATTTTCGGCGCCATCCCTGAGACTGTCTTCAAGACTCCTTGAAAAGTCACGGACACTTTCCTCGACATCTTGAACCATGCGCTCGTTGTTTTCCTTTTCAGTTCGGATCTTCAAGTTCTCTTCTTCTAAGCGTTTTGGTGCATCTAAATCATCATTGCCAGTTTCGATCTTCTTGCCAGTTAGAGCAGCAGTGCGTTGCTGCATCATAGCCTTTGCCCTAGCTTTTAATCTATCCGATTCGGTGATAGAGCCACCTGGACCTGTTCCAACAATGCTTGATGCGCTGCCTGGATGAGCCTTGGCGTCCTTGAGGCGGAACAATTCGAGCCGTGCCTCAGCAATGCTCCTCTCTGTGCGTCGGACTTTCGAGGCAATTTCAGGCAGCTTATCCGTCAAAGTTTGCAGTTGCCTCTTGAGGGCACGGCGCTCAGCACCAGAATCAACGTTTCGTAGTGCAGAATCTGGGTGCTTGTCAATATCCTCTTGAATTCTGCGAATACGATGATACAGATCATCGGCCTCACGGCGGTCTTTGCGATCAAGCAAATCGTCCTCATCCGCGGCGTTCTCGGCCTTGAAATCAATGGCATCCAGCAGAACTTGCTTCTCCTTAATCTTCTTTCTCAACTGATCCAAAGACATTTCGTCATTGGAAGTTGTGGACCCTGGGGAAGAAGGTCTTGGAGAAGAATTGCCAAGTCTGCGACGAGCGCTAGATTTGTAGCCAACGTCGTCATCGTTGTTCTTGTAAACAGTGGCATCTTTGCGTCCTGTGCGGCCAACTCCAGTATCACCTCTGAAAGAATGATTTTTCAAATAACTAACTCCAGTCTTTTGCGGCAATAGAGTAGCTCCGGAATTCTTACGGTAGTCTGATTCTTGATGAAGTAATGATTTGACGGCACCGATAGAATCATTGAAGTTACGGGTAGATGGCGGCACAAGCTCCGGGGGTAACTGAGCTGGAAGTGGGTAGCCGTTGAGCTTTCTGTAGATCAAATGCATAGCAACTGCAAATTCGTCCATGTTAAGCTTGCCCTTGTTACCATGATCCGACAAAGTCCAAATACGTTCCAAGTCAGGCTTATCGAGACCACTTTGACCGAAAACTTCGATAGCAACATCACCACCAATGAATCCTTTGCCAAATCCATCCCAGGCTTTGAAGACAGAATCATACCGCGTCTTCTCTTCCTTAGTGACCGCCCATGGAATGACTGCATTTCCTTGAAGGCCAGCTGTTGTGAAATTGCCTTGCTCTCGTCCCTGCTGTGGCATCATTCGAGATTGCAATAGATCAATGTTTGGAAGACCAGTAGCTGGCGCATTCACTAGCCCCCATTGGCCGGGCACTCCAGTTGGTTGGCTATTTAATGGTGCAATCATTCCACCTTGCATGCCGGTTTGGGCAGGGGATAAATTGGAACTGAAATTTGAAGGCATTGGCGGCATTGGCGGAAGCGGACCATTGTATCCTGTTGCTGGTGGGTTCGTCATGTTTTGGCTAAACCCAGTTGGTTGCGACTGAAGCCCTCCTTGTTGCCCAAGAAAACCGGTCTGCATCGAATTTTGGAAACCTGTGGGTTGAGGTTGAAACCCTCCAGACGTATTGTTTTGCTGTCCCAGGTATCCAGTCATCTGCGCAGTTAGGAGCGACGAATTGGACTGGATGGGCTGTGGCTGCTGAATCGTTGGCGGTGTCGCTGCATTGTTCCTTGCCAGTCCATCGTCCTCAATACCAAAATTTATTATATCCACCATGCTAGAAACCTCATTTTTAATCGTTTCGGGCAGAGCGGAAGGTAATTGTTTGCCAACGAGCTTGAGATTGCAAAGGTACATTGCCAAAGCAAACTCGGGAAAGTGTAGCTGCCCAGATCTTGTGGTATCTGCGAGCGTCCTATTCATGTCATTAGTATGAATCTGCATATACTACGTAGAAGTCCGTACCATATCTGCGACAATGAGTTTCCGTCCAATTTCGAGCGGAGCAGGAGGTCTCTTGATTTCTCCCCTGATAGAGTTTGTCCATCCCCGACCGCGGACTTGAAAAGTGTCTCGAACTTTGCTTGATCCTGTGCTGTGATAAATGAGAGTCTTATGCTTGGTATCTTCGCGCCACCTTTCGATGCTCTTCTTCCTCTAGCTTTGGAGGTTTCCGAAGGCGCTGCCCTGAACGAATCTGCCATTGCCGCGAACCCCGTAGGCTGCGGTTGCTGCGCGGGAGCTGCAGGAGCCTGGATCGACTGCTGAGGTTGCTGGAATTGTTGCGGAATCTGCGGCATTGGCGGTGCACCCGTTTGAAAGCTCTGCTGTTGAGGAGCATTGTTGAATTGTTGCTGGCCGCCAAAGCCAGGTTGAGATTGCGGGAATCCTGTAGGTTGAGCTTGAAGGGGGTAGCCCGTAAAGTTCGGCTGGAGGGGAGCAGGAGCTCCATATCCTGTTGGCTGAGGTTGGAAGCCAGTCTGCTGCTGTTGAAAGCCTTGGTTCGGCTGGAAGCCCCCGTATTGCTGTTGCTGCTGTGGTTGTTGTGGTTGACGGCCAGCATTGCCGCCAAGGTACGAGCTCGAGCCCGAAAACATTATGAGTATGAACAAGAAAAGAAATGTGCGATAAAACGAGTCCTATTTGTGCAATTATTTAACGGATTAGATGATTCGAAGGTCCAGATCCGTGAAAGATTCCACGGGCATGTAAATGCAGGAATGACGAAGCTAAAGAATAAGATGTTACAGTCGGGGCCGGGCTTAGCGACAGCTTTAATATTCTGGGATCTGATCCGAGTGCTGTCCAAGTTTCACCCTTTTTTTTGTTGCGACCAAGTCCACGGTGATAACCTCGGAAATGGAGATTATACTTTCAGCTTAAAAGGCAACCAGTTCGATTGATGGGTTCAATTACTCTCATTAGATATTATATGCATAGTCGCTAACAGCAGTTTCAGATGTGATTCATCCATTCAAGTTTGAGCATAATGATTTCACAAATATCGAGTCATTGGAACTTTTGTCTATTAAAATGTAGCTATTCAGGGCACAACAAGTACAAGCACCTGCATCACTAGCCCCAGGTCATATCATATCCTTCAACCTTTTCTTCATCAGGTATAACTCATCACCACTATTTCAGACGTATTGTGACCAATACAGTCACATACCTAGTTCTTTACATAATCCTGACAGTGCAATAGATCGAAGACTACATATCCACGTCGTCGTCCTTCATCGCTTTCATCCTCCAAATCATGTCATCTAGTTACCATGCATTTATGCGCTGGAATCATCCTCCTTGATATCGCCCATAGACTTTCTGGAGTGGAATGCCTCGATATCAATCTTGCTAGCAGCAAGAGCACCAGACAAACCGAATTGGGTTGAGATACCCTCAATACGATGAGTGGAATTGAGGTTCTTAACAAGGGTCATTTGATAACAAGTGGCGGATCCTTGACGAGAGATGATGGTAGAGGAAGCAAGGAAGTATTCCCAAATCTGTTGTTGTCAGTACACGATTTCGACTGTTGACCAAGGCAAAACTTACTCTGAACCATCTGTTTCCGTATTTAGCAATGACTTTCTCCTTGTTGCCCATCCAGTTTCTGTACCATCTCCACAATGTTGCCGAGTAGTGAACACCAATAGTATCGACACCCTTAACCTCAAATCCAGCACTTTCAAGGGATCTGATGTAGTCGTTGAGAGGAGTAGAAGCGTCGGCACCAGGGAAGATGTACTTGTTCATGAAGAGACCCCAGATGAGGTCCTCGTATTGCCAGGTCTTTCTCAATCCAGCAACTTGAAGGAACATGACTCCATCATCCTCAAGCATATCGTGGCATTGCTTTAAGAAACTGGTTAAATGACGGATACCAACATGCTCAGCCATCTCGAGGCAAGTGATCTTGTCATAACCACCTTGTGGGACAGGAATATCACGGTAATCCATACATAGGATCTTGCTTTGCTCTTCAGGAATACCAGCTTTGCGAAGTCCATTGTTACCCCAGGCAGTTTGGTTACGACCGAGAGTGATACCAGTAGCTTTGGCGCCGAAGTTGACGCTGGCAAATTTTGCCAAGGTTCCCCAACCGCAGCCAATATCCAAGAGCTTCTCACCAGGCTTAAGACCGATCTTCTCACAAACAATACCAAGTTTGTTGTCTTGTAGTTCCTCTAGAGTCTCCTCTCGAGTGATATCGGAAATGACACCGGAAGTATAGATCATACGTGGACCAAGGAACCAGCCGTAGAAATCATCACCGCGGTCGTAGTGGTCGCGAACTTGTTCTTCGTCTATGCAATTGTTAGCTTGCATTGTCATTAAGCAGAGCCATAACACATACCTTGAGAGCGAGTGTGCATAATAACTTCTGGTGCGAAGTTGAAGAAAATATATTTGAAGAGACTGATTGTGAATCGGAAGCTTGCCCAGTCGTGTCGATACTCGAGAACCTCAAGAGCATCACCATTGAAATCAACATCTCCATCGAAGTACATGTTGTGGAAGGTTTCCATGGGGATCTTGTTCTTTCCGCTGTACTTCAACTTGTCCTCATCCTTCTTGAAGGTAAGGTAGTGCTCAACTGGGCGTCCTGGGAATTTGGCTTTTTCATTTCTGCGGGGTGAAAAGCTGGAAAAGACTGTCCAGAATCCGACAAGAATTGGGATAGAGGTAAGAAGACCAAAGAAGATGGTAGTCTTGAATCCACCTCCGACCTTCCATGACATGTATAGTGGGATAGCACCAAGGAGGGAGAAAAGGAGGGTGTTCGAGAAGCTGTCGTTACCAGGGCCATCTGCAGGCAAAGGAGCGTTCTTGATGGTAGGATACTATGCAGAACGATGTGTTAGACTCAATTGAACAGTTTCCCTTGACTGGAAATGTTTGATGGAATCAGGGGGCAAGCTTTGGGTGCAGGCTTTGGGTGCTGAGTGTTGAGTGTTGAGTGTTGAGTGTTGACTTACAGCGGTTGTCCTCACACCACATGGCTCAAACTTCTCGAAAGTTGGAGTTGGAGCTTTGGGAGTTTCGATGAACTCGAATTCGCTCTCAGAGCCATTGACACTCTGAGGGTTTGAAGACATGTTGTCTCGATTTTCCTTTTCAACTTGACAATTGAAAAGAAAAAGGGAGGGGGAATACAGAAGTAAATAAGGTAAAGTTGTACTCTACGAAGTAGAAATCGTTTCAAACTTAAAAAGCTGCCAGCGGTGACAATTGTTACGTTTACGCCGGTGAGGGGCGCTAAATGAGAGAACTAAGCCTTTTTGGGACCCAGACTCAGGGCATCGTGCACGGTGCAGGCAAGGAAGTGGGGGAATGGAATGGGAAGAGGAATAGGAATGGACAGGCAGACTGCAAACTTCGTGCAGAACAGAACCATTGCCAAATCTATTGGTTCCCCTATCAAGCTCCTTCTTACCCGCTACAGTATCAGAAAGGCATGAAGTACCGGATTAGGAAACGGGTACTTGCTGACCGTTTGGTCTATTGCTCGTGCCGAGTCGTGCGACCCAGGGCCTAGGGAGGTCTTTTGTTTACACGAGCTCCACGAAAAGCTACAGATCTACAGTGGCACTCTCAGAGCATTGAACTTCCCTCTTCAACCCCTATCTTAACCTCCTTCACCAAGCTGGGCTGCTAGACAGCTGGCAATGGCCCTTGGCACCGTACTCCGTAAAATAGCCCTTGCTTTAGCTTGGGGAGCTCGATCAACAACATGCCTTAAGCTGTCGCCCTCGCTGCCTTAAAATAGCCGACGTCATGCCGTCCCGGCTATCTGTTGAATCCTGACTTCCTTCACTAAATTCCTTATTCTGTGACTGTCTAATCATAGTCAACATAAGCGCCAGCAAAATATTCAGGCTGTTTTTTACATCATCCCCAAACCAAACATGGCTATCTCTCCCCAACTTCGCGAAGAAGTCACTGCACGCTTTGACCAGCTCATCGAGTAAGCATAGCTCCGGCTCCACGGTCTTTCAATGTCTAACACAAAGCAGAGCATTGGAGACACATCCACAATGGAGAGGCCCGCCGAACCCTAACCCGAGTCTTTATTTTGTCTGGGACTTTGCAAATCGTTCAAAGTACATGATTTCCGAATATGACAATATTGCAAACGGAAGGCCTGTTCAACACCCTAACCAGTTTCGCCCAGCCCCAGGTATCTCAACCTCCTTTGCTCCTGAATGACTACTCCCCTTTTTGAGCCTCAATAGTATCAGCACGGGGCTTTCTGTCCCATCTATCGATTTGGATATACATATTGAAATATTTATTTCACTTCTCCTGGGCTTGACTGACATCAAGCTACCCCTAGGCTCTGGTGAAGCTGCCGCGGTCAAAGTATTTCAGGAGGCATGCGGGCGTACAATGATGGTACAAATGATTGTGAATGATACTAGCGGCCGTATGGCCATTATGACTGGCAGTTCTGGTCCTCCCATGGATTATGGAGAGAGCGTCAAGCAAGCTGTTGCGGATTTGGATAAAGCTATTCCTGACGAACATAAGATGGCTGGAATGTTGGGTTGATATTCAGAAAAGCGCTGTCGTAGAGGTGACGCAGATGCGCCTAGAAGACGACGTTGCAAGGCAGTGTTACGCATGATATACACGAAGCAATTCATTCATTGGAAATTAATACTATGGTCTTCAAAATCTTCCAGATTGAGAGTGTAATACTTATGCTCATAGTCCATGGTTTCTTCCTTGTTGCTGAGATAGCATCGAGACACCTTACTTAGAGACCTTACAACCTACTCCTTGCATATATCAAAAGTACTGAGCCATCAACATTGCGATTAGCTACACTTCATTTTACTTCACTCTTATCTCTTGCAATACGTTTGTGCAAGTCGAGTTCCTAATAATATTTCGTGCTACGATCTTTTTTCATCCGCCCTAGTCCTGGCTTCTTCAATTGAATCTACTTCTTTCCTATGTAATGATTGCTCACAGGAAACTCTGTTGTATCAGTGCACACACATAACCTCTGCATTTTTGATACTGTTCAACCACCCATTGTACCAGTTGTTCGGTCAATTGTTTCCAATCTAGTGTTCACAGTTGTTCTGCTTTTTGCGTGTTCTGTTTTCCGCGTACATAAATTGAAATCTCTCCACTACTTCTATCCCAGCATCATCCAACACAGCATACGAAGCACGAAGCCTTCCAACCACTTAAAGTACTTTCTTGATAGTCATTAGGACAGGCCATTGCTCCGAGAGCTTCTCTCTATTCCGTATCTGCAAGCAACGAACCTCCATCCAGCCAGCAAACACCCGCTTCACGTTATCTCTCCAAAAATGTGTTTCGAGTCCAGTTTCACATATCATACATGCCGCCATACTATTTTTCTTAGCCGCCATTGCGAAAAGGGCACATGCATCTACCAAAGAAAGGATTTGCACCTGCCCATCGGTTTCTGCGAGAATTGCTTTGCGGAAATAGGTAAGTCGAGCATCAACCCCCGAAAATGTCTTCCTTTAAGCCCTGCGCTCCTTGTGGAATGCAAGACGTTCTGGGATGATCCAAACCCGATCAGTTCGCAGCTCTCGCACTTAGTGTCTTTCCGCGACAAATGCAACAAAGGTGTATTGAATGCCCAAAGTGATCTGGCGAAGAAAATGTCCGCTTATAAGCCGGACGACATTAAACTTCTCCTCGATCTTCCAAATGTGAAGAGTGATATCGAGCACAAGGCAGCAATTTCGCAACAAGGGTATCTATACCGCTGGCTTCACCAACGTGAGATGAACTTGAAGGATTATTGGTCCACAATCATGATCCATAGAGCGGCTATCGCTGGCCAAATTTGCTACAGCGAAGTCGATGATATACTTGTTGACCAGATCCGGGAAGATGTTCCGGGTGACATAGATGAATGTCAATTCTTTTGATGATGGTAAGGAAGATGAAGCTCTCGATCACGATATACTTCAATGGCTTCTCGAATACGTCCGTATCCTCTCGTTATATCTCTGTTTACATCTCTCTTCATCTCTCCCCATGAATAAATACTTCTTTTTCAACTAACTAATCATACTCACGGAGCCCCTTCAGCTACAAGTCCTAAAAAAATTTCATTAATTCCAAACCTAAAGCTTTCTAAGTGACTTAGTGGTCATTCACAGCCTTTCACACCGCGCATCCAAAGTCATTCGCCGTGAGAAAATCTTGTGATTGCAAGTCGATGTTATGGAAGTGATGATTCAGGGGCTCGGAGTTTCCATCTACGCTGACATCCACGCAGCCAAGCTGATACTCCCAGAGCTGCGAATATCTGTGGTAATATCAAGTTGAGTTTCTTTTAGTGATGATTCACGGCCTATCCTGACACCTGAGCTAGTTGCTGTTATTCAAGTGATGATTCACAACCTGCCTTGAGCTTTCCAGTGCTGTCTGTCCATGTTAGCAAAGTATTCGAATAGCAAGTTGCTCTTATTCAAGTAATGATTCAGTATTCAATCCATATGCGAGTGCTCAAATATATCGTTCCCTGTCTGCTCGAAAATCTATAAATTAGGTCTTCCCGACCACTTTTAAACCAGCATCCGGAAATCCAAACCACAGAAACGGAAAACACTTACTTCCCATTGCTGTACCAGTCTTGTAGCAATCCGTCCGCCAGACACTTTCTCTCGTTCATCCAGCAATCACTTAAACAGCTCGCGTTCACTCTACTTCCTACCATCACTCCTTGAAAGTACGCAACGGCCATCAGCCTCGTGCTGAACCTGTCAAAGTCATTACACAACATCTAGCACAGCCTTGAGGATGTGTCTCATATCGAGTTTCTATTATCGACAATGCGGTCATACCATCCAGCTCGATATATTTTGCGACTATGCCGATTGCAGAATACTTCCCAGAGACCACGTCATTGAAGGAATGTTTTGCGAAATTTGTATGGCTCCAGGGACATATCAATCGATTGTTCCCGCATCGTGTATTGCTCCGGACGCAACCCTTTCCTCGCGATGGGAAGAACTCCTAGATCGCCCAGACAGCTTACATGAGAACGATTTCATCGAAAATCTGGTATATTTCCGTGAGCTGGACATAAATCACAGGCCCAGAGTTGCTTCCAGACCACAAGCTGCACAACCAGCTGTTCGCCGCCGCTTCCCAATCAGATCCCTTGTGAATCTCGGCCTTAGAGTGGAGGACTATGAGAACCTCAAGGTGGCGGCAACGGTTCTGCAACAATGGTTTTTGCAAGAATATGTCTGCTTGCGTGCTCCAGCTTTGTCAAGTAATATTCGTGCGAAGAAATTAAGTAGTATCACCAAGCTTCATAAGGCTTTCCTTGCCGCTACTGTCATCAATGAAGAGAAAGGAGAAGTCATCTGGAACTATGGTGCTCCCGGTGCTCCGAATGAGATCAATGTTTTCTACCGGGGTCAGAATAACGTTTGTATACGTTGCCATAAGCCGGGTCAGCTACCAGACGACGCAGGTTGTTATCATTGCCGAGCCTGGTACGAGATGCAAGCTACTTACAGAAACCACGGCGTATTAAGAATCTTTTCAATCAATGACAACATCACCCCCCCGAACTTCTTGACTTTATCTGTCTTGAATTGGATACCTGAACGACATGGGTTGAATGTTGTGTAGATCCAGGTTTTCGCTGGAATCTTGCAATTGGTATTTGGTCACCGTTGCAGGAACGGTGAGAATACTATTAACTATGGCGTTGCTTTTACAAACCCGCTCCTTTAAGAGAAATCGTTGCTTTTGAAAGACTGTTACTCCAAAAAAATATCAAAAACTCGTTGCTTTTACAAACTCTTTGCTTTCAAGAAGCGTCGTCTTCATTCATCCTGACTTTACAATAAGTGCTTCAATTATTTATCCTAACCTAACCTGAGTATGTCCATGTTTACCAATGTAAATGAATCAACTCCCAATTCAACAATTGTTCCAACTTCCAATTTCTAATTGGACAGCGATATGGAAATTATGTATGAGATGCTGAGTAGGTGGATGCGTGAGACAATATCTGGAAAGACGCGTAGTAGATACTATCTTAACCTGGGTGCTGTAGCACTGACTTCGACACTAATGTTCCAGACTGATTCGTCGTTAAATAGTAGAAGTTACGCACAACTATGCCCTCTACAACAAGAAAACCATTGCCAAGGAAGAATGCAAGATAATGTAGATAATGAAAGAAAAAATGTATGAAATACCATGGGAAGAAACTGGGGATTGCGGCAAAACAGCTCTACTAGAACACGATCCATAGGATTGTAACCCTTCTTAAAATCTATCTTCTTTTTGCAAACCCTCTAGCCTTACTCCTCCCAAATACACAAAAGCATCTGCTCCCTCTTCTCTCCCTTCGCCGCACCGCTCAACATTTCGTACTCCGCGACGAACATCTCCTCCCGAACGATCAGACTCGCCATATTCTGCACCAAATTGGTATTCTCCTGCAAAGACGGAAACATGCCCGGATGCAATTCATGCAGCTGCGTAGTGACTGTAGCAAGAGTGGTGAGTTCGTCCTTCGCGCCGTGGAAGACGTCGGTACTTGTTGAAGCGGAGATGGCGGGTTCGTAGAATCTGGGGAAAGGTCGAGGCGCCGAGTTAGTATGTTTCGGGGGACGATAGGGGCGCGGAGCTGAACTTACGCTTTTATACTTCTCATCCAGGTTCCGAGTTTTGGATATTGCGGGAAAAATGATGTATTATCGTTTTCGTAGAGAAGGTATACAACGTAGATCCAGAGGATCCAGTAGGTTTTATTCCAGTCCTCGATGAATACGGACCAGTCGAGAGGAAGTGGCTCTTCCTGGTCTTCCGAGATCAGGCGCTGGACTGTATGGGATATGGCGGGGTGGTGTTCGGCTAGAAGATTGTAGGCTCGCTCGATGGATAGTAGGTGAATAAGTGATGGTGGAGCGGTTGGGGAAAGAGCTTGATTAGTTAGGTTGGTGAGATATGAAGAGGCAGATTTTAAAGTTGAAAGCTGACCAAGGCGGTATGCGAGTGCTAAGGATTGGTTATCGTTTTGGGGTACACTTTGAGTGTTAGTTTAGTGACACCAAAGATAGAAAGTATGACTTACATGTGATCGTTGTCTTCAATCCTCTGAATATCATATGCTAGTTTCATATTAATATTCCGAATTCCTTCGAGGATTGCTCTGGAAAATGGGCTTTGAAATGGTTTCGAGAGCTTCTGAGGGCAAATTTCTGGATGATGGAGCAGGTATGATCGTTCCCGCTCGTTTGCCATTATGCAACATAAAAGATCTATGAGGCCTTCGGGAAAACATGCAAGAGCTGGCGTTCCAGTATCACCCTGTTCGGATGATGCCATGGCCTCAATACCGAACATGAACTCCTCGTCTGGCTGGGTTGGTTTCCAGGGAGGAACATAACAACTTTGTGTTTTACGCAACTCAAATCTATCTGCATCTGGCTTAAGCTTCAGATGAACCACATCCCTGTTGACTACTTCGCTAGACGGCAGAATGAAGCCATAGCCAGATAGCAATTCACTGTTTGACTTATTCCCGTAGAAGTTATATATTTGTTCCCCTTCCGGAACGCCAACAGTATGAACCAACTCAAACGGGCTGCCAGATCCATTAACTTTCCATTCTACTTGGTTTAGTCCATTGTGATTACCAATATCAAGAAGTGGATATAATATGGAGAACTTGTCGTTGCGAATATGATCCTGATCGAGTTCCTGACATGCGGGGTCCACTGAAGACTTCAGCACAAGTCCTCCAGGATCAATCGTCAACGATGGTCGAAAACTCCGACTATCAAATACGGTAGCAGCCCACTGGAAAAGAAGGTATGTGTAGTCTCCATGACTCGGGTAATCCTGAAGAAGTGAGATTCCTTTCCTCCATTGCTCCTCCCATATCTGAACACGCTTCTTGAGTGGGGGCTCTGCATTTGTGCCAGTGAGGAAAATTTGGTCCTCTTCTGGCCACAAGACTGGTGTTACTGAGCTTTTGGGGTCGTCTGGCTGCGGAAGCATCCTGATATAAGGCCACCATAGAGATTGCTCGCGTAGCAGGTATTGCTGCATGAGGAAGAAATATCCGATGACGTTTGGGTCATCTTTCTTCAGGGTCTGTAGAAACTCGGCCGGAAATGGTTTTGTAGTTCTGAAATTGGAATATGTGCCGACAGCGTTCAAATAAGATAGAGAACTTGTGTGATGACTAGTCACAACAGTCGTGTTGGGAGGTATTGACTTCTTTGCTCGGAAAGACAGCCCAGTGACAGGATCATGGTAAATTTCAACATCTTCATGAAGATGGGTCCCTGAAGCCTCCGCCCACTTGATTAGATCCTCAATTCTATTCGTCATACTGCTTTCAAGTCCACGTTCAGCCGCGGAGAAGCAGTTCCAAAAATTTGCTCACCAGATTTGTCATCACGTGAGTGCCTAATACGGCTTAGTTCATAAGCACGACCTCAAGACCTGTCGACATCGAAGTAGACATTCGGGTACTTTGAGTGGCCTTGACGGCATTAGTATCTGATCGAACCGTAATTTGGAGGACAAGATACCCACTGGCATGCAGCTCGGCGTGAAGAGAATGTTTGGCATGTAGAGTGAGGGGGTTGCTGGGGCTCTTTTTGGTGTTTCAACCAAATGCCATTTCGTCTTTTTTGATGCCATTATTTGCTAAATTTTTTGCTATACAGTCGTGTTATATTCACAATACTCCATTGTTTGTCAAATGTATTCACAAGGTGCCAAGATAAATGGAAGTATCTTCTATCAATGGCGTCAATCATAATCCTTACAGCACTGTTCAATCCCCTATGGGTTGAGTATCTCCACCTCTCCTTCACTAACTTATGCCCCGACACTACAAAAGCTGCTTCGTGAAAACTCCGTTCGGATCCCACTTCTTCTTCAGCATTCTCAACCTTTCCAGTCTTTCTTTCCCATGATATCTCCTCTCGATGGGATCAATTCTATTGCAATTTGCATAGTCCACAAATTCACTCTCTTCAGTACCGACTCTCATCGCCGCGATTGCTCGATTTTCGAAATCTAGAACCAGGTCATGGTTCTCGGCGGAATGATACCATGAAAATGTGTTCCTATACAAAGCATAAATTAGCATGACCCTCTTCACCACCCTCCACAGAATGGAAGAGCACGTACAGCCACAGCATGGTATTCTCATTTCCAAAAGCCGAGTCCGCCACTGGCAATTCCTTGACGCCCGTATGCCACTCGAAAGCATAACCGGTAGCACCAGCGTCTGGACACGCAGCGAGGAGTTCTTTATATATCTCAATTACTTTCATAAAGTTTTGAGCATTAAAAGACGACGCTCCAGCTAGACTGAATCTTTTGTAGTCGCCCTTTGCGCAAGCATAGTCTAGGCTGTCGCTTATTTTGGGGTAGGTGGGTGTGCTTGGGGCGTACATCAAAGGGTTGAGATCAAGGAGGCTCTGGAATGCTTGCGGTGCGAGAGCGGGGTCGCCGCTACTAGGGCGTTAGCAGAGTATGTGCAGTAGAGGGAAATTGGTGCATGGAGAGTTTATATAAGGTGTGCCACAAATTACTTGAGACATCAGATGCTTGGGAGGCAAGCAACTTGGACATGAACTCACAGAAAATGTAGTGATACAGCAATCATCGGCTTAAACTCCGGCGGTGGTGCCATCAAGATAATTATCCCTGCAGTATTGTGTTGTCTTGTCACCATTACCGTCTCTAGAGCTTTACAAACCTCTTCTGCACGGTCCAAGGGGTATACGAGATTGCCCATCCAATGCGTGCCTTGCGGAGATCCAAAGATAGAAAGCGGATAAGTTTTCAATCTGAGTTCAACAACAACGCCGAAAAATTGTCCCGCTCCTTTGACTGCCCATAAAAGATCAGATTCTTGGTCCGCGCTGGCGTGAACAAGTGTACCATCAGCGAGGACGATATCAGCAGAGAGGATTTGATCGCATCCGAACCCAATCATGCCTGTTAGAGTGCTAATGCCACCACCAAGACAGAATGGGATCACACCAACTGTATTGCCGTTTCCTGTGGCTACGGAGAGATTTGTCAGTACTTGGTCTGAGCCTTAGTCATGTGTCATTACCGGTGCACCGCCCAGCTTCATACAATGCGGTGGTCAGTTCTTTGATTAGCACCGCGCCAGTTACCCTGACAGATTCAGTTTCGGCTTCGACGACTATTGACTTGCACAATCCAAGGTCGAGAATAAATCCCGATGAATCGATTGTGGACCATGGACTATGTCCTCCACTTGCAGGCACGAAGGGTATGCCATATTCGTGAGCAGCTTTAATCTGTCGAGCGTTAGTTCTCGTTCGTCTACGCTGATCGCTAGCTTCAGGTATGGTGAGATGAGGTGATGTAAGTTGACTTACTATGTTTACAGTGTCGGATTTGGTAGTTGGTCTGAGGATCGCACCAGGAACCTTGACATCAATATCTGACCAGCGTTGGAGCACTGCTTTGAATTTGGCGGAGCTTGGGTCAATAAGGATCTCTGCACCTGGGGACAGCTTCTGCTCGAGACCTGAAAGCAGATTTGAGAGCGTCATTCTGTCTTGAGTGGGAGACTGAATCAACCCAGGCTTCTTTCTGAAGTGGGAGTCAAGAATGCGTAGCGGGATAGGATCTTAAGACTGAAGGTGACTCTATAAACGGTGAGACAAACGAACGAAGGTGGGGCAATGGAGTACTTGATATTGCCAACCTCCACTTTACGCCGCAAACCAACCTACGTTTAAAATTAGCAAGAGCCCTAGATCTTCTGCATCTCATTCCCACCCAGGAAAAATGGCCGAGTTCGGTAGCGCTCCCGGACCGCAGCAACACAGCTACCCCACTGAGCTGCAGAAAGTACAACAGATCGTATGAGCGGCATTAACCAACAATTGGGATAAAAAAAGACTCTTAACTCCCTCTTACCACAACATAATGCGGATTTAATGCATATAAAACATAAAACCAAATCATAAGAAGTAGGCCAGTACACAGAATACTCTCCCACCCCAAGCTGCCGGATTAAAGCAAAGAGTATATGTTGATTTCGCTCATTCCGAAAAGACAAATTCTCAATTCCCCGGGCTTGTTTAAAGATTGCTCAATCCAAATACAGCTTACTCTCACACACGATGTCAGCATCTGAGAGCATCGTTCTGATCACCGGTAAGTAGATTTCTCCTAGCATTCATCCCATTCCGTCATCTTAACTCCCAACACAGGCGCAACTCGCGGCCTTGGCCTCGCCACAGCAAAGGCAATCGCTTCCTCATTCCCCGCATCCCACATTCTCTGCGGATGCCGCACTCTCCCGTCAGCCCCCCTTGATGCAAATCTCCCGAACCTCATTCCCATCAAACTCGACGTCACAGATCCGTCATCCATCCGCGCCGCCGTCGAGGAAATCACGCAAAAACACGACAAACTCGACATCCTCATCAACAACGCTGGCGTCTCCAGCAAGTCCCCAGACCTCATCGCCAATCTCAGCGAATGCATCTCCGTGAACCTCCTTGGCGCCGCTCGCGTCACCGAAGCTTTTCTCCCTCTCCTCGAGAAATCAGCTTCCCCACAACTCCTCTTTATCTCCACAGTTCTCGGCTCCATCTCAGCGCGATCCGACCCCACTCATCCATTTGCCCAGATCCAAGCCACGGGCTACAGGACTAGCAAGGCGGGATTAAACATGTTGCTGGCTTGCTATGCGCAGGATCCTGCGAGGGAGAAGTTCAAGGTATTTGGGATATGCCCGGGGTTTTTGGCAACCGAGTTGAACGGGCCGCCGGAGATGATGCGCAAGATGGGCGCTGCGGAGCCCGAGAAGGGCGCAGAACTTGTTCTTAGCGTTCTGAGGGGTGAGCGGAACGCTGATAGAGGTAAAGTCGTTTGCGACGGAGGGGTTAGAGATTGGTAATTGAGATGGAGGCTTAAGAGTCGGGCATATCCCTAGGAAGAGTCTCGCTGATCTTGGAGTTCATATCAACTGCCACCATCACAATTTACTTGTTCTTGCTTGTGATTTCTCGTTATTTGGGGCGCTCGTTAGGTCGTATTTCGACGTGCCGGTTACATGCATTTAGATGAGATTATCGAACACTATTTCCATGATTAAAGAAAATGCTCAACATAAATCCGATGTAGCAATCGTAATTATCGTTCAATCAGAGATGTGCAAACTCGGCAGCTTCTTTGTTAGTCGCAAGTATGAAGATCGTTCCTCGAAGATGGGGTAGTCATCAGTTGGTAATGGTTGGTGGCGTATATACCAACATATATGATTAGGCCACGTAAGTAACGAAGGGGTATGTGCTCCTTGTAAGGGCAATGTGACTTTAACAATGGTGAATGCCGCAATCACCGGTACAGCTATTTGTTACTGAAAATGGACATTGCTGCGGTATCCGAAGTACGAAGCTATCCACCGCGGATTTGGCTGCCAATAGGGTTCCTCCAAAGTTAGTCTCGCCTGGCTGTACTAGACTGCTGGGTCGAGGATGGCCCACAGACGATGCAACCTCTCGATACGACATCCCAACAGGGGGTGTCAGAATTCTCCGTGCACGGGCCATAGGCGGTGATTTTGAGCACCTCAATAATTCGAATCCAACCACCTTCAACCCACTACTATAGCGCCACCAACACGTTCTAAGCCGCTTAGAACTACTACTCCCTAGCCCTTGAACAGCAAAGAAGCAGATACTCCGAGAAAAACCGCATTCTACACTGCCTTGGCCCGTGATAGGGACAAAAAGGCTTTGTTGACTATTGCCAAGAAGTGTAAAATTACACCTTCTACAGCGCAGGATTGGAGGGACCAATATAAGGCTATAGGTTCTCCAGCAAAGAGGCATTTACGGCCTAGATCGAAGGTACTAGGGAAGAATTCAAAAGTCACAAAGCCAATATACAAGATGCTTATCTCACCGTTGCGGAATCCTGTCCGAAAGCAACCCCTAGATACTCAAATTGAGTTCTACAAATTGCTTATAAAAGTATATCAACTGAGCCGGAAGCTACGGGAGTATACTAAGAATATAGCACGGTATATCGAGGTATATATTGAGAAGGAAATATCGGAAAAGAACCTAGCAGATCGGACTATATATAGTGATACTTATCTTTATGATCCTGTATTCGAATTTTGGGACTACTATCTGTTTACAGACGAAGTATATATTGATCCTATAGCAAGAGCTCAAGACAGAGTACTATAGGAGCAAGGAACATACGATCAGCCTGAGAATATTGCTCAGAGACTACCACTTAAGGGTATACGATTCTATATTACAGCTTGGATTAGTTGATAGGGGAAAGCAGAGAAGTTGAGGTTCTACAATAACGAGCAGGATAAAATCGAGAAACTTCCTATATCTCCTAAGCCTCGTCGACGCCCAAAGACTGAAACAGAGGAGGATTATTACTGTTGAATTGTTGAATAGGAAGCCTCAAAACCGTATACCTGGGAGGTTAAGGTTCAGGATAATACAATAACCCAAAAGTACTATATAGAGAATATATTACCTATAGATATTGATACTATCGAAAGTATATAGGATATCGATGATAAACAGTAGTATCTATAAGAGGATAGTGATCCTTCATATAGGATACAGAAAGCTGGGTTAGCACAGGAGTATAAAGATACCTATAATATCAAAAACATTCGGTATCCTGCCCAGAGCCCTGATCTTAACCCTATAGAAGGTATTTGGTCTATTATTAAGCAGAGATTATAAAAGAGGGTATTCGATTCTGAGGATAAAGCGAAGGAGGCTCTTCAGGAGAAATAGGACAAAATCACAATAGAGGAGATACGACATCGGATCGCTGATATACCTAGAAGATACGCTGAACTCGTACGATCAAAAGGAGGTCCTATTCGAGGCAATAAGTGGTAGTTTAGATTTATTATAATATTAAATATAAGTTGTTGATCTCTTGATTCATATCCGGCCCGTGCACGGAGAATTCTGACCTGTTGATCCTCAAGAGTCCTCGCTTTGAACACTCAGCAGCATGTATCCGGCACCGGAAGAATTGTTCGTTTGATAACTTACGTATTCGAAGTGATGAATTTGTCCATGAGCGTGTGGACTGAACTGCCCAAGTATGTGAGAGTGTGATTTTCCGCTGTCGAAACTTTCCCCCCTTGATCACTTAGCTACCTCAATCTTCTCTCGGTTCTTTTCAGATATCTGGAGCATGAACTTCGTGATGAAGCTCAACTTTTGCGTCTTGTCTCTGTTCGTCAGTCTCTTCACTTCTACACAGGCCATAACAAGTCCAAAGCTGTTCCCCAAGATCCTTCTACAATGCGACCTACCAAATCGATACCCACCTACGTCCACTCCTTTCAGCGCGCGCATCGGTAGTGCATAACGTTTCCATAGCACCACGATGGAGTGAGTAACTTCGACGCTCTGAGCCCAGGCACCATCGTAAACGTCGCAACGGAACATGATGTTCTGATGACGGTAAGTTTGAAGCGAAGCACGCATGTCATTCAGCTAAATGCTAAGGCACCCAAAGGTACAATATTGTAATGCTCATGGAATACCATTCTTCGCCCAGGCGGGTGGAAATGACTGGGGAGATACTTTTCACCTTGATCAAAATGGTTTGACGATAAATTTGTGAGGTCTAAATGACATAACATTCAAATCGGATTCTGTCTGAGATCACCTTCCAAGGGGGGGCGATCATCCAAGAAGTGGTAAACGCGGCATACGCTGCCGGAGCTAGAGTGCCTACAGGAACACTAGGAGCAGTTCTTGGTGGTGGAGTCGGACGACTCATGGGGCTTTATGGTCTGGGAGTCGATAATCTGCTCTCTGTCAATCTAGTAACAGCACAAGGTGCAGCGATAAAGGTTGATTCTCATAGTAATCCAGACCTGTGGTGGGCGCTTCGAGGCGCAGGAGCCACTTTTGGGATTGTTACATCGGCAATCATGAAAGCATATCCAGTACCTAGGGCACAAAACGGAGCCTGGACTGGAGTTCTGATATACTCAGAGACGCAGATCGAACAAATAGTAAGCGCAATCAACAATCTTGAGCTTCAACCCAAGATGGCAGTGTTCCTCTACCATGGTACTTCAGGGTCTCCAGACTATACACCTACAGTATTAGTGTCTCCATACTGCATTGGAACGGCCGACGAAGGGAAGGCTGCGTTTTCCGTCCTGTACGACATCGGTCCGCTCGAGGACACGACTGTCTGGACACCATACAACGAGACGAATGCAGGTAGCGACACATTCTGCATCAAAGGCGGACGCAAGCCCACGCACGGTGCAGGACTTGCGAAAATGGACCCGTTGACATGGCGGTCCATCTGGAACGAATACGTCTCATTTGTGAAGAATCCCGGAACGGGGAACTCGATCATCTTGCTCGAGGCATACTCGATGCAGAAAGCGCGATCACTCGCATCCTCATCATCTGCTTATCCATTTCGTGATGCTGTCAACTTTCAAGCTGCTGCGTTGCCGTGGTATGATGATCCGACGCTGGATGCGGAAGCTACTGCTTTTGCTTCAAGGGTTCGGGATTTGTGGCGGGGTACGGATGGTTTGTCGAGGAATAGCACGTAGGTCTCTCCCTTCCCACTCTGAACTCCACATCCGTTGAATTGCCCGAGCTGACTGTTTAATGCAAGATATATTAATTTCGCTTCTGATGATGACCAGGAAACGGTGTATGGAGACAGTTTGCCCAGGCTCCGGATTTTGAAAAACGTGTGTGATCCTCTTCGGCGCTTCCGTCAGTTTTTCCCGCTCTAGGTGCTTGATCAATGAAGACTGTTAGAAGAACAGAGCGCCGGCGATGATCGTGAGAGGGAGAGCATGGGTAGATAGCGACGTGCTGAGAAGTCGACGTTGCGGAAAAGCCGTGGGTGAGCAGATTGGCGGGCCGCCAACGCCAGGTCTAATTACCACATCCCGCCGGGTTACTTGATGATGTACTTCGTAGAACAGAATTTGATACAACTTAGCTATATACAAAGCAGCTTATACAATAAGAGAAAGTAAATATAACTTGTAGTTATTTACCAGGTAACTTATTGACATATTGAAGTGGTAAAAAATCGTGACTTTCAAGCTAGTTATGTATAGCGCGCACTTCGTAAGCGCGGCCATGTCGGTCCAACTTTCCGTCTAAATTCTTTAAGTTCTGAAGTGCATAATTGTCAAAATCTACAAAACACTCACTTCTTCTTTGTAACTTCTCTTGCGCTCAATATGTCTCCGATCGGATCTCCCTGGGATCTCTCTGGAATGCGCGCAAAGATGTAGCTATACCTGGTTATTAGCCCTCAGATACAACCATGTATATGCAATCTCGTCCTCCAATAAGGTAAGCTTATCCAAGGCGCGTATCTGACCTTGCAATACTTTTTCAGGTCTGTTCAGCTTCTCTCCTCTCTCCCTTATGTGATCGCAGCAAATTGAGATGGCTCCAAATCACAAGGTGCTCGGTGAGCATGATGCCAGTTCTCGGGAACTTGTGCAGCCACAGTACTCAATCTTCACTCGGTTATGGTACTCTGCCCAGGTTTGGGGCGTGAAGGCAGCCATATTCTTGGTATTTCGAACAGTCAGATTCTTCCAGCCGACGCCTCCAGAGCTTCGTCCTACAAAGCTTCTAGCTTATCCATGCCGACCCAATTTGCCGACGCGAATCTTTATCCCGAAATCGAAACAAGTTGACAGTGGGCCGCTTCCCCTGTATCTCGACCTCCATGGCGGCGGACATTCTTTGATGTTTGCTGAGTTTGACGACGAATTCTGCGCAACGCTTGCAAATCGGTTCAATATCATAGTGGTTAGCATTGAATACAGTCTGGCACCATCGAGTGGATTTCCAGCATTGACGAACGATATTGTAGCCATCGCACACGCTACCATCGACAATCCCGACCTCAATATTGACAAATCGCGCGTGGTATTGGGAGGATTCAGTGCAGGAGGAAACTTAACCTTATCTGCTGCGCAGTATCCTGAACTGCGGGAAAGGCTGAAGGGCATTGTAGCTTGGTACCCACCGACGGACTATACGCTCTCGCCCAAGGAGCGACAAGCTTCACGGCCATATCGTAATGCAAAAGATTTTGATGATCTCAAGGATTTCGGTCCCGTCTTCGAATGGGCATATATTCCTGCAGGCCACGATCTTCGGGATCCGCTCATTAGCACGCGCTTTGTGCGCAAGGAGGATCTTCCAAAGTGGATCTATATTATTGGTGCGGAATATGATATGCTAGAAAGGGAAGCCAGAGATACTGCTTTTGACCTTGCTGGCTTGAGTGAGCAAGAGAGGGAAGATGAGAAATATGGGTTTGAAAGGGGGACCCTTAAATGGACATTGGTGAGAGGTGTTCGACATGGTTTTACGCATGATCTCAAAGATGGAAGGCCAGCGGAAGAGGAGGCAGTGCGAAAGCTCAGGGCGGAGGAGATGATGGAAATGGTAGGTGAGTGGCTATTTAAGGGCCCGTTTGCAAAGGCATGAGTTGCTGTTAGTGATGGCTCGTTCATGTGTAGCTAATGTGTAGTTGATATGACGGGGTTGCGGAGGAGGGAAACCAGGACGAGACTTCAAATATTATGCTTTTTAGACCATTCTACGCCGTAAAGAAGCTTTCGTGACACCTCTCTCTAAAGTCTATTGCGTGTCCGGGAAAGACTAATGAATTATTGGTTTGGCTTCAAACGAAGCTCCTTGTGCATATCTAGAGGGCTCGACGGGTATTTGTCCAGGCTATGAACCTTGTTCCTGTCAGCACACCCATTTGCAACCCTCATGCGAATTGGGCGGAAGAGTATCAGGATTCTTAGTAGACCACGCTGGGACGCACTGCTCGTCAGCAAGAGAGTCTCGCCGCATTCATACGTGAAGAAGCTGACCTTGCTGTTACGCCGTGAAGCGACAGCGACCAAGTCAAAGTGTGAATGCAAGTCAGAACCATTGTCTGATATTTTCAAGTTTTGCATTTCAGTAATCCTTCGCCAAATCATCTGCATACTGTACATCTTCCACTAATACATAGTCGAAGTCGTAAAACGTTGCTGCGTTGGGGAGATATCAAAAACAAAAACCACAGTGCTCTCTGGTGGGGCACCTCCGCATTCTGGAATTGCCTAGCCAAACCTAATTTAAACAACCCACGCCGACAATAGCTATAGCTCCTCCACTGCTTCAACCATGTTCATGCATTATATTATGTATGACTCGTGAAGAACTCAACCCTCACCACGGCGGTGGGGTCCGATCCGTTCCTTAGTATGCCTGTCCAATATTCGCCGCCCGCAGTTCGTCAGTCTGGCCGTAAATCAATTGCTCGCTCGCCCACGCTCTGTCCTCGGGATTCATTCTCTCCAACATAGCTCTGATTCTCGCCTCGGCTTCCTCTTCCATGCGTGCTTGTGACATCTTCTCCGTTTCTTGGCGGGACAAAGGTATGCTTCTCCACTGGCCTGGAAACCCGGGTATTTCATCCACCACTCGCATTTCCAGTTTATCCCCACACACCCTCGACTCGAATTCCCCGCCATTGTAGACCGAATGAGGCCACACGGTTGGTTTTTTCCGCGGGCGATGCAGCCAGCTAAAGCGCAGCCGCGAATTGCCCGACCTCAGCGTCGAGCCATCGTCTCGTGTGGGAAAGAGAAAGCGTTCGGGCACCGGCACCTTCAAGCAGAGGATGAGCAGAAAGGCGACGAAGACGCTCACAGAAGCGACAATTATGGGTACGACGACAGCCGAATTGATGTTATTAGCGCCCGAGAGCACCGGCTCTGCCGTGGTGGTCGGAGTCGGTTCGTCAGGTTTCGAGACGGAGAGAATGTCCGCAAGCGAAAGGGAAAACAGGGAAGCGAGAACCAAAACCGAGTTCGCCCAATTTCCAACTTCTAAACGTCGCATCGTGAGACGGAAGATCTTGTGGCCTGGTGCTGAGGCTCGAGGTTGATCGACATTTGTACTGTACTGTACTCTATCTACAGTAGCAGATGCAAAGACAAATGCAAAACGACCATACGGAGTAGATAGTTTATGCACATAAGCAACGCAACGAGACTTCGGTTGATTGTTGATTAGATCGCTCACCGCGTGAGCTGAGGCGAACACGGGATATTTATGCTTGATTAGAACCTTGGAACTAGGTGGCTTGTCCTGTTCCCTCTACCTTGCTTTCTCGTGCTTTCTCGGAAAAGAGGGCTAAATGCGATGGGGGGTTCTGGGTCTTATTTGTGACTTGTCTTGGGGAAAATATTCACCTCCACACGGGAGAGAGTGTTCCAACAAGGAGAATTTATTTGGCTGTACTGGAGGAGTATTACTCGTCCTGCCCGAGTGTGTTCTTGCAGATTTCTCGCCCCCTAGCTCCGTTTTGGTTCGTTGCTACCCCCGCAATCTTTCTACTTCGGAATTCTAGATGGCTTGTGCCACCGCGGTTAACAATTCCAGTTACGTGAACTGTTGGAGGCGTGAGTCAAGGACTTGGGGACTGGGCTTGAGTCGTCTACTTCGTACTTTCCGTGGAAATTGTGCCTTATTGGCACATGAGGGCTGCAAAGAGCTTGGTATTTGTTGGTCCCGTCTGTGCATTCATTTGCTTTATCCTGGTGCTTGCCGCATTGCATTTTATTCTGCTGACATTCGTGGCTGTTGTTCTGTTGTTGAGTGAGCAGAGAGTCGACTGCCTGCGTACGTCTTACCTTTTTGTGGTATTTTATTAACTGCTCATGATTCAAGTGTGCTGCACATATTCTATTAATACCTACCTACCCTACCCAATACCTCCCCAGATCGAAGATGCGCTGCAGGACCTCACTCACCGTTTCCTTCGGAATAACCGTCAGAATGACGAGTATCATTGGTCTCGCTACATTCTACGACATATAAAACATGATCATATGTACACCATCCCATTCGTTTTATGGCCATGGATGGATCTTTTTTCTTCCGAACAAAACTTGAGCACACGACCAGCCACTCAAGCTAGAGAATGTGTGTGTGTATGAGCGCCCATTTGCTGGTCGCTTTCGCTCTCAGCATACAGATTGGTACCCGATAGTTCGGTCCAGCAGAATTCACCTCAAATCCAAGTCGTGGCAGGATCGCCATTCATCTGACATGTTACCCTACTTACAATCCTCCCTCCCCCACAACCCAAGATATCCTACACCTCCACTGCTCATCTCAGCAGCTGATTCAGAAAAGTCCCCGCAATCCTTCCATTCACCCATCCCATCCCGCCCGTGTTCTCTTACCTACCTCGCCTAAATATTTTCTGGGGCGGACAGGACTGTACTCAATTACCACAACCCGTTCTTCAAATCAAGGTCGTACCGTTTTGCTATCCCGGTTTATTGTTTTTAATAATACTACAAGTGAAGTAATTTTCACTTTATTTCTGAAAGGAAGATAAGGATTTTACACATTATGCAAAACGTCCTTTTCCCCTCTCGCGTTCTCGTGCTCCCCTCGCCCGACAGATACCAAGTCTTTTCCCGTTCCTTCATTGGTGTGTAACCCCGCCATGTTGCAGCTGACAAGCCATAGGTCAGCGAAGGCGGCTGGCGGTCTTCCTTTCGCTCTTATCTTATATTCATCGTCTCGCTGTTCTATCCCCGTGAAACCATTTCCACGAGGATGGCAGCAACTCGCTGCATGGAGAGAACCTCCGGAATTGAATTTATTAGCAAAGTCCTATACGCTAGCATATTTTATAGCACAGCTTACACCAGCGATATGCAACGGCCTCGTGTTTTAAAGGCAAGTTGTTCGTGGAAACGGACACGGGATGAAAGGGGCTTGAAACGTGGATTTCTTATGCGCGGGCCTATAATTGTATCTTATTATTGCATGATTTGCAAGCCGATTTCCTTCACAGATATAGACTATGCGCTTTGTATCTTCTTGGTATTGTCTGCGGTGTTACGGTGAATGAGATATGGGCGAAACACTTCCTCAATTTGTCATACCTCCTGTCAGGTATTAAGGGAATGTACGTGAGCGATAAGAAAGGACTAGATGAGTGGATTCATGTTGGCCTTTTGGAAATACGGAATTCAGGGAGCAGAATGGCATAAAATTCGAATCAAAAGCTATATGTTTGTAACTCTAAGGTAATATCATGATCAATAAAAAGTCGTTAATGAATGGATACGCAAAGGATCATCTGAAACTGTAGTATTATATACGAATACAATTAGTATACATCGAAAGTGAATATACCCACCTTCTCTCCATTATCCCCATTTTCATCAAATCATTATTTCCACCCACCCCAGAGTGTATCCCCAGGATCAAGTCTCGATGTCTTCATTTCCCTCCTCTTAGTAAGAATGACACCCATTCTCACACTTCGTGTAACCAGGGTATATGTCGAAAGTACTCTCATCAATGCCCTCCAACTGCGGACACCCCAACCCTAGCAATCTCTCCGCAACCGTATCCGAGAACGGCTGGATAGCTTGCTGGTTCCCCAGACTCGTCAGCGTCCCGCCCGCCACATCGGGGAGTGCCGCTTGCGCCGCGGCTTGGAAGACGAAACACTCGAGATTGTTGCCCTCGAGCAGCGTCCCGGAGTCAAAGACACCTTTAGTCAGCGATCCAAGATCGACTGGGGTGAAGGTGTTGGGCTTTCCGGTGTTGCCGCCGATGTCGAGGAGCCGGGGGTACTGTTCCGCGTAGTCGAGAACATCGGTCAAGTACCCGAGAATGGTATATTCGTCGCCAATGGCGCGCTTGTACCAGTTATCGGGGATGCGCTCGTGGCCTTTGGTGTACACGAAGTTGCCGTCTTCTTCGGTGACGGCGAAGAACGACATGAAGTCTTGTTTCGTGAGCGAGCCTTCGGGGAATTCGGCGGATTTGTTGGACATCATGCGCACGGGGAAGTTGTAGCCGGCGGGGGAGACGAGGACGCCGGCGAAGGGGGAGGAGAAGAAGTACGGGTTGGTGGTGATGGAGTTGTTGAAGCGGCTGATGCGGAAGGGAAGGAGGGCTTGGTATTGCTCGTCGGCGCCGACGCCTTCGACTAGGGAGTCGTAGTACTGCTCGAAGAGCTCGAGGTCGAGGTCGTAGGATTGACCGGCGAGATAGAGATCAGGCCTGGTGGGGGAGGTGTCTGATTCGTATTTGTTGTGGGAGCCGGAGAGACCTTGGGGTTGGCCGGTGAGACCCAGAAGGTTGGAGAGAGGGAGGGCGTTGTTGGAGGTTGGGCCACCAATTGAATAGGCTGGGGAGGGATTAGTTAAGATTTAACAACCACGGGGAGGGTAGATCGAACCTAGCAAATTGCCGTCAAATATAGAACCGTAGAGTCCTAGGAATAGGCCAAGATCCAAAGACATGCCGAAGGCAGCGTTTGTGCCAGCGGTAAAATCACCAATTGTTCCAACACCGTTGTGGGGAATATAACCGTGATTGGCAGCGGCATTCAACCCAGGGCAAGGTCCTCTGACATCTCCCGCCTCGAAGTTAGGAGGCACGAAGGCATGTTCGCCGACAGTGCTCACGTATTGCGAGGCAGGATCGAATGTTACTCGCTTTTGGATAGCCTTGCGGTCTCGAGAAAGTGTACTTCTCTTGCCAGCCTGTGCTTGGGCGATTCTTTCGGCATACTCGGTTGCAAAACTGGGGAATGCAGCAACCTCTGTGGTAGCAAATGCCAGCACGGCTGCGGCCGTTGCGAACTTCATTGTTTGGAATCAGTTACGATTATATGAGCAGTATGTCAAGGAAAGTATTGAAAAGAGAGATATAGCGAAAAGAAAGCTCGTTGTTGTGATGAATAAGGAAGTCAAGGAGTACCGTGAGAATTATATATCCATTCTCAGATCCTGCTTCTTGGGGTCCGGCTATGTGATTCTTATGACGATACTGAGGAATGTCAAGCCAAGATGGCGGAATAGTCGATATTTCCCTATGGACTACCATTGAGCTGTCCTTGCAGCCCTCATCTACCGCGATCCACTGCCATCAGCGCAGCGTTTGAATCGCAATGGGCATCGCTTAGAGATTTCTGGAGATCGACAGACTAGGAGAGCTGCATGATAGAGTTGTTCTTCTGAGGAAGACCTGCAGGCCAAAGCCTAAAAAGTCACCGGCAACGCTGATCTCAAGCCCAAGTCCGGAAATATCGTGCCAAACTAAGGCATGCCGAGAACAGTAGCATATGCCGCTTCGCTCTAAGAAGGAAAACTGTAATCAAACATACCTAGAAGGTAAAACGGACATCGCACGTTGCCCAATAACCAAGGTTTGCAATTCACATGGAGGGTCAACGGATGATCAGTACTTGGCAATACGGTTAGATGCCGCGCTAGCAAATGATCGTTACAGGGAATTCTTAACCCCAGGTCAAATCCCATGTTTGAAAAGTAATGGTCATTTAAAGAATAGCTGCAGATGTGAAATAAAGTCAATCTCATTTGCTTGAGCGGTGATATTCGTTCGGTGGATGCTTCTGAAGAAGCCGGACCCGAACTCATGCTAGACGTCGATTTTGTTGTCGAGGAGAGGAGGGGCTTTACCATCGTCAAAAGGCTTCATGAGGATAGAAGGCTGCTCGTGAAATCCGCAGCTTGGATCCATATCCTCATGGTCCTTCATTTCCCTGTGTCAAAGATTGTCCTTTCAACATGGTAATCTAAACTTCCCCGCCTCGTTCAAACAATGCGCTGAATGCACATGCGAGAAGATAATCCTCAGAACGGCCCAGAGCCACCATTCGAACTTTGGCAAGGGAGTCCGTCCGGAGTCTTGAGAGTCTGGCGTCGTTAAGCTGCTCTGCGATGCGTACAGTTGCATCGAAATGGCACATACATCATTCATATTAGTCGAGGCCGTATGCTCTTGGACACTAGAGCCAATATGACCTTAGAAGAAGCTTAGCACTGCATAAGGAAATTAAGATCTGCAAATAAGCGCAAGTAAGAGAAGAGTCCTGCCCGATTCAGTCATCGTTGTAGCATGAAGAAGATATTCCAAGGTTAGTTAATGTCGATCAAAGAAGTAGTCTATCCTATGCGGATATGGAGATGCCTAATATCGACGATGCGGGCCGCAGAGTTGACGACTATGTAGTAGAGCTTACATAATAATCCGGCTTACATAAACTTCAACTACCCGCCTGGTGCGCGGCACTACAACACAAAAGTTGGATATTGGAACAGTCGGTAACTTATTACGTCATGGCTTGAACCGTTGAGTCTCTAGAGCTAGAACGTCCGCCATGTACTCACGATGTTTCATTGCAAATGTGATTGAGGTGCGTTCTTGCAACAATGGTTGTCATCTTGCACGTTCTCCAATTTCTTGAATGGCGGCTCCACTTCACGGTACTGGGAATTTGAGCTGAGTCGAGAAGTGCTTCTATATTCCTACTTCTTGATTCAGCTCAGGCTTGGTATGCTATACTGTTGCCGTACATCATCTGCGTTGAGCAACTATGCAATGCAGGCAAGTAAGGCAACTCAAGGCGGAGTTGCAGCCTACCCAATACCAAACCGAGATGAAGCTAGAATCACTGAATGAAACTCGGAAGGCTGGTATTTACGGGAAAACGGGACTGTGGCCGGCAAATTTGAGCGATGAGATGAGGTTCTTCTTTAAATCCAGTTGAGTGTCCCAAATTGGTGATCCGGCGTAGTTTCGCACCTCAACCAGGGTCTGCATTGGGAATGCTAAAGCTTATGGGCTCGGATGCCATTCCCTTCCAATCTTTGCTGTCCATCCGCCGATCCCCAATTGTCACATCAATCGCTTTTGTGGCTAGCGGAACAGCGGGGAATCACTCAAATGCTGGTAGCATCGTTTTTGTCTGACAATAGCACGGAACATTGGGACCAGACGACACTAACAACTACCATAATTAAGCTTTAATGCTCAGGAGACGTCATTCTACTACCGAGATATCGATTGTGCGCGGAAAGTTCCCGTGGAACAAGAGGAGCCTAGGAGAGACTAGCACCAGCGCCAGTATCCAACCAACCAACTAGGTCTCCCTTTTCGTAGTGATGGGAAGTTAGAACGAGTTACCCTTCTCAAAAATGGGATCAAGTCGATTCGAGATGACTACCACACAAAATCTGCTATGCGGCTTTACTCCTCGGCCCTCTTTACCTCTTAGCGCAGCGAATCTAAGCTTGCTAGGAAGCTTTATGGAGGCGCAATCGAGTATCTGCACGAATGATTACCCCTATAACTTCTATAACCAGTTCTATCTGCTTTACTTTCCTATGATCATGAATTTGTCTTTCTTCGAGTGTAGATCTCTATCCAAATATATGTCTTCCCGCTCTATACCGGCAGCCTCTTCGCGCCGTTCCTGGTAGTTGACGAATCTGGCTTAGTGCCAGGACAGCAACCTGGTGTCGATATGCTTTTCGGTAAATGTTGAGGATGATCTACAATCTAGTCTACGGCAGCTTTGACTTCCCCGATATGTTTCCGTCTAGCTCCCGGACCAAATGTGCCATGATGTGCACGGTCTGCAAAGACGGAGGCAGCCTCTACGACCACTTCCCAATATCAGGCTGAAGATCTGCGGACCTCGAATTGAACGGACCAGTGGGTAGGATGACCTTATCGGGCGTCGTCATTGCCTCACCGGTGAGCTGTAACGATGGAGATATAAACCACATCCCGCCCCTATCTGAGCTTCATCAACACAACCATACAACTTTACAACCATATCTGAAGACTGGCATAAACTGTCAAGTTAAATCCTACTTTTCTACTTTGTGAACATTATACACTAAATTATCAAAATGCACTCGAAGCACATTCTTGCTATTTTGGCCTTCGCTACAGCCGTTGCTGCTGCTCCCATCCCGACTGATGCTTTTGGGGGACTTGAGGACATCTTTGGCTCAGCCGTGGGCTCATTGGATGGCAATGGAGACGGCAACATCGCGGGAAGTAGCGATGGAGGAAACGGTGATGCAGTAGGTTCCTAAACATTCCTTCCCTTCAATATTTCGAACGACCCGGTAGAACTAACGATTGTCTAGAACGGAAACGGTTCAGGATCAGGTGACGGAAACGGCAATACTTTTGGAAATGGAAACAAAATCGGCAGTGGAAACTCCGGATTGTCTATTGGCAAGCGTGGAGGCTTCTCTGATGTCTTTGGAAGCGCTTTGGGGTCACTCGATGACAATGGAGACGCAAATTCGTAAGTAAAGCATTTCAGCCATACTTGATATGGTTAGTTAATCGCCTGAATAGTGCCGGTAACAACGACGGAGAAAATGGCGATGGAAACGGCAATGGTTCCGGTAGCGAGGACGGGTACATACCCCTTTAATCTCCACGGAGCCCAAACTAATTTACGTACAGCAACCACAACGTCTTCGGAAACGCGAACTCGATAGGGTCGGGCAACTCAGGTTTCAGCATTGGCAGAAAGGTAAGAAAGCAACGTGATACACCCTCCAAAACTCTCTCCAGCCGTTCCTCAACCTTCTCATCCTACGTGAATGGCGTCTGGGTTGCGGTAGTCGACCCCGTCGTCGACGAGCTTCCCTCTGGAGATTTACCTGGAGAGGTCGGCAGCGCGACGGACAGTTTGAATGGAGATGGAGATGGCAACACAGCTGGTTCGAGCGATGGCGGAAACGGTGATAGCAACGGGAATGATTCTGGCTCCAATGACGGGTTAGTTTCTTTCTAGACCCTAGTCTCTTCCGTCTGAGACTCACTAACATCCTCGAAAGCAACGATAACAAACTCGGCAACGGCAACGAAATCCTGTCAAACAACCAGGGCATTGACATCGATCCAACTATCAATCTGGCTTAGCGTTCGCATTGAAAGAATGAGAATGTGGCTGACGATTGTTGTGGATAGGAACGTCGCCAAGCCAGCGATGCTTTGGATGTTATTCCTGAACAAAGCGTCACAGGTCTTGCAACGGTCAGTTTTTTTACTCTTTCTCTATTTCGCAAACCTGATCTAATATCATAAAGGACGTCGGGAACGTTCCAGAAGTTTTGACTAAAGTTGCCCCAGAGCTCGTAGAGGGCGCTCTGACGGGTGAATCGGTTGTGGGAGAGAAGCGTCAGATTGTTGAGACAGGATTGGGTGATGTTGTCGCTCAGCAACTCGGGCCACTCATTCCTTAAGTGCTGGTTTTGAGTAATAAATAATTAGTATAAGACGAAGAGTTGAGATGAAGTTGTATAGTTTATGTATCATAATGTAACTTATATCAATTCACATGCATAGGGGAGAGAACCCCTCCTAGAGCAAACAGACGAGTTTGATTGCATATTGATCATCAAGTCTTCGCATAAATGCGGAGATGAGGAATTTTTGAAGAGTTCGTACTTTGTTGGTTGGATAGATATGGATGGATAAGGTGGGCAGGTAGCGGACGGAAGGGACGCATTATCATTGGTAAGTGCATAAGTCTTTTATGTACGCAGCTAGGGTATGGGTTGTCTTGGTTGTATTGTATATATGTGAGACTGGGACGGCTCTTGGATTCTTTCGAGCTGGGGTCAATGCTTGATGTGAGGTGGGGTGAGGTGTTGCTTGAGGAAGATAGGAAGCGATAAGTATGAGAATATGGAAGTATATGGATGGGTGTGGTGTATATATATATTCTACTCATAGGATAGAAGCTAGGTAGTTGGATGAGGCGGAATAGGGTTGCTATCTGAGTGATTGATGGGACAGATGATGAATAAAATAATCCTACCCAAATACCTGAAAATGATCAATTTTTATAACTAGTGGTGCTTCGAGTCTGGTGCGCCCGTGTGCGTAGCTGTCTGAGGTCTTTCCCGTGATATCCGTCGTCGTCTTTTCTCAATTTTTCAAGCAAACTTCAACTTTGTGTTCTACTCTCAATCTGCCCGTTGGCCGTCTCCTTATGTCCTCCCCTCCTAGTCTCCTCTCTCGCCTTCCGTTCCTCTTCATCCCTCACTCCTTTTTCCAAGCTGATCCCCCAAACCTTTCCCTACCCCGTCCCCCTACCAAAACATCTCAATCAAATCATTCAAATACTCCACAACCTCCACATCCTTCCTCAACACCTCCCTATTCATATTCGTAAAACATTTCGTACCTTTATACAACTCCATCTGTTGCTCGATGAAACTTCTTTCTTGAGTATTCTATGAGTTCCTACGTTAGCTTCGTTGTCCAGCATATTCAAACTACATGTGTTGTTTGCATGGTCTCTCCTCTGTGCATGGAAGCTGCTTCGCAGGGAATTCAGAGTGGAGGGATAGAAGAGAAAAGGGGAGTTTGTTTGGGGAGAGGGGCTGGGATTCGTGTCTCGCATCTTGCGACTTGATGGCCAACCAGCTACAAAAGACACTCTTGTGACGTAGAGATCACTAGATCATAGAAACCATACTATGCCGAGGGTCTTCCTTCAGAGGAAACCACATAGGTCGACCAAGCATCAAGAGAAAGAACCCTCCATCCCTCTTTCAAACCCCTCTTCCCAATCGAACACTCTCCTTCCCCTCCCCATCTCCTCCACGATCTCCTCCTGCCATGCCCACCTCCCCCAACTTCCCCCACCCTCCTCCATCCCTAAGAACACAAAAGCAGACAGAAAAAAACACAAACTCACCCCCCTCCTACTCGCCCACAACCCCTGCAACCAGCGCAACTCCCTCACCACCAAACTATCTCCCTTCCACGCGAACCGCATCTGGCGCTCCTGTATCGCGTACAGGAATTTCGTTGTCTGGGCCAAGAAGAGGGAGAATTCTTTTTGGATTAGTGGACAGTTTGGCTCTTGCGTTGGTGAAGAGGGCTCCGATGCAGATGATAGAGGTTTGTTGAGCTCGAGGAGCATGTCTGAACAGAGGATGCGGAGGACGGATGATATGGTCTGGGGTGAGGGCGTTGATTAGTATTGTTTGGGATGGATGCTTGATGCTTCTTTCTAGAGTTCATCTGTGGCTTCTGGTTGGGGTTGTTTGACGTTGAAAGGGGAATAAGGTGGAGAAATATGACAAGTATTTGTGAAAGAGAGGGAAACGAATGGAAATGAGTCTCCTAGGAGAGGAAGTGGGCGAACGTACATCTTCAACACCATCCCTCTCATCACCATCACCTTCATCTCCCTGAACTCCCACCGCATCCCCACCACCCCCATCATTTCCCCGACCAACCAAGACAACCTGTCCCCGCCCCTCCCCCTCCGCTCTCCCACCCCCCACCATCCATCCAGCACCCTCCCCCTCCTCTCCAATTCTATCCCCCCCTCTCAACCTCCCACCTACTCCCCCCACCTCCTCAATCCTCCCCCTACACCACTCCGTCGTATTCGTCAACTCCCTCACCGTCCCCAACGTAACGCGTGTGTGCGCCCCTCCTATCAACCCCATACTCATCCACGCCAGGAGTATCACCATTCCTGTTCCCATTCTGGTTGATACTCGCATCTTCAATTTCCCGCTCTTTGCTTGGATTGCCCTTAGATACTTTCTCTCCGCGCTCTCTCTCAAATCCAATCCAACACACTGTTAAAAAAACAACAACCCTTCTTTCCTTCACCGTATCCCCGCCCACAGCCAAACCAACCAAACAACCTCTATCTCAGCGCGCAAACAAATCAAACCAATACCCCTCCTACAACTAAACCCAACCCCAAAAGCCTACAAACCTCAAACCCCCTAAACCTAGCAAGTTAGTCAGTCAGCCTTATCCCTCCCAACCAAACCCGCGACAACAAGGGGTACTGTACATACGTACTCGATATCTACACACGTACTCGAGCGAGCACACGAAACCCACGACAATATTCCTTAACCGCAGCGTAGTGATTCAATATACAATGATGATGGCCAGTGTTGTGCTTGCCGACCATTAATATATTTATTTGGTACGAAGTACAGTAGTCGTGAGGTAAAATGACTTTGATCTGAGACAGGATTTATGATTGATTCACGGGGACCAAACCAAGATTTATTGGATTGAGGTCTAGATTGGCGACGGCGGTTGCCTGAGTTACACCAACCATCACGCATACAACACAACCACCCAAGACATTATTTGCACTTTCCTTACTCCTGCTGCATATCGGCGATTACTTAGCTTTAAATCTACAGACGTAAGGGATTCATCGCAAGTCAATCTAGGCATATCACACACACACACGTATACACACAAACATCCAAATTGTAAATATGAATCTCTCTATTCAATTGAGTATCAATGTCCGTCTATACTAGTCAATTAGTCAGTAGCAGCTAGAATATGTTTCAATCCAGCCCACTCCCAACCAGTCCACAGACAATTCCCAACTGCACTGCGTCTACCCGTCCCCATCTCCCTCGCTTTACAACCCATCCCCACGATTTTTGAATCAACACCGAAGAGCCCCCCCCATCCCATCGGCGTCTCTAACCTCACTACCACCTTCCAAAAAACCTCTTCTTCTTACACCCCGACGCATACTTTTTCAAGACAGCTTCCCCCCTCCCCTCCTGGTTTCCACCTCCACAAACTTCATTCCATATCATCAAACAAGCAACACCGGCAATCCTTCATCAAAAAGAGGAAAAAAAGAAACACGACCGACCGCACGACATCATCAGGTTGCTGGTATCAAAAATAAAACCCAGACAACCATATCGAAAAGGTCTGTGGTCGTCGCTATTAATATGACAAAAAACAGAATCGAGTTATTTTAACAAGGCACCTCAACAATAAAATGAAATAGGATGAGTATCCCGCGCGGAAACACAAGATAATGAAAGAGAAAAGTTAAGTCACAACGAATCAGAGGGATAAATAAGATAACCCATGTAAGAGCACCAATACCCCTGTCCGTCAATCGCCTTTTTAAAAATGTAGAGACAATTGTTCTATAGCAAGATGTGAGGCTGCCAAAAGCCGAACGTGACTGTGCAAGAAGCTGTTCGATGGTATTGGAAAAAAGAACCCGCCGTATTTTCGGAATAACGCCATGCTGAATTCAAGGAAAGAGCCGCTTTCGGTATTAAGGATCACGACAACATATATGGATTCCGTGATTAGATGAGACCGCATAGACGTAGGTTCTCTTGTATGATGATATCTAGAGCAATGTTAGATTGTTTTCGGATAGTCATTGCATGAAGGATTGAACTTACCATTAACAGCCGCCATAACGAATCTGATTTGCGTTGTGTCTGTGGCGCAGGTGAAGTGAGTGTAGATTTGCTTCGTTTCGTGTTGATTTAAGCTGACGAAGCGGTTGAGGATATAATCGCATGCGAGAGCATAGTCATCACCTCCTTCATAATCAGGGAAGTAGTTCTTCATAGGGCTGACTGGAAGCTTCTCCTTGAAACGATCAATCTTGTTCAAGAACAAAATGATGGATGTCTTGATGAACCACCTCGAGTTGCAAATTGAGTCGAAGAGGGTGAGCGCTTCTTGCATACGATTGACAGTTTCATCTTCGAAGAGTAATTGATCGTACTCGGAGATAGCGACCAAGAAGAGAATGGTGGTGACATTCTCAAAGCAGTGAATCCACTTCTTTCTTTCCGAACGTTGTCCTCCTACATCGAACATACGATATGTCAAGTCACCAATGATGAAAGTGGTTTCGGTAATACCGGTCGTCTTAACACGAGACCGGAGAACATCTTGATCGTTGGGCATGTAGTCGTGCTGGGCGATTCTCTCGATGTTATCGAAGTAGCTAAAGAATATCTGTAAGCGGCATTTCGAACGAAGAACACCCCCGTAATGAGGATGAAGGGATCAGACTTACTATCTAGCAGAGTCGTTCAATTGGTATTCTCTCGATCGTTTGAAACAATCTTGAACACCGGCATCCTTCCACAAGGCAGCGATGGCACTTCCAACCTCCGGAGGCAAATTGTCACCCTCGATCTGTTGTGGTTGCATGAAGATGGTCTGGACGTGATACTCGGCTCTCTGATCATCTAAAGGAAGTTCTAGCGATTCCATGGCCTCGAGGATGACACGCATCGATTGAACTGTGTTGCTGAAGATGATTTCCTTGAAGGATTCTCTCTCGTCGCGCGAGTAACCACCTTCGTGGATGAGTTTCATTTGCTTCAGAATAGTCGACTTTCCAGATTCACCAGCTCCTGTGATAATTGTTAGAAGGCATGGCCAAGGCGCGTCGCCGACGACACGGGCGATGATAATTACTGACCGAGCAGAAGCATCTTAATTTCATTTCGTTGTAACATCTTGTCTCTCTTCAACTGATTCTCGATCTCCTCGTTTCTCGCCTTTCCCTCCTTCTCCTCGGTACTCATACCACAACCCATCTTGTCTGATTATTTGTTATGTAGTGATTAAAGTCGTGAAAGGGGTCGTGAATGAAGTAGAATGTGTAATGATCGCAAAAGGCTGCCGCAACGGAAATGCGCAGTCTGTAGGAAGAGATTGGTTAGCGAAATCGGGCAATGCAATGCGTCCAAAAGCCACAGCCTGCAGCTAAGTAATTGGATGGAGGTTGCTGATGGGTAAGCACAGGAAAAGCAATTCGTATTGAGCGAGGGCTGATGAGATGGGAGGTGAGATGGATGTGAGGCGATAGGCGGACGGAAAGAATGATCTGCTGGTGTATGCGATATGACTTCCTGAACGCTTTCGAGATCGAAACTTCCTCTAGAGGAATTAGAGTTCGAGTTCGTCGATGGATTGCGAGGCTTTATCGGTTCTCTGGATCCATGTGTTTGTGGATGGTTTGAGTGGTTTGAGAGTTATGTAGGAAAGTGCAGGTGCAGGTGCAGGTGTAGGTGCAGGTGTAGGTGGAGGTGGGCGAGCAGAGTTTAATTTCCGGGAGTGTTGTTCATGGCCGGCGGTTGTAGAAAGTAGAAAGGGAGACAGAGACGGATAAAGAAACTCACCAAGGTATCTTCTTAACAGAGCAATGAATGGACTCTTCCAATTGGACCAAGTAAAGAAAGGTTCGAACAGTCCTATGCGACACTCGAATCTGCCCTGCGCGATGGGGGATTGAAGTGAGTTGGATTGAATTGAATCGAACTGAATTGAATTGAATTGAATTGACTTGGATGGCTGAGAAATGAGAGCAGAGGCAGAGAGAGGATTGGGGAAGAAAGGGTTGATGGATGGGTTTAGCTTTGGCTTTTCGGAAAAGAATCAGCAGAAAAGGGAAAGGGAAGGGTTAACGTTAGTGGAAATATTGGCTGCCTGTCTACCTAGGTACTAGCGTATCCTGATCTGGGCGGGGATGTAAGAGAGTGGATCAGCTAGAGGGCAAACTAAATGGCAAACGAAATGGTGAGATGGGCGATGGGTTCTGGCGCGTGTACGGAGTAGATGCTCGAGCGGCTTAAATTGAAGAGACGATGGCGAAAAAGAAGATTGCACATGACATGAAGATATATGGGACAAGTCATGGCATATAGCAGAGAGTACAGTCCAGTCCAGTCAGCGAGAAAGTGCCGGCCGACCAAGTGCTGCTGGGTAGCCGACGAGCCAACCTTCTCCCTGCTATACGGGGCTCTATCTATCGTGCTGCTAAGCTATCCTCCTCGCTATCACATCACGATCATGCCCGTAGCTTCGAATCGTACCAGGTAAGATTACAATTCAAGCTCCGACGCTTTCTCGCGCCGCTGAGGTAAAGCGGTCATATCCCGTGGCCACGATCACTGGCTGAACTGACCGAGCACTTTGACTCTGCTATTCTGCGCTGTTGCCCGTCCATTCAGGGGAGGGGACATTTGACGAGATTTTGCCTGGAAGCTGTGGAGATAGACAGCCTACCTCCGTACTTGTCTACTCCGTAGTTACAAAGGGAAGCTATTTTACTACACCACGCGTCTCCTGAGTCCTGCCCTCTGCTCTAAACACTGTGACATTACGATTGGCTGCGTGGAGAGAGCCTAACAGTTTGTAATGTGTCGATCCAATTAGTGAAGATGCAGATTTACAACTGACAGACAGGACAGGCCAGTTTGCGTGACAGACAAAATGATGTATGAATAATGACTTTGTGCTCAGAGCGCCCTAGTGTTGGAGCATGGAGCAGGGAGCAGGGAGCAGGGAGCATGGAGCATGGAGCATGAATATGAAGGAAATATTCACCATCCTTCCACCCACCTCGAGCAACTCTTTCGCATCTCTGCTGTACCACCACAGTGTACGGCCTACAGCCCGTCCCTCCCATCCCTCCCATCCCCTGTGCATCGTCAAGTGTTCCCCTACCGCAGTTGTATCGAGTAAGGTTCAGTCGCTCGGTCGGTACTGATAGTAAATCTCCTTAAAAAGTCCCTAGGGAACGGATCAACCACCACTGATATCTAAGAATATCCGTCCAATCACATCGCATCGTCTGACATTACCAAAGAACTTTTGAAATTACTGGAGCGAGAAGAATGGGGAGGCATGGAGGATATGTCCGATTCCAGGATAGCACAGGATAGCAAAGAAAGAAAGTAATGACACCGTGCCATAGTCGGTAATATCAAGTCTCAGAGCCCAGATAGATACGGAGTACAGAACGGAGTAGATACAGTTTTATTGATCAACGACTCACACACAGCGGGCGGAGTAGCATCGCGCCTTTTGCACTGGTCTGAGTTTCTTATTCGTTCGTCCTGTCTCACTCTGGTCGAGAGACCTCGGCAGTCCCGCCTTATATCAGATATCATCATGATGTTTAAGAAGAAGTAGAGGTTCCATTCGATCGAAGGCGCGAGGCCATTTCTTCCATAACTATTCTTATTCTTCCTTCGCCCCTTCTTTGCATCCCTCACGATCTCGCCCACCAAACGAACCAGTCAGCTCAGCCTTAAGATGGTGTTCGTAGATGGCATGCAGAAGTGCGGTCCTGCGGTACGGGATTTCCACAGTCCAGCCTCAGAGCTGATCTCTTGGGAAGCGAAAGAACCGGGGCGTATATTGTGCTCTGGAACGCCACAATTATCGTCCGGAACCAATGATATGCAAGGTCGAACGGTTCTCTGCAATTCTTACTCATAGTTTGACTGCAAACCTGCGGAGTACTGCCGCCGCTACGTAGAATATGGTCAACTCCTTTTCCGCAGATCATAGCTATACTACATGGCTGATATACCCTTCGTATAATTGAACGTGCAACCCCCATTGCATAAAACCCGATGAAACATTATCCGCATCAAAAGAACCGTCACCACTGTACGTACGGCAACACCATCATCCGTCCTACCTATCCAATCCCATGCGCCCATCTATCCCATCCGGAGCTAAGCTTTCTTTCATCCCTAAATCATATTGAATAATATTGCACTGTACAGTGAAGAGCTTTCCGTAGATACTAGCTAGACTGCTAGCCAGCCCATCTTAGCCCATAGATAGTTAGCCCACAGGAAGAAATTATCCAGGTCGGATCGATGAAGCAGCCAATAATCTCCCCTCAATCTCGGCTGTCTTCGTTCCATCACTCCCATCACGTATGGATCAGCAAAAATGTGCAAAAAAAAGGCAAAACATACGCGCGAAAGCAGAGAAAAAAAAGAAAGAGAAAGACCCTTGCACCCAAGTCCAATCACCTTACTGAGAGCACTAAGTGCGATAATCCATGCTGTGCCATGCATTAGGTGGGTCGACGGGCAGCCGCCAAAAAGGGGTCAAATCTGCAGCTCACAATTTGAAGAGAGAGTTCGCAGTGGATGGGGACGAAAAAAATTGGAAGCGAGATTTGAAAAGCTTCGAATTTTACTTCTAGAAGCTCGCTATTGTTTGATGCTCCATTAGAGTAATTCCGTATGGTATGATGATCATCATGCTTGCTTTTATCGTTAGGGATTGCGTATGTATGGTGAACCTAGTGTGGGACGTAAAGTAAAGATAGGTAGGGGAGGGAAACTCTGTTTGTGTGCGTGCTATGAGGAGGGAAGATCGTTGCCACTCAGCGAACGGAGGGACAGCTTGACTAAACATAATGTCAGCTTATTGTTTACTACAAATCCCCTAAATGTGCGATGGCCAAGGCTGTGGTCGGATAGCGATCTCTATCTCTCTACCTTTACAGGCAGGTATCGGGTATCTAGCGGAACTCTATTTCTCTATTCGTGAGAGCAGCAAACAAGCACATGTATGAATATCCTACGCCGACTTGCCTGCCCGGGTATTGTCTCAATCATGTGTCCCTAGTCTGTGACTCCTACGTACAAATATACACACACAACGCCCGATAGCCATGCATATGTAGCTGGCCATAGCGCCGGCTCACCTGGGAAAACAGCCTCCAAAATCCTCGAATAGCTATTTCAAGACATTCAGCCAAACATAAGGGATCTGACAACGGTGCCAATAAAAGAAGCGGTTGTCTTCTACCGCATATCAAAGTGCTTACCGACCAGGTATTTTTTGCTGCTTGCAAGTGCAAGTTGTACAAGGTGCTTTATACCCGAACATGGTCGGGTTTCATGTCTATTCAGGCCGAACTCGATTCCTTAGAGCCTGCAATTTTGTTTTCAATGTCATACGCTGCATCTGAAACGTATTATAGGAAGATGTGGCGTCGCGAACCCTTGAGGGAGGATAGATGGGTGTAGATTACGTGACTTATGCCGGTTGTTATGGTTGTGGTTTGAGGTAGGTGGAGAGGATCTAGATGTTTGTGGGCTGAGGTTTGCGGGGATATTAATGAGAAGTTTCTAATGGGTTGGGAAGCAAGCAAGTAGGTAAGTCGTTGTTGCTTGGTACGTTCTGCTACCTAGTTTAGTTGTGGAAAAGTTAGCAAGTCTTGAAGGAAAGGTTGGTGACTTGAGTACCTAGAGTTAGGACTGCCTCACCTTTGACAGTAGGCGAGGGTGAGCGTGGTACGTATTGCTGATTGTTACACGCGCCTTTTGCGAAAGCTATCCAAGTCCTCTATATGACTGTCAATTTACAGTCTCCTCGCAGTTTCTATACTATGGCAGCCACTGCCGGAGATGTGAATAGCTTCGTATCAACATATATGAGCCTACTGCCTCAAGTGAGCAGAAGAAGTTACAAACAGCCTGATTACCTTTTCTGTCAAAACAGTATCGCAGCTGCCTCCATACATGACGTTAGCAAGAACACTCCTCATCTCTATGAGACTGGGCAAGAACGACACTGTCTAGCCTAAGAACTCATCCTATGTGGTCTCGATGGGTGACGGTGCAAGTCTGAAGTTCAGTCAATCCCTAAGTATCCACATTCTATCATTATGTCTACAGAATAACCAAGCTTGCATTTCCTTTTCATGATATTAAAAATTGCAAGAATCTCTTTAATCAGCAATACCAAGCACAGTCTCTCCTACATTTCATCCTATCCTTTGACACCATGTCTTACATCAACCGCAATCGTCGATACTACTACGGTCCTCGGGATGCACCCTTGATATACACTGCACTCGGCTCTGCATCATCCACGCAATCAGCACCAGAAGTTAACAGTCTGACCCGACCACACACCACCGACCAACTCCATTCTAAAACGCAAATCGAGCCTCCCGTCCTATTCCTCCTCGTCTTACTTCTCGGAGCTCTGGTCGTCTGGATCGCATACGGTATCTACTACATCGTGAGTATGTGCGTCGGGCAACAGGTCATTAGCAGATTGGACTTGGCACTGGGTAGCAAAGGAAGAGTTTTGCCAAAACGACGTGCAAAGGCGAGGTCGAGTCGAGCGAAGGAAGTGAGGTGGATGTTGTTGGCGAAGGGAGAGGGAACTATCGAGAGTAGTGAACTCAAAGAGCCTGTCGAGCAAGAGACGGATGAGCTATGGAGCCACAGTGTATCAAGCGGGAGTGTGAGGAGTCTTCAGCAGAATGATTTGGATGGACAGCAGGATTTGCTTTTGAGGAGGAAGAGTGCAATATGAGAGTACTAGATATGCGAAGGGAAAGCCTATACTACTAGCAGTCCAGGATCGGTGGATTGGATACTCCTGTATACTAGTAGATAGAACGCCGCATTCTACCTACCGGTTGTACGCAAAACCAAAAATGCCACTTGCACATTCTTGTATAACTCTCAGATTTGGCATAAGATCGTGTAGAAGGTAAAAAGCTTGCACACTAAAGCTCACCAACGTGGAGTTTCATGACCACGCGAGCACTTTCACAAGATCGTACACTCCTCGATTGGCTCCGAACTCAAAACGCTTCCATTTTTCTCCAGCGCACTGCCTCCAGATATTCATACAGATACAAAGCGGCCCAATGCCATCCTCTATACCTCTGCAAACTCCTGCCATCGACCACAACAAGCCTCAATGACGTCCTTTCTTTTCACCCATTACCCCCACCTCAAACTCAAGGTCTCTGCAGTCTAATGCCTTCTTTTCCGGTTCGCATAAACGAGGTGTTGCACTCTTCATAAGCTCTGCCGGCTCCGAATCCCAATCCAACGAACGCAGGCCATGCTCTTCGCTTGAACAGAAGTACTGAGAAAACGACACCGAATCCGAGTCCAACTGAGGATCGTATTAACATGGAAGAGAGGCAGCGGTCCCACTAGATCGAACACTCGTATTAGTACGGATTGTAAAGCATCGCAGTGATTTCCCATCCCGCATGGCGTCGGAGCAGTTAAGAGGTATTAGGTATAGGTACCTTCTCGTTCAAAAGAGCTTCAGAAACAGGTTTGCTTGGGCGTGTAACGGCCGGCGGAGAAATCGACGTCTCAGGCATGATGTGGTATGAATCTGCGGCGGATATATCAGCAAAGGCTCTACGCACCCGTTCCTAAATTTACATACCTTGAAGTGAGGTTTAGAGTACAATTGAGAGAGCTCCTAAGGTGTGATGTAAATTTTGTTGTCCCGTTTCTCTCCGGTTCCTGGCAGAGCTGTGGATTCGACGTATTTAGAGGCGGAGTAAACTTTTCTGCCATCTGATGTGGTCCGAGCTCAAAATTATTCTAAAGTTTCTTCGACCGCGTGGAAAAAGCTGACGGCGCATCGTTCATAGTCCCGCAACTGAAATTTTGGAATTGAAATTGAGTGTTGCAGAAATGGATGTTGTGAGATTGCTCTCGCGGTCGACGAAACAGTCGAATCGAAAAGGTTCTGGTAAGACAGAAGGGGCTGCTGCTAAATTACCTTCGAGCGGCACATCTGCGAATCCTCAATTGTTCAACGATCCGATTCCTGAGTCGAGAGGGAAGAAAAGAAAGCGCGGCGGGGAAGCGAAAGAGGACCAAAGCTCTGTGCAGGAACAGGAGGGCATCAATTTCTTTACATCTGAGACTGCCCCGCAGAAGGCTAAGAAAAGCATTCCCGAGAACGATGGATCCAAATCATCACAATCGAAACCAGCTCAAGCTGCGCCAAAGTTGTTGAGCGAAGAAGAGTGCCGCCAAATTCTGAAGTCGCATCGCCTGAAAGTCACCCTTCTCCCAGGAGGCAAACCTCAGAAGAAGATTAAGAAATCCAAGAAGTCTAAGTCCAGTACCAAGGTGAAAAGCTCGAAAGATGAAATCAAGCAACTATTTCCCCAGCCTTTGGTCGCATTCGAAGATCTGCGGGGCACATACCAAATATCTGGCAGGTTGTCCGAGAACATAAAGGAGCAGGGTTACAAAATTCCGACGGAGGTTCAGATGGGGAGTCTGCCATTGCTACTGAAGCCCTCGACCGCTCTTAGTAGTTCGACTGCTGAGGAGGAAGAGGCGCCGAGCAATCTTGACTTATTAGCTGTTGCTCCTACAGGCAGTGGGAAAACTCTAGCTTTCTTGATTCCAGCGATCAACGATATCATACAAAGACGAAGAACCCAAAAAGAGAAGAATCATGAAATGGAAGCGGTCATAATAGCACCTACGAAAGAACTCGCCAGTCAGATTGTAAACGAGGGGAAGAAACTCGCTATGGGTACAGGAGTAAAAGTTCTTGGAATGCGAAAGGGAATGAGAATTGTGGCAGGCGCAGACAATGCGAAAGCAGACGAAGATTCCGACCAGGAAGACGATGATGACTCTGGCGATGAGCATGAATCAGGAGGCGCTCCAATTACTAAGGCGGATATAATGGTGACGACGCCGCTTATTTTCCTGCATGCTCTATCTTCTGGCTCTTCAAACAACCCCTCGCAATTGCCATCCGTTCGAACATTAATCCTTGACGAAGCCGATGTTCTCCTCGATCCGCTGTTTAGAGACCAAACGTTAGGCATATGGAATGCCTGCATCAATGTAGACCTACGAGTTACGCTTTGGTCTGCAACGATGGGCTCGAATATCGAATCTCTTGCAGCGGAAACCATCCAATCAAGACGGAAAAAGCTTGAGTTAGAGGATAATTCGAATATTATTCGTCTTGTGGTTGGCCTAAAGGACTCTGCCATTCCTAATATTACACATCGACTAACTTATGCTGCTACCGAGCCTGGGAAGCTACTTGCGCTGCGACAGCTTCTTCATCCTACAGCACGAACTGATGCAGCGCAATCATTACGACCACCTTTCCTTGTTTTCACGCAAACCATACCTCGAGCTATTGCTTTACATGCAGAGCTCTTGTATGATATACCCGCGGAAGCTGGTGGCTCCTCACGTATCGCAGTATTACATTCTGATTTATCAGATAGTGCAAGAGACCATGTGATGACACGGTTCCGAAATGGCGAAATCTGGATACTTATCACAACGGATATCTTATCTAGAGGCGTCGACTTTAAGGGCATAAATGGAGTCGTCAATTATGACGTCCCCAACTCAGGAGCAGCCTATATTCACCGCGTGGGCCGCACTGGCCGAGCTGGTCGCGACGGCGGTATCGCAGTCACTTTCTACACTAAAGAAGATATCCCCTATGTCAAAAACGTCGCCAACATTATCGCAGCCTCAGAGAAGCAAGCAGGAAAACCAGCGAGCGAATCAAGCATGCAGAAGTGGCTCCTAGATGCACTACCAACGCCTAGCAAGGAAGAGAAGAAAAAGCTGAAGAAATACGGAGTTGAAGCAAGGCGAGGAGGGTTGACTAAAGGCAAGGATGGCAAGGATGCAAAGGGATCGAAGTCTAGGATGCAGATTAGCACGAAGAGTGGATTTGAGAGGAAGCTGGAGAATAATAGGAGAGGGGCGATTCAGGGTAGCAAGAGGCGAATGCAGGAGGGCGGGGCGGCCGCTGAGGGTGAGAAGAATGTGGAGGACGGCGGCGATTTTGAGGGTTTCGACGAGTAGTATCTGGCTACGAAATGAATACCAAACTTCCAATTGCAGATATTTGGAGAGATGCGAATTGGGGTTATGCAATCTGTGTTACTCAGAAATATTTATCCTGCAGTTCATTGCTATAGTAATATTCACTATGCGGCGGTATTGTCTTACGTTTTGGGGCTTGTCCTTTATCCACGAAGAATCCCATTTTGTCGGGAAGTATGATATAAATACACGCATACCAATCAATCGTTAAGCATTATTATACAGTACGAAATTTTAGTCCATGGGAAATCGTGCTGAGTGCCGAGGACTGTGTCAATGCAATTGCCATCGAATCAAGTTGATTTGATCAATGGCTAGCTGTTTCTGTGATATGAATAATGATTGCCTAAACAAAGGCAATGAGGTCTCAGAAGAGGGTTCAGTCGAAGTCTTTGTACACAGTGGCTATTCTTTCCTCTTTGTCGCCTGATCGTCTTCCATGTATGCGTCACTTAATTCCTCGAAAACATTTCCTTTATTCTCAATGTATGGCTTCCATGACCGTCAGATGACCTATTATAAATCCTCTGCATAACTGCAACGAATTCGTGCTACGCAGCCTTTGACCATGCCGGCTCAAACACCGCCTAGATATACATTCTCGAAGCCGGTCAGTACATACAGTACGAGAAATCCGGAGAACAATACTGATTCTATTCTCAGTTATCGTCAACTGCGACTTATTCAAAAGAACCAAACACCCCCATGCCCAACGCTCCTGCAACTCCTGCGCAATCATAATGCGGCATCCGATCTGATAGCACATAAAGCAGCATCTCTGCCATGGATTGGACATCCCGAAGGCGAGGTTAACCTTGGAGAGACTGGATATTCACAACCCTTTACAAATACCACGAGATTCGCACAAGCAGATGCTTTGGGGCAAGCTACAGCCGCATTCGAGGTACATGGGAAGATCCTCGAAAAGTATTTGGCCAATCATGGTGAACACGGCAAGCTGGGCTATCCGCTCACTGACGAAATGTGGACGCCAGACCACAAGTGCAGATACAATACATTTAGTGGAGGTGGTTTATTCTGGACTGTTACGACGGGGTTAGCATGATATATGGTGCGACATATAAGAAGTGGATGAGTGTAGGCGGTGTGCAAGGAATGATAGGTTATCCCATATCAGATGAAACATCCACAATCGACGCCTTGTATCGATTCAACATCTTCTCCAACGGCGGCGCCATCTACTGGACGCAAGAGCGAGACCCAGTACAAATCTCCGGCGACATATACAAAAAATGGATAAGTCTAGGAGGTGAACTCAGCTGTCTAGGCTACCCACTAACAGACGAGCAGAAGGTCACTCCAACACCCGCTACAGCACCTTCGGCGGTGGATCAATATGGTGGCATCCCTCTATCGGTGCTCGCCAGTTCTGCGCACGAGAAAGAAAATACAACATCGCCATAACCACATTCGACATCCATGAAGTCCGCTCAGCATTCAGAGACACGCTGTATATCGCAGCATGCATCACTTCCGCTGCCACAGGAGTAAAGTCCGGCGCTATTCCGCTCGGTGATCATACTTCGGAGTTTGTGTATCCGGATCTTAAACTCCTCGATTGTCCGGTTGCAGACGATGAGATCGCTACACTGACTTATATTGTTATACATAACAGCTCCAATGATCAGGCGGACATCATCAAGGAAGAGGGAGGAGCATGAGGCGTTGAAGAGCAGAGCGCTGAGCTCAATGTCCCTTAGTGAGGACGAGAGAGAGGTCTGGGTTGTGGTTGTGGTGGGCAAGTTGGGTTCTGATGTATAGACGGGTGAAGTGAGCCAGCAAGACAACCGACTTGTTTGTCGAGCCGTTCACAGAGTACATATAAGATTCTGTTTTGATCATAGTTCACTGGTTCATTTCCAACCCATAGGATTATCTTTCGCCGAAATGATGATTTGATTTGAATTAACTCGTCCTAATTCCTATCCAACAGCAACACAAGCAAGAGCTGCATTCCAATGCCGCACATAATATCAGGATAGAATACAGCACACCAATCTCCCCCTCCAACCCTCTCCAAATCCTTCCCCAAAAGGACGTCTATCTGTATGTATCTCTGTAAATATGTATGCCCCAATTAGTCCTCCTAGCGCACCGAAGTTCTACGCCAGCAGGGTGGACAGGACGGGTTGTCTAGACCCTTTGCTTTGATCTTCCACTGAACGATAAATATATAAGTGACGCTCCAGACCATTGATAATTGGCTGCGGGAGGTAGGCAATATGTGGTATTTTGTTTGTCTTTGTCTAGAGAAGTGTGTAAAGCGAAGGGAAAGGGACAATGAGGAAAACGCGCTCGATACAAACCTATGGAGTTGGCTGATTGCGGTATGAGGATGACACGATCAATCAACTCATCTATTCATCAATCCCATCGTCGCGGTTGCAGTCGCGGTCGATTGGATTTGTGCTTGTTGTTCGTTCTCAGTCTGTGTGAAAAAATCTTCAAATAAACCCCAAGCGAGCCCGCGCTTACTAATCCCATCCAGCGCACCAAACCCAAACCCGCCTAGCCGCACGTGCATCAAATTTTCACCATCATCAATTTCATCTCCCGCTGCTTCCCTTCTTCTTCTCTTCTTCACACTTAACACGCATGATTAAATCAACCGCTTGAAACACAAAAGTATCCATTCACCAACTGGCTAGTCGGTCATATTTGCATGCTAGAGTAAAGATTAGAAGAGATCTGGGTGAGGCTATTGTATTCCGGGGGATCTGGGCTTTATTGGTCTTGGATCGCTTGTGCTGAGCTGGTTTTACATTTTCTTGAGGGGGATTGAGAGGGATGGGATTGGGAGGGGATGAGATGAGATGGGACGTCTTTGGTGGTGGAAGAGAAGACGGCATGGGAAGGATAGCTCGACTCTTAGGGCAGAAATAATAGGCAGGTGTGGAGTGATATATTGTAGCTGATTACCAAGCTGTTTTCCAACGAATATCCCGCAGAATCAAAGATCATTATCCAAATGTCATTATCAGCCTCTTATTCCTTCCTAAATACGAACCAAACTACCTACCTGTCCCATCCAACTCCCGACTCAAGTCTCGGTATAAACACACCCACATCTACTCACCCATCCCACATACCGTTCTCTCGTCCCATCCCCCATACCTCTCCTCATCTCTCAGCCCAAGCATCCACTTCCCCCCGCCCCCTCATCAACCTACCTATCTCCGGCAGCGCACCGCCCAACCACGCGACTTCCTGCGTACCCCCCAGTCCATCTCATCCCAGCCCAACCCAAGCGCCGGTACCTTCCTCCTCCTCACCTACACTTACCCAGTTCTCTCTCACACAACAGCAAACTCAACCCCCCATCCCCATCCCATTCCTCATTTACCCTTCACCCCTTCAATATGCAAAACCAAGGTGCACAGAACGAAGCCTGGAGGCTGCATATAATATCAGATTGGGCATGCATGCGCGGCTGCTTCTATCTATTCGCAGCTCGGTGAGAAGGAGGAACAATACCCAATACTTCAGTGCCCGGTACTTTCGGGCAGCCGGGCTGGGCTGGAGTTCCGGGTGGACTAGGACTAGGACTGGGGTTGGGATAAGATGAGAGATACGAGATATAGTACGTACGCAAGTAAGTAAGTAAGTAAGAAGGAACGAGATAGAACGGGGTGGGATAGGATAAGTTGGGTATCTGCTTAGTAGGACTAGCACGAGTACGGGAGGAAGGTATGGATAGGAGCTACAGCTACAGCAACGACACGTTTCCACACATGCAGATAACTAACTCCACCCCCAGCGAACTAACTATCAAGAATCAAGATCAGAGCCTCAATCTCAATCTCATCTCTTTGATGATAGGTGCGCATACTCGTTGCGGCTGATCACTGGCTCCACACACATGATATACTTCGTATGCATTACATGTTTCTGGACAAAAGCATGATTCCCATTCGAGTCCATTGATTTGTTATTTGACCTGATCGGAACACAAAGAATCCCAGCCCAAGCTGATCTTTCCTACAAAATGTACACAAGTTTACTCCAATCGTACACCAAATTTCGCATGCATGCCATCAGTTCCGAATCTCAAGCTCAAGCCAACATTGCATCGTCCCCCCCTTTCCTCTTTCTTTCCTTCTTCCCTCCCTCCATTGCTTGCTTGCCTATATACTCTTTCACCGAGCATGTAAAGCGAAAAAATAAAAATAACATGAACACGCTGGACAACCCGAGCAATATTCCAATAAAACAGGTAAAACTATGTCAATCAAACTACCTGTCCTCTCACCCAAGAACGCCCAGTTTTGCAGTGCTTAGTGCATAATAGCATTGTCATTCCTACAGGAAATTATGCCAAAAACTTCCAAAAAAGTAAAATAATAAAAAACGCCGATCGAGAGAAACACCAGGTGGTAGGCATCCGAATCTGTATCTCTGTGCAGCTAAGCTCACGAGCAAACTCCCAAGTCCGGAGAAGGGTTGATGTAGAATCCCGGGCACATGGTATATGTCCCATAACAAAATGCTCCACGGATGTGAAGGGGTTTCCGGCCTGTGGTGGAATCCTGGATAGAGTTCCATGCAATTTTGGGGCATTGCAAGGGGCTAAAAACCAATGGAGATGTTATAGACCCTTTTGGAAAGAAAAAGTAATAGCAAAAGAAAATAAGATTCAATGCTTGCCCAAAATATATCCATGCGCTGTAATGGGTACAACATCCAAGAACCGGCGTGAATCCAGGGGCAGAATGATCATTTCCTTTCTCGGCGTGGGTAACATACAATGTAAAGTCGTAGAATCATAAAAGAAAAGAGATCCAGTTATCCTCGGAAGCGGCTGCTTGCACTCCTTTCTTGGATTTGCTTTTCGGTCGTAACGTATAATCGGTCCAGGTAGGACATTGCTTCGGCATCCTTTAATATCTTGGCCACCTGGATACCGGCGGATATTAATTGGAGAATATTCCTGTCGTCCTTCAGTGGTCGAGATTGATGTTTCGCAGCGTGTCTCATCTCCAGGCTGTTCTCCAATATGGTAACAAATTGTTTGATCTGTCCATTGTACAATACCCGGGCGGGTATACGTCTCTTGGTGGCAAGACGCTTCAGAAGGTACACCCATTCTGTCCATTCTCTATCCTGAGGTCGCTCCACAGGCCGACAGCTATCACTGAGAGGAATTGGAAATTGATATTTGGCAACAAAATCAAAGGCGCACTGTGACAACCTATCATTGACTCGAGTGAGGACACTATCCTGCTCCTGCACAACCAGGTTAGTTGGCAGATGGGGTAAGTCTCTCTCCTGTTGGGCAATATATTCCGGGGGCGGTCGTTGTAAGAACTGGTGTGGTCCATCGAATTCATCCCGATTAGACGGCCGCCTCTGTGAGTGACCTTTTCCATCACTTCTGGCTTTTCCTGCCGCCCTGGTAGGTGGCTCAATTGCATAGTCCGTTGGGCTTGGGGATGCAACATAATCATCCATATAGGTCTCGGGCGAGACTCTACCTTGAGGTTCCCAGCTGGACCCCTGGCTTGTGTAGGAACCATAACTTGGTCCGGCCGTCCCATACACGTTTGATGACGGTCCAAGGCTATAAGCATTAGAGCTGTAAAGAGAATTTGAACGGGCGAGGGAGCTCGTCGAAGTAATCGGTGCCGCGGTAGAAGTATACGACGCGGCCGTGATTTCCGGTGCATAAGATGCGCTTCGAGATTGGAGTTCAGCTTCCTTTCGTGACCTGTGTCGGAATGAGAATAATTCTTACCTCGATGCTGAATAGTAGGACCCGTCAAAACTTGTACGATTGCTTGTTGGGAATGCAGAGCTTGGCGGATAATCAGCTTTCAGCCCTCCATTCTGTATCTTAATCCCATACCTTCTCGGAGGCTCCGGTAACGTAGTGGGAATTGGGCGACCATAACCAAAATCCGGTTGGATGTGAATACTTCTTCTGGACGCCATCATCTTGAGCTATCAAGTTCAAACAGAAAAGTCTGGATTGAGGAAAACACAATTCAGAGAGAAATATATCGGAAAAGTCCTTCGTCGGATGACGGGTTAAATCCAAATGGCTCCTAAATTGGTATTATAGACAGCGTTATAGATTGTTGTGATAAAAATGGGTCCAGCAAGGATATCCAGATCCAGGAACAGGGGCGGTGTGAATACCAGGTGATCAAAGGGGTTTCTGTGTTCTTTTCGAAACAACAAAACTTTATGCTGTGTGTTGTGTGTTGTAGAGATGAAAGGCAAGCCAGCCTTGACTATATAGTCAGAAGAAGATATCGAAGCTCACTCGAAGCTATGGATACGGATCTCAATCTTCGGGACCTAAAGCAGTGGCTAAGCGACGATCAGGAAATGTCTTGGAGCTTTGGCGAAAGATGAACATGATCTGAGCTGCATCGGGATTCTTTGTGTTCCCATTGTCAACAATAATGAATTTCTTTTTTGGCCCCATCCCATGGGAACGCGTCGTGAATAGAACGTCGGAGAATAATCTGCGAATAATTACTCGGTGTTGGATGAGATCGTCGCCGGTGATCTGTGTTTGTGATTACTGCATTAAACGTATTTGCGAGCAGCGAGACGCCAAATCGCGTTATCATGGGCGGACCTCGTAGCTCGGTGCATGTTGTCCGCAGTTGCTTGTGTGGATAGGTGGCTGGATCAGGCATCAATTGGGCAAAGACGCCCTCATTCGCTGAGAAGAGAGTGTGACGAGACAAGCAAGTAATATTGGCCCCTCCAGACAAGAAAACACAATAAGGAATAGGCGTGGCAAGCGCAGGACAGGAGGTGTCATTGTGGGAGGAGAGAGCCTGTTTGAGTGGGCAGGGAAGACCTTGTGTGTATGGGGTAGACTAAATCTCCGGGCGGTGACAGGGCGTCCGCGTCCAAAAGAAAAGGCTAATTAGTAATGAGTGCCCAGTCGCCAGTGCAGTGTCTCTACTCTGTACGAAGCATGTACGAAGCATGTACGAACTTCGAAGGTGAGCTGCTACCGAAGGCCTGGTTGGGCATAAAGGCGTCAATGAGCCCAATCAATGCATTAATGCCTATTCGCGAGTGCTGCACACTCAAGCTGGGCGTAAAAAGATAAGTTCGGTCAGATGAGTTGCGTGCTACCGAGGTAGCACGGTGGCGATCATACTTTTTCTGGATTCTCTGGAGAGTTTGCAGAATGGCCGGAAATGGATAAAATGGTACTGTCGTCGTAACACTTGACCTATGAACACAGCGTACGCTTGATGATGAGGCGGCTGGAAAATAGCTGCTGTGCTTTGCCCTGTCCGAGAGCCCGGATGCGGTGGTGCGTTGGACAACAGTGTCCGCTTTGAAGAGGGCAAGGATTTTCCTGTGAGCCGAGAATGCCATGATGGCTATCCTCGCTATTCGTCGACAGATAGTGACAAGTAAGCCCGAAGGAAAAAGGATGGTTCAGACCGACCAGCCTTTCAAACGTCTGCCGTTTGCACTCCGAAGCTATAATACGCTGTTATGCTTCTGCTCTTATTAGTGGTCCTACTCGTCATCTCATCGCTCAACGGTTCTCCCAGCGATTCTCCCGGCGATTGTCTATATCAAGTGAGGGTAACATGTCGTCACTTGTAAAGCCATTGTATGGCTGTGTGTTGGATACTATGATCTCAAAACTTGGAATATCCTTCGGAAGTTTAAGATTATCTGGATTGAATGACAAATGACCAATTCATGCTGTAGAACGTCGAAAGTTCTCGAAAACGAATCGAAGCAGTGCGTGGCTTACTGTGCAGCGTCAACCCATGCGAAAGCGGCATTGAGTAGCTCAATTAGAGAAGGATATGCCGACCATCATACTCTGACAAGGCGTCGGTTTGAGATTGTCGTCGATACGTGGAAGAGTTCGTGTCAACGGAGATCGGCGCTGCGCACAAGCTCGCGTGCTAAATAATATCCAACATGTCACCAGTGTCGTTCAGCCTTGTATGTGCATGAGGAGTTCGTGAGAGAGGATCCGTTCTTGGCGAGGCATGGGTGACTTCGAGAGACCTATGTGCAAAGATGACCGAGTCAGTGACCGAAGTGAGCTGGATAAAGGAAATACCTGGAACGCAATGCTATTGATGGGGATTGAACGTTTGGGCTTTCCAATGCGACTCTGGAATCATTGATGTGCAGAGAGCTAATGTGCAGATTCGTTGTAATACATACTATGAGTACGAAGTAAGACCGAGAAGCCATTCGTTGCGTAATGAATCATAAGGTTTGGAGAAGCTGTCGTTGTCGAGGAAGAAGTGAAGAGGAAAGGAAAAGGAAAGGAAAGGTGAACAAGTATAGGACCACGAGAAGTAGAATTCTAGAGATGGGATGGGAGATTGCTGGGGTTCAAGAGACAAGAGAGCGAACGGCAGTATGAATGGTCCAAACGAGAAGAAGCTGCTACGTGTACGATGCGTTGCCTTTCTTCAGCCTCTTTTCATGGTTTGCTCCAAATCCGAAGTCGAGCTCGAAATCTAAGCCGACGTCGCTGCTGCTCTGCAGAGCTCACACTGACATGGGAAATACTTCGTAATTAGGCTGCCGATCAACCACTGAAATCCGGGGTCGACTTTCGAAATCTCCCCTTGTGGCGTCATGATACGCTAACGATAAGCCACTGCCGTTCTCACATATCAAATATTTCATCACTAACCGCAAAGCCTTTTGCTCACTTCTCTGCTTCTCTGCTTCTCTTCTTCTCTTTTTCTCTTCTTCCATGAATGTCCCAACTATGGCACCAAGTAAAGAAACTCTAAGAAATCGAGCTGTTGGTTTCTGCCAATCGTTTGTAGACGCTTTGCCCCCGGACAGCACACTCTCGCAACATTTCTCCAGCAATCCAAAAATAACTGAACATGGTCCTCCAAAACCCGAGCTCCCCTTCCTAGGAAAGACATTCTCGGGTCGGAAAGGCGACTCGAGCAGTGCAGGGGATCAAACCTGCGACGACTATTTCACCATTCTCTCCAAGACATTGAAATTTGAGCCTTCGCCCACGACTTTCCCATCTCCGGAGTCTTTCGTTGTTGATGAGACATGCGAGATCAATGGGAGGAAAGGCGTGGTGAGTGTTGTTGCCAACGGGGCCTTTAGAAGTGTTGATACGGGGAAGGCATGGGATGAGACTTTTATCTATCGTCTGAGTGAGTTTGACGACGAGGGAAAAATTGGGCATTGGGAAATTTGGGCTGATACATATTCGGCCTGGGAAGCCGTTCATGCTTGACGAGATGAAGCAGAAGGGAAAGTATGGGGTCTGACCGCCTGAACAACCGAGTCTGAGGATATACTCCGTCGGACGTCGCGCAGCACCCTGGTGATGTTTCGACCAGAATTCTCAACCCGAATTCTTCACGTCCGGTAGAATTCCCAGCAACCCTTGGCTTTGTACAAGGGATTTCTCACCAGCATTTAATGTACAATAACACCACCATGAGCATGTATCATCGGTCAGCAGAAACATCGAAATATGTATGTATATTGAATTCACAGCATGCAAACTTATCCGGCTCCTGCAGCATCGACATCTCTGACGCTTGTATCCATCCGTCCGCCATGCCAACCTTATATCTACAACTTGCAACCATCCTGTTCGGAGATGCTTCCACATTGCTCTCGATAGGTCACTTCGACCTCCCCTATCCAAAGCACCGTGCGTCAAATCCAATCAAGATGGACGAATCAAGCCCACACATCTGCCCAAGGGGGAGCTAACTTACGCGTACCCACGCACTATTTAGCTCCTACGGTCCCTTTCCGGCAGCTAGCTATTCAAACTCCAAATGATGGAGTAGCATTTTTCAATCTGGAGTGCGATCTTCATCAGATACAAACATGTCTCCAATCCCACCTCTGCCGTCGATGCTTCCATGTAGAGTCAATTCTGCCTTCACCTGGAGCAGCACTTCCGTTCAATCATCATGTCTTCGAGTACGATCGAAAGCCATGAGGCGAAAGCGGACATTCAGCAGCGATCCGATCTAGACATACCTGCGGGAAAGACGTCTAAGAATGGGCTTTTACTGCGTCCGCAACCGACCAATGATCCTAATGACCCCCTCGTAAGTTTTCCATCTAGACTCTACGGGGTGCACTAGTTCATAGCACGACTTCGAATCTTGATATTCGAAATCTAGATCATCAAGATGGAGAATCTTCAGTTCTCGAACCTTATTAAGTTTATGCTTAAACAGCCACACATCTCGACCTCAACTTTCAAAATCCGAAGTCGTTCTACGAACCAGTGCACCCACTGATTCTTCAAACCACCTCACAAGACATAACCATAACGCACTACTCACTCTTCACCAGAACTGGACACCGACCAAAAAATACGCAACTTACCTCACAATATGCGTCTTCGCCTTCCTAACCATGCTCAACTCCTCCAACTTCACGCTCGCCATCATCCCCGTAGCCCACGACCTCCAGACATCCACCGCCCGCGCCGGCTACCTCACCTCCCTACAAGTCCTCGCCATGGGTCTTGGCAATCTCTTCTGGGTCCCGCTCATGCGCATCACCGGCAAGCGCCCCGCGTACCTTATTTCCCTGCTCCTCCTGGTCCTAACCAACATATGGGGCTACTTCTCGTCCACCTACGCCAGTCTCCTCGTCTCCCGACTCATCGGAGGCTTCGCGGTCTCGACCGCCGATGCGCCCGTCCCAGGCGTAGTCGCGGATTTGTTCTTCTTCCACGAGAGAGGCCACTGCATGATGATGTTCCACACGGCGATCAGCACGGGCGTGTTCCTCGGCCCGCTGATCAATGGGTACATAGTGCAATACGCAGGCTGGCGCTGGATGATGGGTTTCACGGCCATCGCAGCTAGCGCGACGTTTCTCGTCGGCATCTTCACGATCCACGAGTCTGCGTACGCGAGGGAGAAGGCGGATGGGAATGTCTCCGCGCTGGAGTACCCGCCGGAGAGGAGTTGGAGGGAAGAACTCTCGTTGACGCTGGGTTATGATAGGGATGCGTCGTTTGGGAAGTGGGTGTGGAGTACGCTGGCGATTTTGGGTTATCCGCCGGTGTTGATTGTGGGCTTGACGATTGGTGTTTGTGTTGGCTGGTGGGTTAGCTATCTATCCTCTCTCATCAAATCCCTGGTCATGCAATACCTAACACAATCTCTCTCTCTAGGAACATATCCGTCCAATTAACCTCCACCCTAACCTTCAGCGCAGCCCCCTACCACTGGTCAGCACACCAACTCGGCCTCCTCTCCATATCCGGCTTCGTCGGCGCCGTGATCTCGTTCTTCATCGGCGGGCGCCTGATCGATATAATCGCGACCCGCCTAACCGCCCATAAAGGCGGGTCCCCCGAGCCCGAGTACCGTCTTCCGGGTATGATATTCCCGGCCCTGATCGGTCCCATGGGCGTCCTGGCTTTTGGTCTGGTCGTCGCCCATCATAAACATTGGATGGGCGCCGCGGTCGGGTATGCTATGTTGGGGTTTGGGCTGAATGCCGCGAGTAATGTGGTGGTTACTTATGCGGTGGATGCGTATCGTCCGGTATGAGGAGTTTCTTCGCCTATCCTATCCGTTTCCCATAGTCTTTTTCCCCAACCCCCAGCCGTCCACATCTCCTTTCCCCTGGCTCATCTAAATCTAACACCGCCCACAGATCGCAAGCGAAGTAATCACCATAGTCTTCATCACCCGCAACGTAATGGCCTGCATCTTCTCCCTTTACATCTCCTCCTGGCTTAACGCGCAAGGCACAGCCCGCGCTTTTGGCGAAATGGTAGGTATTCAATATGTGATATTTGCTCTATCTGCTGGGTTATATTTCTTCGGGAAGGGTATTCGCAAGTGGACTGGTACTTTTGGTCCTATGAAAGAGGCGGGGTTACGCTGGAGAGAGATCCGGTAGCATGAATGAATGAGTATTAATGGTGTTTTTATTCTTATTCTATGTATATGGGTTGTGTAAATCTTCATGCTCGCTTAAGAACGCTACAGTATGCTCCGTGTATATATACCAGCCCGTCAGTCTCGCGCGCCGAATACCAGAGTAGATAAACAGACAAATAGAAGAAGAAAAAAGTAACCTCTCCTATTCCCCTCTGTCTTCTCTAAAACCATCTAACTCTCAGACCACCAACCAAGTAATATGCTTCCAAATCAATCCTCCCCCTTCTTCGCCCTCTTCCCCGCATCCCCATCCCCCTCTTCATCCTCCTCCTCCTCTCTCTCCTTCTTCTTCATCCTCTCCCTCTTCAACGCATCATGCACCTCCTCACTCCCCTCATCCTTCTTCTCATCCCACTCGACATCATACTCATCACTAATAATCTTAATCTCCTTCCTCAACGCATTCGCCTCCTCAATCAGCGCCTCCCACTTCTGCAGATCAAACCCCCGTGCCTGATACAACTTATTCTGTCTCCTGGACACCGTCAAATTCAGCGCCGCACGGTACGAAACCTCGCGATTATGGTACAGAAACCACAAATACCCCATCATAATCATCGACAAGCCAGCGAGATACGTCACCGGCTCCATTGTATCCCATCCATAGTCCGTCATAAACGTAAAATAGTAAATCGCCCCCCACCAACTAACCAGCAGGCCAAACCCCCCCATCGCAATGCGCTGTGCGCCGCGATGCGCCAGCTCATCGCATTCCTTCTTGATGCTCGCATAGTTCGCCAGCTTGCGACTCGCTTTGCGGAGCCGCACGCGCAGGTAATGCGTGCGGTCGTTGAAGGAGGGAACCCCGACGCGGATTTCCTTTGACGCGCCTTCGATCTCGACGGCGAATTCCTTGCCGCGCGCGGCGTCGCGGATGAAGTCGCCGATCTCGGTCGACGAAGACCAGCGCACGAATTTGCGCTCCGGGTTCTCTGACTGTTCGCGGCCGCGGCCGGAATAGCTTTCGACGCCGCCCTCGCCGGGGCCGCCGCGGAGTTCGTTTTGGATTTGGTGCTGTTGGGAGCGGGTTATGCGTTTGTCTTCGGGTTTGGTGATTTTGCCGAGCTTGACGAGTTTGCCGTCGACGAGGAGCTCGTCGCTGCCTTGTTCTTCTTCTTCTGGGTTGTGCTCGGCGGAGGAGTCGTCGCGGTCGTCTTTTTTTATTTCGTCTTGCGCGGAGTCTTCGGCGCGGAAGAAGACGGCGGGGACTTTTTCGCTTTGGCCGTCTTTGGTTTTTATCATGGGCAGCTCGGATTGGATGAGGCGTTCGAGGTAGGAGAGGGGTTGTTGGGGGTGGACGAGGAGCGCGAGTGGTTCGATGGATTTACGGTCGGAGTTCTTGTCGAGGGTGGTGAGGGGGAGAATGAGTTTGAGCAGTCGGGATGGAGTTGTTAACAGCTTTCCTGAAGGGAGCGTGTTAGTTGCAGTTCTGCATGTAAGAGATGGTAGATCGTACCCTTTGTCATGGCCCCAGCAGACCTGTTTCTCTTCACAGGAGGCTGCTCTGCCCCTTCTCGATGCCATGGTGTCCTAGATTGTATCTCTTTCTGCTCCCCAATAGCATTATCAATCTGTTTGTTGAACCAATCATCTTTCTTATCTGGTTCCTTCTCAGTGACATCCTGAGCCGGTTTGCTCAAGTCTTCCCTCCGCCATATGTTCGTCGCACAAAACGCACGCACACCCACACTCGTCTGACATCTCAACGGTTGCGCTATCGGTCTGCTTCGAAAGGTAGCAGTGAGCGAAGTTGGGAAACGCGCCGTCGTGGAGATGCTCCGTGGTATGAATTGCGTTGCCCGCCGCATTTCTACAACTTGCGGGTACCGTCTTCAGAGACGTCGATATCTCAAATAACGCGATGCTGCTCACGGGACATGAGTATCATCGAAAACAGTACATGTTGACGTCTCTTTTTGCACTAAGTATCGAGGATGAGGAAAGCTTGGAAAGTGTCTAGAAGCTCCAATAATCCACTTATCCTTGTCAGCGATGACGTAAGGTTCGAGAGCTCCGTCTCGCTCATGCACCCCCACTAAGTGAATATCTCTGTACTCTGTACTCTGTACTCTGTAAGAGGTGAAAAGTGAGAGATGTACGAGTAGAAGGACTCAGCTGAGCTCCTTTTGAAGAATCGCGAGTTACACCCGGCCATGTGCAGCTTCACAAATTCGCGGTGGTGCTACTCCAACTATTTAGCTTTGTACTCGTTGCCGGTGCAATTACGTCACCGGGGAGAGTTTGTGTTCACGCGTACTTTTTCGAAAGTTTGGTGTATCAAAAGTTCTTACACAACGCTAAGATATCTATTTGGAATCCTCTTCAAAGTTCTGTTCTATTGTTTGAAATGCCATCACCCCAGAAAGTGCTCGAGGAAGTGAAAATTGTAACTACCAACACCATCAGGGCAACAGTCGAACGGCGCAAACCACCCTTTCTTGCTTGATCCCTCGTTCACCTTTTACTGCTGACCGTAATGTCCATGAATTTGACCTTCGCTTGGATATTCCTCCAAATCGCCATAGCCTCCTCCTTGTCTCTTCCCTGTTCCACCAATTCTGCCTTCGCTGGAAACTCCCTCAAGATATCCCTTTGTACGTCCTGCAGCGAACGGATCTTGTGGCAGTCCGGGTCCATCGCGCTCCAATCGAGGTCTACAAACTCTGTCTTTACAGAGCTATGTTTTGTGAAATCCTCATCGTCGTCGTAATACAAAACTATCTCCTGAAGTTCCGAGCTGCGGTCTCCATAGGCGTCCACGATACGGAAGATCTTAGACCAGTTGATGCCACTGGTGTAGCCACGAAACGAGAAGAATTGGTAGATGTTGTAGGCAATAGAGCGCATAGCAGTCTCGGCGCATTTACTGAAAAAGTCCTCGTAGTGACTGTTCGTATATCGAGGATAGAAATTGGACGTCAAGCAGACGGTGTCGAACGAGGGGTTAAGCCAAATGCGCGGTCGTGTTTCGAATGTAAACCATGCTGTAGTGTGCTTGGTCCCAAAATGTAAACTGTAGTGCTTCAGAGCTACTTCTCTGGCTTCTCTAGACACGTAGAGTATATCTGGTGCAGGAGTGTTTGTGCCATAGGTGAGGAGTTTGTTGCCTGGATGGATATCGTGTCTGGCTCCGGGTTTGACGAATGTATCAAACCAAATGCTGACATTGCGTTCTTGCTGACTTGCGAAAGACCAGATGTATTGTCTTAGTTCTGTCGGCAGGCGTGAGAATAAACGGAAGATTCTCGGTGAAGCTTTGTCGTTTGTGCACTTCTGGTCGAATTCTGTTGACAGTTGCTCAAACGACAACGCTGGGGATGGTAATGAGTCGGGAGCAGCAGGGGTGCTGCCATTCTCGGTCTGATAATCGTACTCGGCAATGAAAGGGGGCCAATCTGGGCGGATAGATGTCGTTAAAGGTGTCTCGAACAGAATGTCTTCCGAGGGATCTACACTGCCTAAACTCAGGAAAGAAAACGTTTCCAATAAGAAGTACTTTTCATGGCTAGGATAATTTAATGTGAGGGTCTCCATCGTCGTCGCTGCCATTCTAGCGCTCTTGATCTTCCGCGGTCTGTATCGAGGGAGCTTTTCAAAGACTTGAGGTCAACAAAAACCAGTAATTTTATAGCGCACAGAAGGTTTGCGTTGTACTGTTGTATGTGTTTAAGAGATGAGTAAATTGTTCCAAATCGAGTCTGGGGTCTGAACGGTCTTAGATATTGGAGGTAGACAACTCTTTATGTGCAGAGACATTCTGGAGAAGGGGTTAATCTCCGATATTGGGAGTTGAGACCATACTTTGATCAACAGAATGACGACTCATTCCCTAACGGCTGTACTCGTAAGTACGAGTGCGACCGTTTTTTTCAGAAGTACCGGCATCTGAAAGCTTGACAAGGGACTTGCTGGGAAAGATCAGCTCAAGTCTCACAATGTAAGTAGGTTTAGTCTGAGGACAACCCTGAGAGCATGAATAGTTGCTACTTCAAGTGATCGTTCTGCCACCATTCCCGGCCGAGCCAGGAAGGCTGGCTCCAGAGATTCTGTGCATTTTGCTTGACGGTTTCATTACGCACTCATGCAAAAGTAGGCTCTGATTGTAGATTTGCACAGGAATTCTGGAAGACTGTAGATCATGGAACTACTACATATCGGTATGGCGGAAGCCGAGCAACCGACTTCCCGACCTCTGCCTCCCTTGGACCAATTAGAGTAGCGAAGCAATAAAGGAGAATAGAGAAGAAGGAGAGATAACAATCCACGATAACAATCTACGGAAAGTACCTTCTCCGACCTGTCAGTCATTTTTGGCACCGTCTTTGGAAGGACGTGAAGGGGTTGGGAGACGCGGGGAATCTGCAAATTCCACGTGCACCCAAATGTTGCTGGTGTGGTGGTTGTACAATAGTATAAAATTCAATGATATAAACCCGCAGTGTCGCTTTCCATGGATAATCCAGCGCCCCCAATAATGCTTCTTTCAAACTTCTTTCCACCAGTATTGTGCTACCTCTCCCAAACTTCTTCACTTTCATTCCAGGATATACTTAGTTATAGGCCAAATAAATCCAAACACTGGGTCCAGGAATCTTCTAGTACCTTGCTTAATACAGTAACATTATAGGCAGATATATAGCTTTATACTCCAATCAGTCTTTGTTTCTGGTATCTTCTACCCAAAGAGTATTAATGATATAAATGATATAGGACCCAGTGTTTGGATTTATTTGGCCTGCAACTAAGTACCACTCCTGCTGAAATTCTTTAATTTACCTTTGGTCGCATAATGTACGTGCGCTTGCCCTGACGGACTTCGAACAGACCCTCGCTAGTCTAATGGAGAATTACCTCCGCCGTTCCTCCACCATCACTGCATAGAACCATGTCAACCTAGCACGGGGGAGACGTGCTCTGCACCCGGTGATTTTTGACGGAGCTATGTGGCGCACTGGTAAGTAAGACTTGGGTCGATTCCCCGGGCTGTCTTTATTGTGGTTGCAGGCAAATCTCTGGTTGACGAGCCATTAACGAACACTGTCCTACCACACCTTTATGCAACGACACAGAAGTGAATGTGCAGCCAGCGAATGACGAAAAGTCCCGAGTACCATCGGCTCGCAAGCACGATCATCAATAAACAGTCATCCACAAATATACCTGTCGTCCAGTCCTTTCGAAGAATCTGCCGACTCCCTAACGTCAGGATAATAAATCTTGGGATATGGTGACCTTGTTCGTCATGGCCTCGAGCTACAAGTTCCAAGGTAGGTCGGATCGACAGTCATCCAACAGGGCAATCCTGGAATGCACTTCAAGTCGTTAATATGCGAAATATAGGCCTTTGCAGAGTTTAATGCACAAGAACGTTCGTCTATTCGACACGAGTACTAAAACAGTCGCAGTCCGCTTCTCCTGCCTACTAGGGAAATTGCCGCGGATCAGTTCTACAGGGAAAGCTCAATATCTCCAGACTCAGTTTTATGGCATCGGTATTAGCGTGGATAGGCAAGAGGTTTTGAGTCTCTAACGGGCATTCGAACGAGAGTCGAGTGCCTAAGCTCAAGTCATGCGCTGAGTATTCCGATCATGATTCCTAGAAAGTTCTCAGTTGAATCGTGGTTGCATGAATCCATTGCTTTTGCACATCCAGAAATGACCAGAAGTCACAAGTTGGGACCAATTTTTGCAATGATGTAACCCTTGGCTAATGAGCTACCACAAAATTCTTGTTAGACACTGTCTGAAAAGAGACGCTGACAACCGAGTAGTGACCATAAATGCCAGACTAGGCTTTTAACTAGGCTATGCCTGTGCGGAAAGAGCTTGAAAATTGGTGAGGTGCCATATCACCAAGTGTATCTGACAGGAGACACACATCACGAACAGTAAGGAACACAACTGCTGAGCACAGTATCGCACGCTCTTGTACGCACGCTGAAGAAAACAGTGCGCAGGTAATAGTTCATATTCTTGTACTTTGTAATTTCGTCTTCATACCATTTAATGATCGTAGCAGATCCACCCAAACCTGCCTTTCAGAAAACCGATAGTGATTACAACACAGGGGCTTCGAAATTTTCTCTTCGCAGGCGCAAAAAAGCCGACTGCTTGTGAGGGAAGCTTATTTCTCGCTCCTTGACAAAGCCGGCGTCAACCAGGTGTGAGATGAATCTACAGCAGCAGTTATAGTTAATACAGGTGAAAGCTTGAAAATGGAAGAAGGAATTGTGAAGGTTTACCTCTGATTGTCCACCCTTGGCTCAAGCACGAATGAATTGGTTCTATAATCCTGCGTCATGGCCCAATGAGCCAAAGCAGTAATCCAACATAACACCCTGTGCTTTCCCCTAAACTCGTCTTCTCCAACAAGAACGTGGACACCTCGGTCAAAATCCCCAGCACTGTCACCTAAGTGCCTCCCAAGGATGTCTTCCTTGACCCAGTAAAGCTCGAAATAACCAAATGGCTTACCGTCCCAGAGGCCGATCGCTGGAAAAGAATGCTTTGACTCCAAGTTGTTGATGAGGAACGACTCCTGGATGTTCATAGGACCTGCACACCCCCAGAACTTATCAACCCGAGGATCATTCATCCACCGATTGAGAAGTTGCAAGTCGGTCATTTTTGTAGTGTCGCTACTGATCTCAGTATTAGAGCCGACAGAGCTGTGATCCGAACTCAAGGGCAGTGAAATTGAAAGTGAGGAGAGCGATGAAGACGTAGCATGATGCCTGAAGGGTGAGAGAACAGACGATGGACCCTTGTAGGGCACAGGTTTTGGCGAGAGGGAGGCTACACGGAAAGACAGATATTGACCGACGCTTGGTATGTAACGTGTATAAAATATTTCGCCTTGGCGAGGAGGCTTACAACGCAAGGGATGGCGTATTCCTGAAGTGGTTGTGTACTGGAGAGGATGAGGTGGATAGTAAGTGGGTAAATGACTACTGGATGAGAAAGGTCCCATAGTAGAAGGAGACCACAAACCAGGGCTTTGAATTTGAGCTAGTAATGTAGTCGAATCCGTAGAATCCCTGGCACGGCTTGGGGAGTGGCTCCTGGTGCTGGAATGGACAGGCGAGCTCGGACGGCTTCCATAGGGCGATCCTGGAGGCGCAACTGGGGTAAGGCTGAACAGGAACAACCTCGCAGATAATTGCCAAAAAGCCCTTCTCGATGTGAACATCTCAGACCATTCTTCCGCCGCATTCTCATCCACTGCAAGACCCACTTGTGAATCCTCCGATGTTATCAGCCCCATTCTTTCGAGCTTCTGCAGGAGATTGCGCCCACGCAACACCCCTTCCCTTCTGACGTTGATGCGCCATTCTCCCTTGGGCTTTCCAGCATTGGGTGTATTTTTCGACGCCTCGGTAGTCATATATGGTGATGGTTGCGGTTGATGAAAGTACCAGTATAATGTAGCCCACAACATCATTGCTATTTGGCGGGTGGGACTCGTAGGAGGTTTAAACTCGCTGCTCGATGGATTCGATATGGAGGATATGAAGAGGCTGTCATTGTGCAGAGTTGGAATCTTGAAAGGATGTATATGCCTGTGTCTTGCTTTCGGTGCTGTCCGTTCGTCGTTGACATCGCTGCTTGATGGGTGCTCATCGCAATTATCTTCTGTTTGGATGATAACAGTCCAGCCAGCAGGAAAGACGCTGGTATGGGTATTCAACTCATTCGCCTTGAAGAAGAACCCCCCGAAGACAGGGTTCACCGTCATATTGTGCCCATTTGGCAGATGCACAAGATTGCCAACCATCGTTCCTCTTTCTTTCCCAAGATAGTTTGATTGTGGTTGAAACACGCTGGGCGACCACGATCCTACTTCATAGTTTGTACTGCTGGAATGGCATTCAAATGGTGTGCTGCTTCGTAAATTTGGTAAGAATTAATGGTCCGATAGTGGCAGAGGTGGGATGTTCTCAGCTGTATTGCCCGCGGGTAAAATTGCGCTACAACCTTTCCATGCCACAGAACGTTTGTGCACTTCCTGGCATACTTGTGGGAGAAAGATAAAGTATAACCTACCTGTCCTGTCATAAGACATCAGTCATGGAGAATAGTGCCTTCCATTGTTTTGTTTCCCACAAGGAGGCTTTGAGCCAGCTCTTTCTTATTACATAAGTGCCGATATTTAACCAACGATCACGTGTTGCTGCGCCACGATACTGGTCAAGCCACAGCACCGGTCTGTTTCTATCATTTCGAGTTCCCAAGGGGTTGCGGTTTTTTGTTAGATCTAATGAAGGCACGTAGTCACGTCTACTTGAATACGAAGTACTTGCGCGCAGATGACTTGTAATAACATCCTCAAATCCTGAATTTTGCATCAAAGTGAATGAGAGACCTGCCAATGTCGGCCAAGAGTTTCTCTGGAGCTATCGCCGGTGATGTTGAGAAAGGTGTGTGTGGTTCGGAACTGTAAGTTGTGGTATGTGACTGATCAGGTCTGGAGAATCCCATATCCAAACAACTTCCACACAAAGGCAATAGCTTCTTTGGTTACTGATCGTCGTTCCCTACTCCCATAGCAGTAGCATGTCGCTCGCCAAACACAATGCCCGATCAAGATCCAAGAATACCGACGATATGATTGATTCTCTTCTGAGTACCACACCCACCGAGCATAAGCACCGACGGGTGGCACACCGGGTGGACTATCCGGCAACTAGAGGAAAGCATGATTTTCCTGGACCCGAACGTCCTTCCCGGAGAATGTAATGAAGCCGAGGATGCTTTCGGGCGGGTTGGTCCTCGCCAACCATCGGACTCCGTGTCATGGCGAACAAACTTTGGGCGGCAAAGATAGTGGGTTGTAACAGTAGCAAGGCTGCTTTTGTCTCTCGCATATTGAGGTTGTATCCAAGTGGCGCTAAACCGTTTATAGAACCTAGCATTCTCGCTGCCCATCCTGAACGGAGCTTTGCTGCTTTTCCGATCATTTCAGATCAGATCTGTTGAAATTCACGCCTATACCAAATCAAGCTATAGGGTATGTGACTTATGTCGGACGACACCAACAAAGTTGATATCTCTATTATCACCCGCCACTCACAAGGCCGCAACACTCTCAGTACCGATGCATCAAAATGCAAGACCAGTCGGAATGAGCTGCAGTCACTTATTTAGGTTTCGTCATTCATGAAATTTTGCTGAGATTGCAGGTCTCAGGATGACGCGACCCTTCCTTCGTGTATATATCCATACTTTGGACGGGTTGTTTGGAGGTTTGATGTAAGCAGAGCAGGTCATCACATCATTGCTTCTCTACTCCGTACAGATGAACCTCAGGAAACCTGTCCCCTAGCTTCAGCCCGCTCAGACCACCATACTGTAGAGTGAAGTTTCATGCAGGGTCTCCGGGGGAACTACGAAAGAGGTTACGGAGTAAAGATTGGCGGAAAACGTAAGCGGTTCGGCAGCGGACTCCTCTCCGAGGGTGGTTTCTATCAAGACTCGAAATTCACGGCGGCATGTTTCCGGCGCTCTGAGTAATCCTTACGCTTCGTATGACCAGGGGTCACTCGTCCCTTGGAATTTTCATTGGTAAACGCCAATCTCAGGAGATGATACAACCTGGAAAAGTTGACAGCCAATATGCAGCCGCAATATACCTTTCTGTTAGCGTGTCTTTTTGCGTTCAATTTCCTTCCTTACTAATATTTGATATCTTGATGCCATCCAGTACTTTGCACGGATTGCAGGATGTTTTACTCCGAATGTAGAAGTTGAAATCTTGCCTAACCACCGGTCCGCCGCTGAATGAACCGTTCAACCGTATACGCAGATGTCATGCATCAACGCGTGGGGGATCCGCTTTGAGGTTGGTCTTACTGTAGCCCGGCCTTCTTAGAGCTTGTTCTTTGTCATTGTAAAAGCTTTGATCAGCACCCTGCCATACGGGAGACAACAGGGGCACGCAGCGCCTACTGTGATTTTACTATGGCATAGCATGTGTGTGGATTCCCAGTCCTTTAACCACACTGCGTTCCTGACATTCGCAATACATCAACTCGAACCATCGCAATCATGTCGCCACCCTTGACAGCTTTGGCGATGAGCGTGACCAAAGAAGATCTTTTAAAGCATCTGAAACTGGATCCCGAGACCTATACTCTGATGGCGGTAAGCAGAATCCGCCCCGAACGCCTTCAACCCTCCCGGTTGTCCCCTCCTCTTTGACCCATAATTGCCGCGATGGGGAAGCTTAGCCTTTAAGGTGCTTACTGATCTTGTCCGGCAATATAGAAGGAAGCAGATCTTGTCTATAGGGCGCTGACATCGGAAAAACGCCACCTCAAGGAGAATTGCAAGCGGAAACCCCCGTACGATTGGAGTGACATCGTAGAGAAGTCGAAAGATGAAGCTATGTACACCATTGCACAGAATGGATCCGATCAGACAAGTTACTACTGGAACCTAGCCACGCCTACCAACGATTGCCCGAACTGGATTGCAAGATGGTTTCTTTATCATAAGTTCCGCTATCGAGACGGAAGGAATAGAAACGCTGGGAAAGCGGAGGCTGGTTCTTCGCGTCATCATCACAGTCACCACCATCATTCTTCTCATCGCAGGCCATCGCATGTCGCTGCAGCAGAGCATAGCAGTTACAGCCCGGCGTCACATTACTACTCGGGTACACCTGCGAGTTCCGGTATGTGTCAAACGCTCTCCTTTTTAATTCTCAACGTCGGAAGAAACAACAGTAAATTGGATCTATACATATGGCAGTGGCCTCTTCCATAGAGGAGCCAGTTGGCAAATGATACGCAACATCAGCCAAACAAGCCACGATGGAGTGCGACTGTAGACTGATAAATGCCCTAGGAAATGTTGCTCAAGGATACGACTATCGCTCAGCAGGTTTGTGGATATCTACGCTTCCCCCAAATTTCCATCTTTAAGACTGAGTGGTTTTGCAGAGCCTGAATCTTCCAATAGTTACGCGGATTACGAATCGGGTCAATCCTATGAATCAACCGTCGCAGAGTATCAAGGCTACAACTCGAATGTTCAAGGTGAGGATCAGACGAAATCATATTATGATCCTGTTAGGGATGTTTAGGGTTGGACTTCTATATACATGACACTTTACGATCTTACGAATCTACGTTTATACCTTGATGGGGCGTTTTGGGACATGCTTATTTCGTATACTGTTCTCCTCAACTCAAATAACGGCGCGCACATCTCTTATGGCCTTGGGTCAGAGGAATAATCTCCACCGGCTTCTTGATGTGGAGGGGCTATTGTCAGTATACATGAATTTACGATAGTGCTTAATTGGTAATTGTGTTGGGTTGGCGTTGTGACTATTTTAGGGATGATGCCAAGTACTGGCGAATTTTATAAAATTCAATGTCTCGTGCTCTCAAACTGTTGTGACGCAACCATTGAGTATACTATTAAACATGCATGTGAGAACATCTCCCTGCTAGCTGTATGTCTTCACGGTGAGTTTTGATCCTTAACTTCTGTATGATGAACGTCCATTCCACTACTCCCGCCTCCCATGAACAAAGGTTCTTTTCTTCTGCGTCTTGCTCGCTATTAATTTAACATTTGTGCATGGGGAGGGTGAGTATTCATTCGAGTTCACACACAGCCGCCTTTGCCGACTCAATGTCGAGCTAGGGAGCACAGTAGTGCTGTAGTGCTGTAGTGCTGTAGTGCTGTAGACTGTAGTATACAGCCTATATCAAAACAGCTGATAGACAGCAGTCTTGTGGTGCTATGGAATGGAGTTCAATCCACACTTCCGGTGCTTGTTGGAAACAAGTTTGAAAATTGTATTACAAAGCCTGTTCGTAGCACTGCACCCCTATTCAGTCTTCGCGAAAGGCAACTTTAGTTTAAAAATTGTGTATTATTATCTGTTATCCTCTTTGTTCTTAAGTCTGTTTAAACCATCTAAATATCATTTTGTCAAGCTGACACGAGCCCACCCTGAGTGAGTAAGTGCCCTGTTGAGCTCCGGAGGCTGTATCGCCTCCATCGAGCCTAGGGTTGTACACTGCTTAGCATCTTGCCAGTAAACTGGATGCAAATGATCATTAATCCCCCAGAAGAGTATCTTAGATGATGCAAAAAAGAAGACCATGATTTTATGGATCGAAAGGCTGGATGCCGATGTGTGATTCGAGATTTCTCCATGGGGTCACAACTCACAAGGATCATCAGGATGTCACTGGCATGCAAAATGACATCGTGTGGAAAATTGACCCTTCCATGGACCAAGGGCATGATATTGGCTCCAATGAAAAGTGGCGTGATACAGCTGGAAGTGGAAGGCAATCAAGCGCCGCGCCTCCATCCGACGCCACCCAGTCTAAGGTACAATGCAAGAGAGTCCATGCGGACAGGACATGAGCCACCGCACTGGATCGTTTCGAATTGAAGCTGTAGTACCTTACTATCCCATAAGAATTTGAGCTGTGTTTAAGAGGGGGGGTGGGGGAGAAATTGTATTAGATAGAAGAGTAATACAAACAGAAACGCATGATTTCACTTTACCATTCCTCGCAACGCGCGGCAAGTCAGCTTATCCCCGAGCGCGGAACCAAGACTTCAATGCTAGGTTGGGGTATGATGGGGCATGTTATATTCGTAAGGCAATTCCGTTGTTACATTACAGAGGCCAGTACACAACGAAGAACGAGCCCCCATCTCATACAGTGTGAGCACAAGAACCGGGCCAGTCAGCGCTGAGACTTGAGACGAGTTGAATGGGCGCCGATAACAAATACCAATCTGCAATACAGGGCTTCTTGAATGTGTAACGTGGTGCTTACTTTAAGTTACGGCAGAGTACTGGGTGAAATACTTGAAAGTGACTTGACTCTCACCCCTTAACTGCTCCCTCACCTCATCTGCTTCCACCGCTCGGTATACACATGGGAGAACATCCTCACCGATATTTATGATGCAAGTCTCCGAAGCTTCGAGGTTGAATTAAGCAATAGCCTCTGAAAAGGGGTGCCCAGCCGCCTAGTGCGCAGTAACCAGTAGGAATTACAAGCCCTACTCAACGCTACTGCACGAAAACCTCTCTTTACCAAGCCTTCACTATGCCCAAATAAGAACCATCATAATAATACAAATTTGTCAAGATTAGGAATGGTTCGAGCTTTGCATTTGCCACTGTATGTTGGGCATCAACCTTCCTAAGCACAAGATCGTATTTGACGAGTAATAGTTCATGATCAGACGATGCATGCAGGGACTTGGAGAAAGGAAAGGCTAAGGTGGTCTTGGGTTTTTCTGTCAAATACATCGAATGATAGGACCTGGGGATCTTAAAGGAATTCTGCGACACAACATATGCATGTTAAGGATAAAGGGTTCCCGTGAGATGTAGAAATAGCTTAATCATTTAACCAACCGTATGGGAAAAGACCCTTCATTTGAGGTCTGAGCTACGATTGGGCAGGTTACAGTCCGTCATAGGCCCTGTGAAGGTAACAAAAGCACTGCTGTAGATTGGTGAATGATGAATCCCACAGTACAACGGAGTGAAGGTATCCCATATACCATATTCACATTAAGGGCCCTCCCGAGTCCCGACAAACTACCAACACCTTCACAATTAGCGAACAAGGAACTACAATAACTGCTTAATATATACATGGAGATTCGTTTCTTGAGCTTAATTTACTATATCCAAGCATAGAGGACTTTAATACCCTTGCGACAAACTACTACTAGTCGTCTTATCGTCAGACGCTGAGGAACCCTGACAACAGGACCCCTTCTGCAGGTTTCGAACAACCAACAACAGTAGCACAACAGTAAATATGACCGATCATCGATCAGTACCACCGCATTCGCAGGCTCGCAGCATCTGCTGTCTTTATCAGCATAATACCCAGAGCCGTACCACTCCAGATGCCTCTTCAGGGTCCATTTGTTCTGCAATACTACCACAGCAACGCTTCTGATTCGCGTCATCAATGCAAAAAGTGTTCGCTCAGCCCGACAATGCCCACCGCTCGCTCTCACAACAACCTAGCCTATTCTATGGACCCTAGATTCAAAGCACAACCCAAGGTATTCCAACGTTTCCGAGTTACACCTCGATTTTCATCTCCTACATAACCCGCATGCCCATCGAAAAACACGCTATCTCGGAGAACCTTACCATTACACATAGCATACATTGAAGCCCGATAATTGACAATCTGCATTATCCATTCTCTCTCTCAAACACACGATATTATTTATAAAAATACCGCACGCACGGCAATAGCGTCCAGCCATCCTAGGAAATAGCAAGCTCACGCCAACTTGCCAAGGCAGCTAGTCGACCACATGCTCATCCCACGCACTTAGTCGTCAGAATTCAGAATTTATGTTTCAAGCCATGGGAGCCCTGCATGCAGCAACTGCGCCCTCCAGCCAGAGCCAATGGTCGGAGATGAGAGGTACAGGGAGGAGCTCTACTTCGTAGACACACACGCGCACACAGCTGAGAGCCTCCTCTGTATCCCTGAGTTTAAGAACACAGATAGAAACTTGAAGATGCTTGTACTGTGTATACCGCTCCTATTGAAGTTGATACATACAAAGCGCACAGCGAAGGTTAAATTGTTAAACTGTTAAATTGTTAAATTGTTAAATGAACGTAAGGTCTTACTATTCATCCTGCACTTTTTGCTACCCCTGAGCCGATCCATATTATTGAGCGAATATCGGGGCTGTAGATCTTTATTAGGTAATATTTATATAATTTGATGTTTAATGGTATCAACTATGTCAAACTCATAAAGCATAAAGCAAATTTCGAAGATGTAATGCTTTTCTGCAATTTCACAATTACTCTTGAGCTCCGAATTGACTATTGATCTAGTACATCTCCGCGGAAAGATTTACCCCAAGCGGCATGACAGGCCATAAAGCCTGAAATATAAGGCAACAGCACATATCGCATCGAGTCAAATCTCAGGAGAACAAATACGCGAAGGAAGACAAGTACTTATCATGTCATTTCTGTAAAATTATACATCTGTACTGCATCTACTGTAATGCATATAATCAACTAATCAATCAATGAACACTACACAATCAACCGCTTCATCTTCATCTCAGCTTATCTCTCATCTCATATGTATGCCGTTCTTACCGGTCGAATCATAGTTACTGTTACTGAGTTCTTATGTCCATTCCTCATCCTACCACCACCACACAAACAACATTACAATCCTCCCTCACGCTCTAGCTGACTATTCTACTCTACTCCCCCTTCAACTTGTCCTGCGTGACTGTGAAAGCAGTCTCCAACAACTCTGCCTCCTCCTTAGTATGACTGGCCTTAAGACCGGTTGCCACACTAGCACTTGGGTTTCTACCCGCATACATAACGTGTTTCCTATCGTGATGCTGGGTATTGTTCAGGAGGGTCTCGATTCTGGGTTGAGTGAAACTCCATGCACCAGCGTTTAGCGGTTCTTCTTGACACCAAACGATGGTCTTAGCGTTGGGATACATGTCCAGGTTCTCTTTCAGGAGTTGCCATGGGAAGGGGTTGAGCTGTTCAATACGGGTGAAGGCGGTATCTTTGATATTGTTGTCGGACCGGTATTTGCTGAGTGCGGCCCAAACTTGTCCGGTGCAGAGAATTACACGCTCGATGTTCTCGGGGTCGTTGATAGTTTTGCCGTGTTCAGGGTCAGGGATGATCCATTTGAATTGAGAGTCACCAGTGAATTCATCAATGGGTGAGCGAGCTAGAGGATGACGGAGGAGGGATTTAGAAAAGAACAAGATGAGAGCTTGTCATCGTTAGCCGAAGTGTTCATTTTAAAGGGGTTTAAGAACTTACGTTTGCGGAATTGTCTGTTCATTTGTCGTCTTAAGATGTGGAACAAGTTGGACGGCGAAGTCATGTAGGCAATCTGCATGTTACAGTCTTGATGTTGGCGTTCGAGCTTTTCTGGAGATGGGAAGATGCGAGGATCTTCGTTACAGAGCTGGAGGTATCTCTCCATACGACCGGAAGAGTGCTCCGGTCCTTGTCCATCATAACCGTGCGGTAGCGACATGACAAGTCCGGACCTCTGCATCCACTTGACTTCTCCAGATGCGACAAACTGATCGATGATACATTGAGCATTGTTGGCGAAGTCACCGAATTGTGCCTCCCACATGACGAGAGCATCAGGGGAAGAGAGGGAATATCCATACTCGAAACCAAGAGCACCGAACTCACTTAATGAAGAATTGGCGATTACGAACTTGCCTTGGTCCTTGCTAATGTGTTGAAGTGGGGTATATGTTTTCTCGTTCTCTTGGTCGTGGAACACAGCATGTCTTTGAGAGAATGTACCACGTTCGACATCTTGACCAGACACGCGTACGTGGTGGCCCTCGCTAACGAGGGATCCAAAAGCGAGAGCCTCAGCAGTGGACCAATCGATGTTCTGTCCTTCGCTCACAGTCTTAACACGATTATTCAAAATACGCTTGAGGTTGCGGTGGACGTTGAAACCTTCTGGCGCAGTCCCGATAGTCTCAGCAATGTGCTCCAAAGTATGGGTAGGTACGCCAGTTGGGTTGTGAGGGAGGACTTCCGTAGCGAGCTCTTTCGGTGACTTGAAGCCGTTCCAGGCAGAGGTTGTCCATTCCTTAGAGGTAGGTTGGTAGTCTTTGCTCTTTGCAAAGCTGTCTTCCAACATTCCCCAAACCCACTTTCGGTGCTCCTCAATGTCCTCCTTGGTGAAGCTGCCATCTTTAAGTAGTTGGTCAATGTAGATATCAATCTGAGAGCTCTTCTTTTGAATCCGCTTATACATAAGTGGTTGAGTGAAAGATGGCTGATCGGTTTCATTGTGACCATGCTTTCTGTAGCAGACCAGATCAATTACAACATCACGCTGGAATTCGGCACGCCAGTCAGCAGCCAGTTGACAAACGTAGTTAACAGCCTCGACGTCATCAGCGTTAACGTGGAATACAGGAGCATCGATGGACTTGGCAATATCAGTACAGTAAGCAGTCGATCGAGCAAATCTAGGATCAGTGGTGAAACCAATTTGGTTGTTGACGACCAAGTGGACAGTCCCGCCAGTAGAGTATGCTGGCAAAGAATGGAATCCTAAGCACTCGTAGACAACACCTTGTGCGGCGAAAGCAGCGTCACCATGGAGCAGAACGCCCATAGCGGTTTTGTGGTCCTTCTCATCGTTGTTGTAGTGTTGGATAGCGCGTGTTTTCCCGAGAACGACGGGATCTTCGGCCTCAAGATGAGATGGGTTAGCGACCAAAGAAAGTTGAACACGCTTGCCAGATGGTGTCGGACGCTCGAAATTCATTCCCAAATGATACTTGACATCACCGGAACCTTCGTCTTCGGCGGCAGCAGAACCACCGAATTCGCTGAAGATTGATTCATTCGGTTTTCGGACAACGTTACTAAGAACGTTGAGACGACCACGATGCGGCATACCGATGACAATATCCTTGACCCCGAAATCCACACTGCGGTCGATCAAAGCTTTCATTCCCGGTACCAAAGTTTCACAACCTTCCAACCCGAAACGCTTGTCGTTAGGATATTTGGTGGCCAAGAAAGCTTCGAAACTAGAACTCCAGATCAGGCGGTCCAAGATTCGACGCTTCTCATCGATCGAGTATTTGAAAGGTTTCTCAACCTCAATACGCGCTCGCAACCAATCACATTGCTCCCTGTCTGGAATATGAATGTATTCGACACCGTATGAACCGCAGTAGATCCGTTCGCAAGCTGCAATGATATCGCGCAGCTTCATTTTATCACGTCCTTCTTTCTTGAAATGGGGCAGAATACCAGGGCCGAGAGAGTATTCGGTGTCAAGATCTTTTTCCGTGAACTGATAATGTTCGAGCTGTAATTCCTTGGGTCTGCTGTAACCAAACTGCTCGGCTTCACGTCGGATTCCCAACGGATCGATGTCCGCCTTGTGATGACCACGAGCTTGGTAGGCACGACATAACAACTGCACTTTCAGATGGTTTGTAACTTCTGAGCCCTCTGCACCTCCTAAGCCCGGCAGGAAACTTGGGACGCCTCCTGTGGGAGTGGGAACAAGGGTTGGAGGAGGGGTAAATGCTTGTGCCATTGGCATGTCCCCGTTTTCCATATTCCTGAAGTACACCTGCCATGAAATGTGCACACTCGACGGGTCCTCCTTCCATTGCATGTACATCTCATCAATGTAGTTGGCGGTGTTTCCGGACAAGAAGTTGTCGTTTGGATCTGGGGCGTTCGCAGCTGTAGATTCATGTCTCTTCTGGGTCACAGCAGCTAGAGAGCAACGTTTCGATGATAATTTCGCAGACGCTTTCGAGGTCGAGAGAGGGGATCTAGAGGTCGTACATAGCGATCGAGCTGAGCAGCCACCTTTCAAGAGCTGGCTGCTCGTTTGCCGCAACGAATTTCGAAGCATTGCGCCTGCCAATGCAAAGTAGAGAAACTCAAACCCGGATGTTCGAGTAGGGGTAACGGGAAGAAGGAAAAATCAGTAAAAGTAGTTCTATGAGGTAGAAAAGGAGAGGCGGAGTAAGTCTTTTTAGTGAAGTGTGTGAAGTGCAAGAACTGCGTAACCAGTGTTGGAGCTCGGAAAGAAAGGCAAACGAGTCAACTGATCGGTTCAATCAGAATCATCGACGAATTTTTGGTGGATACGAGCAGGGGCGAAACAGACGTTTAGTTTTGAATAAATGCCTCATATTTCGGGTAATTAAGGCAAAACTCACCCTATGCGGAAGTAATAAATTCCGTATTGCTTTTCTTTTCACCATTTAGCCAAGGTTATGACATACTGCGCTAAGCTAAATTGAGCTTAGATTCAACACACCGATGTGTCAGCAATTTTTCATGCTTTCTGGCTGGACGAACAACTGCAAGTGATCAAAGGGACCGCAATCCAGTCATCACGTTCTCCCATACAACCAACCCTTCCTGCAGGCTATTGGGCGTAAGAACTGGTCATGGGCGGTGATCTTACTACAACACAATAAGCAGAATCTGAATGCTATGGAATCATAGACGACATATCGGGAGAGACGAGTGTACAACATTCTTCGGGTTTCTGAAAGGCAACAAGCGTCGACGTCCTTTCATCTTCCGGGCCCCGCCACCCACCACCTTGATATTGCACTGCTTGAACATTTAAGAGAAGTTAATAGCAAAGCTGTTACTTCTTCTTCAGATGCAGCAGCGCGTGGCTGAAGATTTTGCATGAGAAGATGGCGCCACCCGTTCAAGGGCTTGCTGCATACAAGAAGAAGGATGGCACCCTGAGTATCACCGCAGATCAAAAGTCGATCCAATGGCTACCATTGAAAGCGGCTGGAGCTGAGTCTGCAGTAAACATTGCTGTAGCAGATATCACTAGTGGGTTTCTCGAAATGTCAGTGATTCGTAAAATCGAGAGTTAACCCAATTCCAGACCTGCAGCAGACACCGGAAACAGCTCCAAAGGTAATGCTGAAGATATTTGAGAAGACAGCAAATGCGCCTGAAACTGTAACCCATCTTTTTCATTTCAATTCGCCGGGAAATCCACGTGGAGAAGCCAATGCTGTCAAGGATGCTTTGACAAAACTGATTAGTGCTTTGAAGGCTGGAGATGTCGACGTACCAAAGGCAAATGGTTCTGGCGCCACTTCAGCAGCTATGGCTATTGCCAGTGCTGTCGCTTCGAAGCCCGAATCTGCAAATGCTAAATGGTATGACGATGCACAGCTTAAAGCGGATATCGAACTGCAACAGTCCCTCATGAAAAAAGACCCTGTGTTGAAGCGAACGTATATGGAGTCTAGACGGACGAAGCCAGATACGATATCAGATTCTCAGTTCAATTCTCAATTCTGGTCCGCAAGGACGAATCTTTTACGTGCTCACGCCGTCGAAACGTCTCAGAAAAGAGGGGCTTACAACGTCTTGTCCGCCGTGAAACCGCGACAAGTTGACGGAGAGCTCAAGATGAACATCAGTGCCGAGCAGGTTCAGTTGATATTTAGCCAGCATCCATTAGTCAAAAAGGTCTACGATGAAAATGTACCGAAACTCAACGAAATGGAATTTTGGTCTCGATTCTTCCTCAGCCGCCTGTTCAAGAAGCTCAAGGGCGAGCGCATCACGGAAGCCGATAGTCTTGACCCAACTTTTGATAGATATCTCAACGCGAATACAGATGATGGACTCGATCAGCGACTCCTATATACACGTATTCCTTACATTATCGATCTTGAGGGCAACGAGGAAAATCAAGGCGGTGTCAAAGCCGGTAATCGGAAAGATATCACTATGAGACCAGCCTCTTCAGCCAAAGTCCCTATAGTTCGTACACTCAATAGTTTGAGTGAGAAAATTATGGCCCATGTTGCACCTTCTGATGTTGATCCCGCTGATCCTATTGGCATGGACGAAGAGACGTTCAACTCGTTGGCTCTACGAGATCTTCAAGGAGATGCGGAGGAGAATCGAATCATGCTCAACATCAAAGAGCAAAATCAATTCTTCTCAAGCGAAAAGTCTGCTGTATCCGAGGAGGCTGCTCTGTATGCGAAACAGGTTCCTGCCGAGGTCCTCTTCAGTCTGCAATCAGATCTTGATCCCTCCTTGATGGACATTGATGGAACTGGTGGTTTAAACTTGCGAACCGCTATCGGCGTGAACGAAGATAGTGATAGTGAGGAGGAAAATGACGAGAAGATTGCACATGTTGGAAGTAAAGCCAGCTTTGTCGAAGCCCAAAAACAAATATTGGAGGGTATTGCAGTTCGGCGGGCGGAGATTGATGGATCTAGTGCGGACTCTTCATTAGCAGGGTTGTCGCAAACTCTCTTTGATAGATTGACCTTGACACATGCTACGACAGTTGAATTTCTTCACCACTTTTGGCTTATTTTCCTCTCTGGGGATCCGGATCGTGCGAATGAGCTTGCAAAAATGGTGGAAACACTGGATAGAGCTATGGATAGGATAAATGCCGTTGCAGCTGATGCTGAGAAAGAACGAGAAGAGGTCATAATGAGGCAGAAGGCTCAGCTGCGGAATGTTTGGGAGCAAACCGGAAAAAAGATTAAATGGAATCCGGATTCTGTTGGCGGTGGAGAAAAGGTTGTTAGAGAGATGATGCAGCCAACCATCCAAACTCTACAAAAAGCATCTAAAGAATATAGAAAGGCGTTGGCTGCCGAGGGAGTCGACGCAGCCTAGTTAATTTGCGCATTGGAATTGATTAGACACACAACATAGCGACGGAGTTATCTGGGAATGGAAGGAGGACTTGAGGTCAACGTGCCTGCCATATTTGATCAAATCCTTCTTGCGATTGTTGTTTAAAACATCATTAATCCACTGCACTTGCTCCCTTCCCTCGAAGTAATCACATAAAATTGCTTCTTGTGTCTGGACGCCTTTTTCTATTCATCGATTACACATCAATTTCTTGCATTGGCCCTAGTCTTTTTATGATTTTGAATACGCATCATGAATACCAACACAGTTATGCCTTTAGAACCTACCTCACCGTCAAGGGTTAGAGGCGCTTTATTACCGAAAAAAGCATCTCCGCAGTCATTGCCAACGAAAAATGTTCGTCGTAAGGCGTCCTTCTTTCGGCAGGGGGATTCTTCAGAGGAATCCCCGTTGAGTTCTAGCAGTTCAATATTCGAAGCATTCTTATTCTCTGGAAGCAATAGTGAAGATGGTGCATACAAGACGGAGACATGGCCACGAACCAAGCAGCCTATATTTCAAAGCATCCGGCCGAATAACGAAAACGAAAGACAGCCGTCTTCATCTTCACAATCAGAGACAACGCCTATCATACCGGAAACCGAATTTCTTTACGGTCATGGAACAGTTCTAGATACAATTACCGAACAAAAGAGCTATGGAACGATCCGCAGCGTTGCTCGTACCAAATCCGCAGAGGAATTGCTCTCCGTCCCACTTCTCGGGCATCGCGATAGTTTTACTCTTGGCAAAATAACATCATGCCGCAAGCATTCTTTCAGTCTCGACGATATATGGACAATAAAAGATTCATACCACGAAGCATGCGCTATGATTGAGCGGGTAGCTCGTCGCAGACTTTCTATACATGAGATTTATGCAAAGCCCAAAGAGCCTATCATCGCACCTCCTGAACGTCCCAGCACACCTCCCGGATGTCCTTCATGGACCGAAGCACAACAGCCGGGTCCACGTCCACATCTTGTCCCTAATCATACACGCCTCCAACGCTTCCTCAGGATACCATCATCCGGTCTCAAACTTTCAACTCGAGCTCCTTCTACTAGCTTCTCCTTCACCCGCAGATCCGTCTCTGCTCCAGCTGAAACACCTCGTCTTCCTCCCCGCTTCCGCGTTCCGAAGAGCGTCTACTCAGCCATCGAAAACCATCCTTTCAATCGTGCTGTGGTGCACAAGCCTGACGCCGAACCTCCCGTCGACCCTCCAAGACTCATGCCTGCTCCAGAATCCTCCAGTCGAGCTCAAACATCTCGTCTCCCAGCCTCAACATCTGCAATTGCGCCGGCGGCAACTGGAAGAGAAAAAGGTAAAGCGAAGCTAGTCCGTTTCACACCTTCCGCTACTGCTCGCGATTCTGAGATGGTTAATCTGCGCAATGCTATGGAAGCAACGAGTTATACTGCATTTCATCCCTTGGATGGCATAATAGTTCCTGAAAGTCAACCACCACCAAAGAGTTGTCCACATCGGAAAGCTCAGCATCCCAAGCTGAAAACTCTTAATGCCGAATTTACGATCCCACCAAGCAACGAGTATTTGCCTTTGGCATCCATTGCATCTGTTGCATCATTCTCCCATTACGAACTCAGTGGCCGAGGCCCTAGCCCGGGTGTCTCAGTACAGATGTCTCCTATCGAAAGAATGCCAACCATCACCAGCAAAGCTCCCTCAATAGCTGTTTCTCTGTTGAGTGACCACAACACCGAAATGGTACCCGAGGATTATTCACTCGATATCGGCATCATCGACAGCTTTCCAAACACCCCATCTACGCACACTTCAAATCTATATCTCATGTCCGGCGCTCTATTCACTCCTTCCTCGCCGCAATCCGCCATCGAAGTTCCCATCATGACCGGTGCGCAACTCATGACTATTCGTCCACATAGTGAGAATACGGAAGTGGTATCGAATGAGATTAAGATATGCTGGAAGTGTAAGTACGACGGTGTGAAAACGAAGCTGGGCTCGTGGATGGGACGTAGTGGCGACTGGTTTTGTTTTGTTTGCTGTGGAGGCGATTTTGGCGAGTGGGACTTGCAAGGGGAAAGTGAGGGGGAGGCGAGGAGAAGAAGGAGGGCGGTTTTGGCTGGGGTGGCGGGCGTCGGTTTGTAGGGGTATGGTGGGTGTTGCGAGGCGAAGGGTTGGTGGTGTATGGGTTGTGCGGGAGTGGAATCTTACTTATACAGTGTTTGAGTCGATGGCAACGCAGATTAGAAGGAAAAAGATTCATTAGTAGTATTATTAGATAAATATTGGTATTGATAATGTCTTATTAATATGAGTGCCAAAGCCGTTGTACTTTCATCAAGTAAGATTGCAGTACATGTGCATTCTCTGCCCAGTATAAAACTCAAACGCAACCATCCACAAAGGTATCGGCAATAGAATATCAAGGAACGATCGACGATCTCAGATTGTAAGATATGCAACAAACCCCAGTAATTCATCCGATGAATTGCTACACCATGTAATCCGTAGGTAACATCATATAAATGTGGTAGAAATGTCTCTCGCCCTGTTCGTAATGTAGACCATGGGCACACTTGTTGATAGGCAGGCTCCCGGGCTCGACATAGTCTACAATTACTTTACGATAATGTCAATAACTCTCAATATTTCATACTAAAACTTGCATATTCGAATGCTCTGTACCAAGATCGTGGTCGAGGGAGTTAAGAAGGTTATTGACATCGCAATTGGCAATGAGGTTCGTGGATTAGTGCACCCCTTGGTGCTGTCTCCATGCTCCATGAATTGGCTGCAGGAAGCGATGGGAAGAAATATATATTTATACATATACAAATTGTGTCTACAGTCATTAAGTTACTATGTATCCGCATTGAGTGAACCAAATCTCCTACTCCATCGGCGAAGAAAGAGCAGTCTTCATATCTCATACACCCTCTCTGCTGCACCACCTCCCTTCATCGGATCCCAGTATACACCCTCATTGCCATTACCCCTAGCATCTAACTCTTCGGGCCTTCTCTCAGTGGACAATTCCCCATGAACCATCCTCATGGGTCTTTCGTTTGGTTTTGCTATTCCCGGCTCCCCCTTACCTCGCAGCCCCGTATTCAACGCCTCACCCTCCATATCACTCCCTATCCTAAAGTCCCCTTCTCTGTTCCTCCTGCTCCTTCTCCAAAACCAGAACCCCACCCCAGCCATCAGCAATACCGCAAGCCCCGCACCAACCCCTGCACCAACCGCCACCGCGAGCGTCGAACTATTCTCGTCCTTCTTACTCTCCTGCGGCTGCGAACTCGACGAAACTAGCGGTGCCGAAGAAGATGACGCGCCGAGGGGGATGTCCTGGAAAGAAGTCGAGGTCGCCATTGCGGAGTTCGATGTGTGCGTGGTAGAAGTAGACGCAGAAGTAGATGCAGAAGCAGAAGGAGAAGCAGAAGTAGCAGTCACCGGCGGCGCAGTCATTTGCGCGAACACTTTGCTGTCGATATTGAAACCGTTGACATGCTGTCCATGAACGACGAACGTATCGCTCACAGTGAGACTAGTCGGTTGCATGATACCGCCGGTGCTGGATTGGTAGTGGAGAACATCGCCTGAGGTGAGGGTAGACATGCATTGAGAAGGGTAATCGACGGCACCATGGGATGGAAGTTCGGTTGCGAGATCATATTGTCTGGTTTCTGTTAGAAGACTACCCTTTTCCCCCAAACTGAAGATTCGGTACATACGAAGGACAGCAGAAGACCTCTGTCATACCGGGAGTGTGAACCGATGTGGTAGCAGTGGTATAAGCTTGTGGGCAATTGAACGTCGGACCAAGTGAATATGATGTGCCGAACCACCAACTGGTCACTTCTCGCGGAAGGCATAGTGGAGCGTTGGTATCAATTACACTTCCATACAATGGATCCCACCCAAATGCCTTGCCTGCATCTTTCCCACCGCCGATGTATATGAGACTGGAGCACTGTGTCGTTAATGGCCAGGCGGTGGAAATTGGGAGCCAGGCAGTAATTGAAGCTTGATACGTTTGCAATACCTGGTCGGCGAACGCGGTGGATGTCATTGGAAAGGAGTGTAGTTAAGAGAGAGAAATGAAAAACGATTGACATGAAATGAAAAACAACTCTACTAGGTTACTACAGTAGCTTTGTGTAATATGAGCAATGTAAGTACTGACTGAATGCGAAGAGGAACAAGAACGTATCTCGAGGACTAGTTGAGACATCGGACGATAGTATGATCTCCACTTAGACATCAAAGATAGCAGGGGCTATTTCATGGCCGTGCGTACGAAAAGTATTTTGAGTTCCGCTGACGTTGGATTTCTAAGATGCGTCTCAAAAAATAGGTAGACGGGACACAGAGGAACATCAGAGCTGAAACGTCGGATATAAACTTGCCAGGGCCTCCTATGATTAACTGATGCTAATCTAGAAAAAACTCTCCTCGGCGCGAGGAATGAAGAGAGTATGAAGAATAGACAGGGACTCGAACAACAAGAAAGAGATACCGCACGATGCGACAACCATCCCACTCACGGATTGCTCACAAGGATTGTCACTATGTGCCCCTGAGCCGTGCCTCATCGGTTCCGTAAATGCGGCTGACACGTTGTGGCACGTTCCCGCCCAATGAATCCTTCACTACTATAGCACGCAAGATCAATCCCACAAAGCTTGATGCTACTTAGTATGAATCGTTCGCCAATCAAATGGATTATTTCGGGTTGCGAGCGCGCTGGCTTTAAGGCCATTAGGATTGTCTTTAATAGAGTTTTAAGATGGGTCGGCTTTTTGGTGTTGAGCGTTAACCTTACTTAAAGGGTGCTAATTGATGATGTTCGATTGGTTATGATATTTGGGGTCCGAAGCGCAGCAGTTTTGAACCCCAAGTCCGTAAGCCCAAGCCAGAATCACGATCCATACATGAATAAGGTATGTTCTAAGGATTGTTCTGCGCACAAACTCATAGACTTCGTCGCTGATACCGTGAGGCCTACGGAAGTAGAATCGAAGTAATACAGGAAAGGATTGGACAAATTCATTGTAGCCATCCATGGCGGATGAATGAAGGTTAGGCTGGATCAACGAACGAGGGACTCAATTGTATCGCGACACGGTCAGATGATGATAGTACAACGTAATGTAACGACCAGGGACGGAGGCTGATCACCATTTTACATCAATTCATCGATCCCTAGTCTATTCCAGTGTGTGTCCTCATACGCCTGTGCCGGGAAATGCACCACCCTTGCTTAGGACAACGATACCTCGTTCTCGTGCAATATATCCTTTCATCAGGCTCTGCTGACTGTTAATGTTGTTGCTCATCGCGGAGATTCTGCTGACCGGTAGATGTAGTTGAAAGGAGATTGACCAACCTTGTATATCATGTTTGCAAGCAAGCATTCAACTTCATCACTTTCTATAGTCTCTTTACTCCCAATACTGATGGCAGCTCCAAATTCAGCAACAGGAATTCTCGTTCGGCGTACAGGAGCTGCTGTAGGATCCTTGGCTTCTTCGTATCCCCCGGCAATGAAGACCTTACGGAGAAGATTGCGTAGTGCGATATCGCGACCTCTTTCAAGAGTTAAGTAGATTCGCCGTTTCACAAACTCATTCTCTCCAGCGACTAGAGCAGCATCGAACCCGGATAGATCGCCTTTCTTAATGCACCTGGAGAGTGGTAGAAACAGTTTTTGGAGCTTCGGATATGGCGCCAAGAGAGCCTGAGTAGGTAAAGTGTGGGTAGTGAGAAGATGGCATGGTATCAAGTATGTCAAAATGAGTCTAAATATTACGGTCAGTGGTTGAGTCTCAATGCTGTTAGGTGGCCTGATACGCACTCTTTGTTCTTTATGGAATCCTTGTGACACATTTTCCACGCTTCTGTGAGATTTTTCTCCGCCTAGAACAGACCGCATTAGCATTGCAGACCGGCGATTTCATGAGAACAACTCTTACCTCTGCGTAATGTTCTTCTAGGAAGTATATAACTCCAACATAGTATTTGAATGTCACCTGGTGAGATAGAGGAAATGACTCCAAGCTAGGCATATCACCTCTATATGCTTGGATGGCATTCAGGATATTTCGCGATAACCCGATGGAGTTTAACTTGAAGTAGGTCTTAAAAAGAAGATTGATGATATTATAAGTCGCCCATTTTCGAGATTCATCAAGAGATGCTCTATTCACACGATTAGCAAACTGTTGTGTAACCGTGAAAGTGCGAGCTCACCTGTCACTTAGACATAACGTGAAGATGCGGTTGAGCTGTCTTGCAGCATCTTCGAGTTTTTCATTCTTCTCCGATTCCGGATTTATGTCCTCCTGAAAACTTGTGACAACACCTACCACAGTGCCACTTGCTTCATCGGCCTTTATGGCAAAGATTCGCATGTATTTCCCCGCTACGTATAAGCAAGGCACCGTCCAAGCTTCAAATCCACAAGCACTGTAGCCACGGATGAGGGAATTTGTCATCTCCTTCCACGCTTCATATACCTTCGTCAAGGCGTCCTAAGAACTGATCAATAGCAAGAACAAATAACGATCTGAAATGATCAAAGGTGTCCTTGAGGTGGAGTTCATCCGGGAAGAGGAGTACAGTCGCACATCACGTGCTCGGAATGCTTCGCCGCGGAAACAAGCAGCCTTGAGATGTGGTCATGCAAGTACTCTCCTAATCCTTTCAAGCCGAAGAAACCTAACATACCTTTGAATTCTCCATTCCCAGTGGTTCGGCATGTAGTATCATGCCTACTGCCTTCCAAAATCCGCAAAAGACGTCAACCCATCCGTTGGCCTCTTCTACAGGGCAATTTAATGGCGACCGATCATCATAGAGCAGTTGATACTTGATGTCTTTCTTGACGTGCTCATAGTTTGTGCTTCGATAAAAGGCTCGGAGTTTGTCGGAGGCTACAGGATAAAGGGCCATCGAGACATTGTAGCCATTTCCTTCATTGTAGGCAGACTTGAAGTCCTCAAAAAAAGAATCCATCTCTAATATCCAGAGCGTGTCGTGTGACTCAAATCGCGACTTTGCGGGAACAAGTAAAGTAGAATACTGGTTTCCACTGGTGATACTAGCTGACGGTAGCTGATAGATGGATAGACAGATGCGAATGGGTATCAAACAGAAATACGAGGCTTTTATGCGGTGAGAAATGAGAAATGGAATCAAGGCTGCATGGCCTCATCGATTGAAAGTGGGATTGTTAGGGATGTGAGGTTGTAAGATGTGGATAGTAGGTAACATCATATGAAGATACACTCAGAAAGAAGCATTCATCGGCAACCAACCCCTTCCCTCTGTACATCTGAAGAATGATATCAATAATGTCAGCACAGAACTTATTACCCGCACACCGTCAATCCACCTTGCTGATTTTGGCTGAGAGCATTTACGCACTAACGCGATATAGTAAAGTCGCTTCTCTAGGGCTGTCCAAAATTCAAACCCTTAGCTCAACTTCGAAATTTGCGAGCCGAGAATGAGAACATCGAATTTCGAAGAGTCTCAACCCCGATTCTGCAGCGACAACTAACGACAACACCTACGGCCAAATATTCACAGTACGTTATTGTTACATCGCGATCCATTGAAGTACATCAGCTAATTCCCATCCAGATGGGTAAGATATAGATTTTCTTTCAAGATTCTACGGGCGAAAACACGAAAGGATGGCTGGAGAATGAGACTACGCATCCTATAGTTTCAACGGAAATTATTCAATCTGTCCATGGCCATACGGCGTATATGTTTGAGAACGAAAACTGCTTCGGGCCGCTCAATTGAAGGAGGAATTGACGGTCAAACGGATCTCTCCGACTTGGACATTCTGCACGAACCGCGCAATCGCACAATACTTTCTACGATAACACATATGTCGACATCACCACATGAGAAGCAAGGACGTCATGCACCCGAATAGCAGCTCGAAATTGGACCTATGAATGGAAAAGAGCGCCCCCGCCGATTCGAATGCGAAGCCTAATGCCCCTCTAGCCTGCCCGTCGACTGCTTGGGATATAAATGCCTGAAACTTGGTAGCCACGGAAGCTAATTCGAATTTCTTTTTCAGGTCGTCTTAGAGAATACCAGGTCATTGGCCGCCATCTGCCATCCGAGGCAAACCCAGCACCAAAGCTGTACCGCATGAGAATTTTTGCACCAAACACTGTTGTTGCAAAGTCTCGTTTCTGGTACTTCTTGATGAAGCTGCGAAAGGTCAAGAAGGCCAATGGTGAGATCGTTAGCTTGAACGAGGTAGGAAGCTCAACTGCACTTAAGGAATCAGCGTGGATACTGATGTGAATATTTGTAGATCCACGAGAAGCGCCCAATGAAGGTCAAGAACTTCGGTATCTGGATCAGATACGATTCCAGATCCGGAACTCACAACATGTACAAGGAGTACCGTGAGATGTCAAGAACCGATGCTGTTGAAGCTTTGTACCAAGATATGGCAGCCAGACATCGCTCCCGATTCAGGTCCATCCACGTAAGTTTACATTGTGTAACACATCCAATACTCGTTCTAATTATTTTGCAACCAGATCCTCAAGGTCGTCGAAATCGAGAAGACCGAAGACGTCAAGCGCCCATACATCAAGCAACTCCTCGAAAAGGATCTCAAATTCCCTCTTCCTCACCGTGTATCCAAGCAAGCTGCAAGCAAACTCTTCGCCGCGAAGCGACCATCGACTTTCTACTAAGTTTTTCTGGCAGAGTTGGGGGGAATGGGTGCAAATATTGGTGTTTTTCATACATCTCGGACGGATGTTCTAGCATTGGCTCAATGAACCAGATCACGAGCAGTAAAATGCAAAATACTGAAATGACCTACCTTCATGTGCCATATGCTGAGACAGTGACATACACTTGGGCACCATTCAAACTTATCTAAGTGCATGTCTCTTTACTATTCATCACGTGCAAAGCGGGTCTGGGCATAGTTGTGTCTGGGATATTAGTAGTCCGTTTCTCACCCACATCAGTGATTGTTTCGCATGCTGAGCCACCTTCCTACGTAGAGATTGCAATGCCAATTTTTGTGATACAATATGTTCTCCCCTTCAGATCTGATTGAGGCTGACACCTCGTGCACCTATAAGGATACCCGGGTTAATGATTCTCTGGTGCCAGGTCGGTATTTCTGCGTGAAGCTATCTTCATGAACTTGCGCACCGCTTTCTTCAATAGTCTGTTCCATCGCACTTGGCGATAGTCGTACATTGTGCTGTAACCATTTGGTGCATTCATGCAAGTACAGCCACGGCATCGGCTAACTCTGCTGCTCCCGGATGAGGATCTCTCCTGTATCCTTCAAACGTTTCCTGGTACCGTTGGCTGTGTCCTCGGTTGTATATGCGACCTGATGCAATGTTGATGTAGGAAACTTCCATACAGAATGCATTGTGACTGCCCGCACGTGCTACGACACTGTATCCTCACCTCATGAAAGTATAAGTTTGCTTGGACAGTAGCTTTTCCTGGCGGAGTTTTCTTATAGTCCTAGACTGATTCGAAAAACGAGTATCGTAAGGTCGCAGTTTGACCTCGATTGGTGCAGTCCTCTCGACGATCTCCTTTTGATGGGTCTTTCCAAGGCACTTCGGCCGGTGGAATTTGCACACTGGCTGTCTAGGACGCGGGGGCAGCTGGTGAAGTTTCTAATACCTTCTATGTGTGTTGATGCATTCAGAGGCAGTACACAAGCCTACCCGGTTTTCCTCGTTGGTACAGTACTGGAATCATGCATCTGCTTGCCTTCCTGCTTCGAAGCAGCATGTAATGTAAGAGGTCATAAGCGAGACCTCGTTCTTTCCGTTCTGGATTATTGTTGAGCCGCATTCACTATCCTCTCTTGTAAGATAAGATTACTTCTGTGCCTGGTATTCACTTCACCTTTTATCTCACGGTCTCAAGTGCGAGATAAATTGGCATATATCCTGCTTATCCCACCAGGTAGAAGATTCCCTCATATCAACTTGCATTTCTATCCTGTTGCACATATATCACCTCTTCAATATACTTATCGCAAGCCAAGCACTACGGGTAAATAGTATGCACCTTCATATCGATCTTGCTTGATCTTTATCACTAGGTTCGCATCTGCTCCTCCTCCGTCCTTTCGTGTTTGTATGGGTTCTTGGTTGCAGAAAGCACCTTCCTCTAAACAATGCTGCTGTTCGGAGGCATTACCACGTCGCCTCCTCCTCTACGACCGGCGAACGCGAATGTGAGCAGATGGAAATCAGAGTATGTTAAGGTGCTTGCTAGACGATCTGCTAGTAAAAATCTCGAGACCAAGCAAGTCGAAGCACAGGAATCTACTGCAACAGCTGACAATGATGTCGAACTTGTTACTTCTGCTGGGAAAAGGCCAGTCGAAGCACAGGAACCTACTGCAACAGCCGGGAATGATGTCGATATTATTACTTCTGCTGAACTCCCTATGCTCGACTTCGAAGATGTTAATATGATTATGGACGCTGAAGAGGATCTAATGGATGAAGGTATAGTTGGAGAAACTACTAAATCTCATTCTACATGTGAAGCTCTCCGAAAGCCAATTTCTATCGACCTCACCTCCAAAAAGAGACCAAGGTCTGTTTGTAAGAACGACCCACCACCTATCATATAACACATCTAATGTGCGCTTACTCATATTCAGCAGATGACACAAGACGAGATTCTTTCAACGCAATTGTGACCAGCAATAAACGTGAACGGAAGACCAAGGATTTTCAAATTGCAGAAGGAAATAACCAGAAGACGCAATCGACTGATGAACCCGCGACACCCTTAGAGCCACCCGCATACGCGCCGCCCCGACGAGTTCCTAGATATGATGCAGATTTTGTCTTTAAAGAACGTCATGTCATCAAGACAGTGGATAGCCCCCATCGTCGTCCGTCACAACAAATAAACAGAGCGCACTTACAAGAACTGAATATAGTCAAGTTACACATTCAAAAAGTTATCAAGACTTCTGTTACCGGACAGGGAGATCTGACGCATGATCATTCAACTCTGCGGCGTCATATCCAAAAACTGGAGTATTTCGAAGATGTCAACGAGCTACTTCTCGACCGCTCGCACATTCTTAAGGAGGAAGGTCTACCTAAGATCTATTCTTCTAGAAGCAAACTCCACTTCCCCGAAGACATCATCGTGGATGCTAAAAGACTGGTCCGGACTTGGGAAGCTGGCCAGTTCGATGCGTCTATAGACCGAGGCATCAAGCATGAGAAATTATCCCTTGGCCAAGGCAAGACGCGCTGGGCCCACAGTCTCAAAATGGAAGAGAGTGACCATCGCGATGCTCACGTTCAAGGTCACAACGCTCTCGATAACGGACAATGGTGGTTTTCTAGACTTGCGGTTTTGAGAGATGGTGCTCATGGTGAGATCGAGGCGGGTATCTTTGGAGTCACAAAAGCGCTAGCAATCGCTCTCTCCGGTAAAGGATATGCCAATGTTGATAATGGAGACGTAAGTTAACCTATTCCGCCAGCCAAGTTAAAATACTAATAAAATTCAGGAAATCGAATACGTCGGAACCCCAGGCGAAAAGGGCGAGCCCAGCAGAGGCACCAAGCTCCTAGACTCCAGTCTTCGCAATCGGAACCCTATTCGTGTTTTGCGATGCGTCAACAAAGATTCTAAATATGCGCCAAAGGCAGGTGTTCGGTATGATGGCTTATACAAAATCGTGTCGATGAAACCTCTTGATCCAGACCGGTTTTTAAATAGTTACAAGCTGCAAAGATTACCCGGGCAAGCGCCAATCAGATTTGAAGGGCCGGCGATTAGACCAAGTGCGTGGGAGTTGCATCTGCTGGAGGTTCTCAAAGGTCGGTTTAAATAGAATGCGGGATGTGGTTTATTGTTATAACAGGCATTAATGAGATCGATGCATGATTCATTCAGCTTATTAATGCTCAGTGTAGATAACTAGTTGCTTGTGCTAGGATGGACACGATGTCTGACATTCTGATACATGGCTGCCTTTTATCGTGGAACACTACTCCGCTCTAATAACACTAAATGATCAATCATTGCCATCGAAATGACGTTAAATTCCTTCCCAACCATCCATCCATAATTTTTAGTCATCAATCAATCATATCATATCAGAAGTCAACCTCCATTCCATCCACAACTCAGATAATCCCTCCCGTTCCCACGCTCTATTTCCACAGCCTCTAACGCCTCTCTCTCCACAAAAGTACATGGATGCGCAAGGAAGCATATAGAGCTCTGCTGCTCGGCAGTGGAGTCATCTAACTATCCATTCGAAATCGTAGTACTAGAATTCTCTGATTTTATCTCAATATTCATCCACCCGAACTCATTTCATCCACCCAAACCCATCCATCCCCATAAACGGACGGCGAAAGCTTCGCTGCCCCGGCAGTGAAGTATCGATGTTGGTATATTATCTCACGCAGAGAAGTGGTCGAATTAGAACCAAAGAGTGAAAACAAAATAAACAAAACAAAAGGAAAGGAAGGAAAAGTTATAAGTAATGATCGTCTACATGGAAATCTTCAAGTGCCAGTAGTTCTTTTTGTCTTTTGGAAAATGAGGAAAGATTTTATGGGGAAGGAATCAGCTGTCGAAGGTGATGTTGTGTACAAGATTACTGTAGGGAAGAAAGGGGAAAGAAAGTAGGAAGGAAAAGTGGGAAGTAATGAAAGTTGGAGGGGATGAAAACAAGAGGAATGAAAACAAAAAGAATGAAAACAAAAAGAATGAAAACAAAAAGAATGAAATACAATATCCACAAATAAAGCACATCGACACAGCCTCCCGCAATCAAAGAGACACTGGATCTAAACTCGCACAAATAAAGCACATCAGCACAAACCTTCACAATCAAGGCGACACCGGCCCCGAACTCCCCCTCGAACTCTCCCTCGCATGTCCATGTCCATTCCCATGCCCCCTAACCGCCTGGCTCTGATGCGCCTGAATCTGCTGCACCAACTGCGCCTGCAAATAGCCATTAAACCGCCCCACATCCGCATCCCTATCCCTCTCCTCCACCGCCAACTGCGCATACAGCCGCTGCTGCGTCTCGAGCGCTTCGGCGCGCGCCAGCTGGTGCTCATCGCTGTGCACGTTCCCGGCGACAGATCGACAGGTCAGCGCTTCCCCGCTCATGGTGATGGAGGTTACGACGAGGCCTTCGTACGCTTGTTGTGCGTGCTGGAGCGCGATGCGCGCGTTTTGGGCGGCGGCGATCGTGTTGTGGATATCTGGGATCCGGAGACGCAGGTTGCGGCGGGTGCGCGCGTCGGTGGTGTGTCGGACAAGGTCGACGAGGGTGAGGAGGGTGGAGGTGGCGCGGGAGAGGGCGGTGTCGAAGGCGGTGAGGTTATTGCTGGGGGTGGGTTCGGGTGCGGGGTGGGGAGGGGGTGGTGAGGTGCTGCGGGGTTGGTCGGCTGGATCGTCGCCTGCGGTGACTTGGGTGTCTGTTTCTGGCTGGTCGTTAGATTGCTTAGCTGCGGATGGGGGCCGTGGAAAGCTGTAGCTTCTGGCTCGAGTCGCTTTGGGAGTAGTAGAAGCCTGACTCGTGTCCTCGCGAATGACGAAAGAATCTTCGATCTCAGCTGGACTGACTTCTTCCCCAGCAGCATCTTCCTCTACGTTGATAAAAGCGGTATCGTGAGGATGAGTAGCCTGTACATCTTCAACGTCTGCAGATGAAATTGGTGCCGCTTCGGATTTGTCATTATCTTGACTTTCGGATTCGACATTATGCTCTGTGAGAATACTTGTATCTGCAGCATAGGTAGACGAAAGTTGATTGTTAGCCACCTCTCGAGTGTTGTGATCCCAATCCACGTCTTTGAAGGCCGGCACAACGCTGGTAGAATACGTATCGTCAGAATCATCAACGTTGCCTTCCGCAATAGTGTCGATAACCCCAGAGCCACCTGCATAACTTTCTGGTAAGTCATAGTAAAGACTAAGAACTTCGTCATTTGCGTCTACTCTACCATTAGAGTTGTAAACAGTGGTGGGCGAGACCTTGCGACTGATAGTTTGGATAACCGCAGTCTCCTCCTCGTGGGCAACAACGTTATCACTACCACTGCCTTGCGTGCTGTTAGACAATGTTGCGTAATGCTCGGCACGGCTCTGGCGCCCCGAACGAACCATAGCAGTAAATCGCTCTCTGATTCCTTTACCAGCATTCTTGACTGAGATCATTGTATCGGAATTGGCCAACGAAGCTCCAGAAACCCTTGGAGGTTTTTTCGCTGCGTCTTTGGAAGTGGTTGCATCGCCTTCGGACTTTCTGTTTTCTTTGCGTGTATTCTTCTTTTCGATCTTCATCATGGATGACTTGGTTCTAGCGGAGCTTGAGGCTGTGGGTCGAGCCAGGCGAGAGAATACGGAGGATTGATTGCTAGGTACATTGGCTGCTGGCAGCTTTTCTTCTGGCGATGTGGGCAAGGATGAATTTCGCGGTGGATGAGGAAAAACTCGGAGAACAGGATGGGTTTCTTGTGGGCGGAATAACTTTTCAAAGTCTTGGCTGACCTTTCGAGCTCGATGCTTGCGGGAGAGCTGACGAGCTGGTTGATTGTTCGTGTCGACCGATTCTTTGGCCATAGAAGATACTGCACCGCTGTGCTCAATTAATTGGGGGTTTTCCGCGTGATCATTGTCGTTGGCAGTGTCAACATCTTGACCTTCATCAGATGGTGTGGAAGCACTGTAAACTCCAAATTAGTCGATTGATCATTTCATTTGTAGGTTCACTTACGTAGGGCAGCCGAAAATCACTTTGCCAGCATCTCTAGCAAATCTCATTGTCGGACCAACACCAAGTCTAGTGACGCGCTGCCTCATTGAGCTCACGGTGGCGCTGCCGTTCATGACAACTCCGGTATCTTCTTCTTCTTCATTGTCGATTAAAGTGAATTCTTGGTCATCGCTACTAACGGCAGAGGAAACTGCTGGTTCGGGAGAGAAACGAGACTTCAAAGTCTTGTCGCCTTTTTCTGTGTCCTTATCTTGACTGACGTTCAAACTAATAGATCGAGTGGAACGGCCCCTGTGCGCCACAGGACTGCCGTTTTTCTGACTTGAAATATGGTCAGAAGAAGCAGTACGGCGACCACTTTTGGGAACAGCAAGCGTGTAGTCTTGAACCTCCTTGATTGTAGACTTGCTATGCTTCTCACGAAGAAGACTGGCGCGCGTTGGACGTATAACAGGTGATGACATTTCCGCGTTGCTGTCCAGGTGATCTTTGTCGCGAATGCTACCAGAAGTGCGGTTCATATCTTCGACACTTGACATTCCAGTTTCGCACTCAATCATTGTATCAGAGTCTGAAGAACTGACGGATGGTGGTGCAGCAACAAAGGTACCTTTCGAGGTGTTACGAGAATAGTTTTTCACAATTCTATGTTTTGGCAAAGTTGAAATTGAATCTGTGGCAGCAAACAAGGCACGTCGTCCAAGCGAGTTTTTCGTGCCAGCGAATGGCGCTGCTGGTAAGAGCTTGTCAACGCGTGAGGGCTCTTTAACCTAATAATCGCGCGATTAATGAGTGAATATTATCTCCTGCAATGTGTAAGGCAAGGTCGCCTCGAACTTACCAATGTCATAGGTGGAGTAGGTACAACTGCTGCTGCTGCTTCTGGGTAAGACGCTGCCATGACCTTTGAAAGACTGGAAGGGATGTTTGGGGTAGTATCGTTGGGGGCGCGAAGTGGTTTGTTTATGTGAGCGAGCGCAAGATCCCGTGGTGTTCTCGTGTTAGTATTGCGTCTTAACTCGCGATGAGTGAGTCGTGTCTTAGCCTGTACCGCAGTGTAGGCAATTCTAGGATTTTCCCCGAGAATAATTCGAGGATCTGGAACAAAGCTAGGCTTGACAAAGGTTGGCTTGCTGGTAGATGAACTGCAATTTCTAGTTGTGTTGAGATGGGCTGTTTTCGCGTTTACCAATACACCTTCGACTTCGCCAGTGGTCACCTCGCGGTAGTTAGTCACCGCCATGAATCTGGGGCTAGTGGAGTTTGAGATATTCGTCCAGAGTCCAGTCCGGACTTGTCATCAAAACGTCGCTGTATCCAAAATGTGTGTACCCAAAATCAGTATGTTAGAACCACTAAAACAGAAAACGAACGTAGAACAAGACGATAGTGGAGAAATAAAGTAAAGAAAATAAGGGAGACTGGGCTGAGATGGTGGTAAACAAAAGTTGAGGGCGTCTACAGTTTGGCTCTTGTTTTGAGAAACGGTCTAATCTCGGACATATAGTCGACAAATTAGAGGACAGAATGAAAACAAACTGGTGAATACCTACAATAGCGGTTTGATTTGTAACGCTATCTTAGAAATCCGAAGAACGATACTGCATCCACCAATGGTTGATGAAGTGATATCTGTATCCAAACCCAAATCACAACTCGGCCACGAATCTGGTGCAAGCTGTCCAGCTCTTCGTGTTCGAGGACCTAAATAAAACTTTCCAAGCTTTAGACGTATAGACAGGCTTTGACAGCAACGCCGAAGAAGGTTGTACATACGCTGCTTTAATTCAGTAGGAAGAAAGGTTCAAGGTTATTCTGCACTTGTCTCATGGTATTCAAGATTCACCAATCCAACTCTGGGGTGATAAGAGCAGTATGCATTCCATTGCAACTTCTTATGAAGATTGAAAACATCAGGAAAGGAAACAGTGATAAGGTATAACATTGACACTTCGAAACCCCCTTTTCATTCATGGTAAGCAGCAAAGACATGGCTGGTTGCTGCCAACTTACCAACGTTGGGCAAAGAACGTTGACGTGTGCTCACTTGCCTGTTGCGACTTTCGCAAGGCTATACAATTCACTTTGTATCCCCTCTCTTATCAAAATTCCCGTTGTTTGAGAGTCGTATTATGTCTGCTCTGTACTGAAATCTCGGAGTGAATATGAGGCGACGTCGAATATGATTCTTGCGCGGACCACCGCTGAATCAGCATTTAGTCATCAGTCTTAACGAGAACGAACCCCGCTCCTGCCTCGCGACACCCTTTGGGTTTTGTCTTCTGAGGTTGAATAAAATCAGCAAAATAATCATCTGACTTGATCTAGCAAACTTACAAAATGTAGGCTCAGTTATCCTTCTCTTCAGTAGGCATAATCATTGGGTACACATACTAATACTATCGACGCTCATTAATCCCTCAATTCGGGCTTATCATGCGTTGAGCACTCGGTTCTTTTGATCCCCCTTTCACTCCGTTCCCCTCTCTCCGATTCCTAAATCATAATCAGACACAATCTGTGGCTCACACTGTTTTTCCTTCCTCTTTTCAAGCATCCGACGATTTTCCTCTAACTTCTTAGGCGACAAATTTCTCCTTTCTTCTGGCGGAGTGTATGACAGCGGCAACAAGCTTCTATCTGGATGAAACCACTGCTCCTTTGAAGTCTTGGTACCATCAACACCCCGATAATCAATCTCAGCTTGAGGATCGTAAGGCATGCGATCGAGAAGGGCTTTCATGAGCTCCGGCCGGAGAGACACTGCGTCAACGACCTCGCGATCGGCTGTCAGGGAGCGAAGTATCCCGTCTTTGCCAAGGGCTAAGATGCCGTTGAGGGTGAGATCATGCTTGATATCTCTGAGAATCCGACTGAGCTCCTTTTGGTTTGCCATCTGTTGCTCCTTATGGTGAGATGGTAGCCGAGAAGTAGTGGGGATGTTCGAAGACATCTTCGCGGTGTTGTTTGCATAGATGAATCAATGGGTCTGTTGCTCGAGAAGGTAGATTTGCTTGATAGTCTTACTTGACCGAACATGTCGATACTAGAAGTCAAGTGTGAGGCACAGTATGATGATCTGCGCACAGCAGCTGACGGGCCCCCATCACCCGCATATAGGCAGCACACTCTGCATAATCAACAAACAGAATTGATTCCTTCACGCTGCTAGTTCGCTGAATTGTCAGTGCATACTAGGTATTCCAGGACTGCCATTTTGATTTGGAGGCCATCCGGATGTATTGGTCTTCTTGTACAGTCCCAGGAATCATTGTCGGTGTTCGCCAATGCATTCTCACATCGCGTTCACTCTGAAACCCGATAAGAGTGGGCTTTTAGCGAATACCGACGATGATTTTTGCTTTGCAATGAAGTGCCGAAGTACCGACCACCCACTGGACTTGTACGCTTCGTAGGTTTTATAAGTGTAAGCAGCCCCACGGCACAGGCCAACAAGTAAGGTTGCCGCGTTCCTTGGTTCCTTAGTTCATACCCGTCGTCTACGTAACTGGACAGCTACCCACTACCCACTCTCGCAATTGAAAGCTCAGATCTCAACATCTCTACGAAGGTAGATTTATAACCTCTCAGTCTCCTGTAATCAGCCACCATTCACAGTACACTGCCGATCATCCTCGCAGATTCAATCATGTTCGCGCGACAAGCTTTCAGAACGGCTCAGCCATTGAAGAATGTAAGACAACACCATGCTTCATTTTCGTCCATTGCGCTGCCCCCATCTACGAAAACCCTGGGTTCAGCCTTTCGGATGCATAGGAACACCGATTGAAATAATCAAGGTTATATATGCTAATGGTATGTCTCTATAGCAATTTCGACGATATGCCACAGAGCCCTCGAACAATGGTGGATCAAATACCGCTTTATATGGAGGTTTAGCTGCTGCGGTAGCTGGAGGAGCATACTATTTCCTCAGCCAAGGAGACAACGCCGCCAAGGTAAAGGATGCTGCGAAGGACGCCGAAGCGAAGGCTAAGGCCGCTGTCGGCCAGGGCAAAGAGAAGGTTGAGGGAGCTGTTGGATCATCTGCATTCACAGGTGGTGACCAGGGCTTCATCAGCCTAAAGCTGGACAGTGTAGAGCTCGTCAACCACAACACAAAGAAGTTGAGATTCGAATTACCTGAGCAAGATCAAGTCAGCGGCCTGCGTGTCGCATCTGCTCTCCTCACGAAGTACAAGGGCCCTGCCATGGAGAAGCCTGTTCTTCGTCCTTACACACCCGTGAGCGATGAAGGTTAGAAGGATTCTTCCTTTTCGCCAAGAACATTGCTGACATATTATAGGCGAGAAGGGGTACATAGATTTACTCATCAAGAAATATCCAAATGGACCAATGTCGGAGCACATGCACTGTTAGTATTCTTCCAACCTCACCCTCACAATACCTTTCGTTTATACCCCTCCTTCACTCACGCTTCGGAAGAAGATACTGATTTTTAAATACAGCCATGGAACCTGGTCAAAGATTAGACTTCAAGGGACCTCTCCCAAAGTATCAATGGGAGACGAACAAGCATAACCACGTTGCGTTCATCGCTGGAGGAACTGGAATCACTCCTATGTATCAACTCGCAAGAGCTATCTTCAACAACCCTGCGGATAAGACAAAGGTTACCTTGGTCTTCGGAAACATCAGCGAGGAAGATATCTTATTGAAGCGCGAATTCGAGCATCTTGAAAACACCTATCCTCAACGATTCAGAGCATTCTACGTTTTGGATAACCCACCAAAGGAATGGACTGGAGGAAAGGGATATATCAACAAAGACCTACTGAAGACCGTCCTCCCAGAGCCCAAGTCCGAGAATATCAAGATCTTCGTCTGCGGACCACCAGGAATGTACAAGGCTATTTCTGGTGCCAAGAAGTCCCCTCAAGACCAGGGTGAAATAGACGGTGCATTGAAGGAGCTTGGTTACACCAAAGACCAGGTCTACAAGTTCTAGAGGGAAAGAGCACCATAGATGTTTAGAACCTTCTGTATGATAGACATAGATTTCAACAAGCTCAAAATAAAAACTCCAAGATATTCAACAGTGCAGGGAGCTTTAGCGGGCTCCCTATATCAACAAGCACACAGCCTGCAATACCTATCGTGATGTATACTCACATGCAGACCGCTTCCAAAGAAGGGTTTATTCCCAGGCATCCTTCTTACCAATATCTGCAGGTATTTGCCTAGAACGGTAATTGTGACAAATCTGGTGCTCCATTTTCCCGCGTTATATCCGACGCCCTTAACATAAGCTTCGGTCAAAAAGACCCACGCGTCATTGATAGGAAGCGATTCTCGCAGCTAGCCGTAACTTAGTCGATCCACTATCACATCCAACGGCGCAGATCTATTGCGTTTCTTTTCAAAATTTCTCTATTTTGACTCCACCCTGATATGACGGAGGAGTAATACTCTACTGGGGTCTGTATTTTATTTCCGAGTGGTAGGTTAAATTTCTATTTGACTCATCTGTCGCCGTGGTAGGTCTGTTTTTTTAAAGTACTTCTCTCTTCATCCTCTTATCTGAAATTCCCAATCTTTCGGTCGTCTTGGTGAGCATATCAGGAAAGTTCCAATATGCAGTCCCTACTAGCCCACAGACGCTTTGGACGATTGGTGCAAGAGCAATATGAAAGGGATAAGCATCGCGCCGAGGCGATGCAAAGAGGCAATGCATTGAATACCCAAGCCAACGCCAACGAGGATGGTACCAATGGCCATCGAGCCTCCTCAATCGACACCACATCTTCAACCAACGTCCCCACGCCCGCCAGTTTCGACCCCCGCGACCCAGAGAAAGCAGAACAGCCCGACACGCACTCCCCATCCCCCTCCCACCCCGACGACAATGTCGAAATCCCCGCCGAACGCACCGCCACCCACGCCACCGCGCACACAACCCGCAGTTTCGGCACCCGGCTCGGACACGCGCTCTCCGGCATCGAGGTCCGCGAGCTCTCCGCCCAATTAACCCGGACGCGCACGAAGAAGGGGAAAAATCTTCCCCCGCCGACGGATAAGCCCGGGGAAGGAGAGAAAGAGATTGTGTTTGTAGTGGGCTACGAGAGTGAGAGTGATCCGATGAATCCGCATAATTGGCCGTATACGAAGCGCATTTTCTGCACGATTATGATTGCGAGTATTGGGTTTATTGTGGGGTTTGCGTCGTCGATTGATAGTGCGGCGTTGACGCAGGCGAGCGAGGAGTTTGGGGTCAGTGAGGTGGCGGAGAGTTTGGCTACGGGGCTTTTTCTCGTGGGGTTTGGTTTTGGAGCGTTGTTTGCGGGTGAGTAATGGAGGGGCTTTTGCGAGTGCAGTGAGTGATGGTGAAATACTGATGCTTAGAATTAGGTCCAATCTCTGAAACCATTGGTCGCAATCCAGTGTATATCGTCACCCTGCTCATCTACATGATCTGGATCATGGCATCAGCACTTGCGCCCAACCTCGGCGCACAACTCGTGTTCCGCTTCCTAGCCGGATTCTTCGGTTCCACCCCCCTGACCTGCGCAGGCGGTTCGATATCCGATCTCTGGAACCCGATGGAGCGAGTTTTCGCATTCCCCGTCTTCGCCAATGCCGCATTTATGGGCCCGATCTTCGGTCCCGTGGTCGGTGGCTTCGTAGGACAGTCAAGTCTCGTGAGCTGGAGATGGTGTGAATGGGTATGTTCGATTCGAGTCCATTTTCTGCATCCTCATCCTTGATGATATCTACGTTATGTTAACACCCGAATCCAGATAACCCTCATCCTCTCCGGCGCCATCCTCCTCCTAGTCTTCCTCTTCCAGCCCGAAACCTTCGCCCCCATCCTCCTGAAATGGAAAGCCTCCCACCTGCGCCGCATCACCCAGGACGAGCGCTACGTAGCCGAAGTCGAGATCCGCGCCGACTCCTTTGGCAAACGACTTATGCGCGCCTTGTACCGTCCGTTTATCCTCACTGCACGGGAACCCATCGTCATGCTCTTCGCGCTGTACTTAACGGTTGTGTATATCATCTTGTTCACATTCTTGGATGGTTATACGTATATTTTCGGGGAGACGTATGGGTTCAGTGAGGGTTTGGTGGGATTGTCGTTTGTGGGGATTGCGATTGGTCTTTGTTTTGCTAGTTTGTTGGTGGTAAGTCTTGTCTTGTGTTCCTTCCATCAATCCCGGGAATCCTGTGCTAATCCCATATTCCAGCCCCTCATCTACTACTGGGCGCGTCGCGATCTCGCAAAGCTCCGCGCAGAAAAAGGTCCGAATGCTCGTCTCCCCCCTGAACAACGTCTCTGGTTTGCTATGTTCGGCGCACCGTGAGTTTACCCCCTTCTCGCTCTCCCTGCCACAAATCTAACATTCCCCTCAAGAGCAGTACCCATCTCCCTCTTCTGGATGGGCTGGACCAACTACCCCTCCATATCCCCCTGGTCCGGGCTCGTCGCCTCCCTCGTCTTCGGCTACGGCATCCTCTGCATCTTCATCTCCACCTACCAGTACATCATCGATTCCTACGAAATGTACGCTGCGTCCGCGCTGGCGAGTCTTACGCTCATTCGATATGTGGCTGCCGGGGGTATGGTCGAGGTCGGGATTCCGTGAGTGTTTTTTTTCTTTCCTTTTCGTTTGATGTTCAGTGGATTGTGAAAAGAGCTAGTAGGATGGTGATTTTGCGAGAGTTTGGGAGATCACAGAGAGGAATTCGCGCTAATGAAGATGATTGATAGGTTTTACGAAAATATGGGTGTGCATTGGACACTCACAATATTGGGCGCTATTTCCGCGGTGATGGTGCCGGTGCCGTATCTGTTCTACATATATGGCCCGAAAATCAGAGGATGGTCGAAGTATGCTGCGAGGCATTAAGACGAGGTGCAGCTGCGTTTGTACTCGTGTTACGTTCGTGCTGGATAACGTGTAATATTCGATATGATGACGCCTGCAAGAGAAAATAAAGATTGCGGTGTATTTTTTTAGATTGCGATGTATTTTGTATATAGCGAAGCATAGCATAGCGACAGGCGAGCAAGAGGACATAATGTGTAAATGATTTGATATTAAGTTATAAGCTAGCCAGATCCCGTAATCTTTGGAAGTCATCGTAGTGCACAAACTCAGCTCCGAACTCCGCCAATATGTTAAACACCTGAACGGGATTGTACTTTAATTAGCACTTCCCACAGCATATGTAAACTCCTGCGCCTCTAGAATTCTCAAATACTCCGCTGCATTCCTCCATCTACCACCAAGCCGTCTCAAGCAATGTCGAATAGAATCCAGCGCAGCTTGGTATTGCTGATCTCCGCTTTCCCGCACTAACCATGCGTAGTTCGACGCAGCTGAATATAAAGCGTCCATGATTAATGGACTGACTTTATCTAGATCTTGCTGTGTTGGTGTCCCGTTGATGAGCTTGTCTGCGAATTCTACGGAGCTATTCGAAACGCTCTTCAGCCCGTCAAGTGCTTGGACTGTCATTGCTGCTCTCTCAACACTGGGGGGAGAATTGCCTGCTTTTTTTGTGGTACATGTGTAAGGCTCGCAGAGGGCATTCAGGGTGCTATATATGAGTGCTAAGGAGGTTGCTAGTGTAAGGTATTCGTTGGATTCGCTGGCTTCTTCGTCTATCTTTCGAGCGAGGATTGAGCAATCAATATAGAGTTGAGATGCGATGGTGAAGCGAGTAGTTTCTGAGGGAATGTCTTCGGCATAGTGGTGACGGAGAACCTTGCCTAGCATTACGGATCCTTGGCAGAGGCGTGTGAAAGGCGAGACAGGCTCGCTGACTGGGTTGGATACATATCTTTGAAGCGTCATCTCACCATTGCCCTACGATAGAGTTAGTATCACACTCCATAATCGGGTATACCACCTTACCCATGCAATATCATCAGCAGGTAGAGGGTCCCCATTTTGCGGCTCCTGGGCAGTTAAGATATGGGCTTTACTTCCTATGGAAACCATCCTGCAACAAAGTTAGTGATTAAATTGAACCATTTGACAATCACCGTATCTGAAATCTCCTTAGATTTGGCCTGGGCATATTGTTCAAAACCAGTAGAGCAATTAGCTAGGAAGCGTTGTCCCAAACCGACGGGACTTTTGTGCACTGGGGAGCTAAGGAAGGTTTATATTACCTGTCAATTATGAGGACACCCCACCAAGTACGTATGCGTTCTTCATGCTCAGTCCTTGTACTCTTCCAAAGAGGTCAGTAAGATGTCAGCAATGGACGGGGTAGCATTGCTTACAAGTGGTCCAAGCAATTGAGGAGACTCGTCAAACCCGTTGATACCTAATAGGGTACCATATCGTACACACCAGCCAGCGGACATCCAGGCCGCTGGATATATTGCCTGTCCATACTCATACAGAGTAACAAGGATATTTGATTGCAAAACTAATAGAGAGACCATGCCAGCGGCTTCCATCAGCGCAATGAAACGCTTCGCGGTAATGTAAACTGGATTTTGTGCACATTCAAGCCCATCAACTGGTCTCGAAGTAATGAGCTTCATACAAAGGAAAAGTAGAGCAAGATCTGGTCCTGCTTCCCAGAATGGGTTGACTAGATTTAAATCTAGTCGTTTCTGGGATATAATCGGATACCATTTGTGAACAGTGTTGAAGTAATCTGTGAGCATCGGCTGTATGACCGATACATCTCCCAGTATCTCCAGAACTTCCTGCAAAACAGTTATCAGTCATCAGAGTCTGAGATGTGCATAATACTGAAATAGCAACCGAAGCAGAATATCAAGATTCTTTCGTGCAGGAAACTGGACGATTTGACCTCGTAATCTGTAATTGACTAAACCAAAATAAACTGTTCCAAATAATGGAACAATCAATTGCACAAGCTTCCTATGCACAATCCCCATTGGAACAATAAATTGTATACTTACAATATATCCCAATCACAAGTAGACAATCTTTCATCAAAAATTCGTCTCCCAGTTTCCCGCACTGCAGGACGGACGTCACAGCTATATGATGTGCTCCAACACCCAAGATTGGACGAAAGCGAAAATATGTGTATGTCAACTTACAACAGGTATATCCACAACAGGTTTCGGGACCGGAATGCTGAATCCACAAATCAGCAAAGCACAATCTACCTCCGAACAAAAATAGGAACCGCCTACCCTCCGCTCTGAAACGTCTCGCTATCAAGCACTGCAATTGCAGGAAACCTGTTCTGTATAGTATGCCACGCCGAATCCTGCTGCGGGGCAGTCGTATACGCCTGCACCTGCTGGGCCGGCATACCGTCCGCACCATTGGCCAACGACGACGGCGTAGCAAACGGCGGCGTATGAGCCATTGAGTTCCCCGCGTTTAACCGCCCCTCCAACTCTATAACTCTTGTGCGCAGCGCATTGAAATCATCGGACGTGGGAGCGGGCGAGGAATCCGAGTAGTCGCAGATGCGACCCATGCGTTTGCAGAGAGCACATTGCGGCAGGTCTTTGCTGCATTTGCGCTTTTGCTTCCTGCATGTTGCGCAGGCCTGTGATGCTCGCGGGGCTTCGTTCAATATGTTGTCGGTCGGGATTTGGTACATTGAGGCCATGATCGAGCGGGCGGTACTTATTCAAGAAACTCGTACAATGCGGCCGCTCAGATTGGAAGTAAGGTTAGTTTCGGGGAAATTTGGCAGTTTTGGACTTAGATAAAAGGCAGGAATTGTTTAGCGGGTTTTCTTTTATGGTTAGAGGCACAGGCCACACAGCATCTATCTTCATTGCTCAAGTCGCGAGGACAAGACACACTTCACAAATAGATATTTTGGGTGTAGTCAACAGTACTGAGACGACTTTTTGAGCTCGAAATTATTTCATTTGTAAGAAGCTATCGTAATCCGACATATGGTCAGCTAAAAGTCGAGACTGTAAGGAGCCGTGGTCAGCGCCCGAACTACTACTTATTTCTACTCGGCATAGAACTACTAGCAGAGTCTCCGGCTTTGAAAGTAAACGCAAAGCAATTTAAAATGATACGAAAACCCATTAAGTAGCATCTCCTCCTCCACGAATTCATTGCAAAGCCCTTCTAAACCAAATTTCTCAGATGATCTTGTTCCACCTTAGCTATTCCGTTCCAGCGACGAAGAACTCTTCTGTGACGTCGAAGGTGTTACAGAACTGAGCAGCACAGCATACTCAATTCCCAGAACCGTAGTGGTCTGGGAGTCGACGGCACTTGTTCCCCGATGAACCGCTATACTTGTAGTCATCTGATGTTTCCGTTTCAGTTGGAATAGGGGCCGCAGCGGTTGTGGGAGTGCTAGTTGCTGACACTGCTGAGCAAGTGACAGAGACGGCTACGGGTGCGGATACCGCAGCAAGTATTGGATCGATGTCTACACCTTGAGCTGAGGCGGCTTTTCGTAAGGCATTTATGTAACTTTCCACAGCGGAGTCCTTAATCATTCCATTAGTATCTGTTAAATATGGGAGCGAGCGCTCTATGAAAGGGAAGAGTGCGGCGAAGTGCTTACCTGTGCCGCCTTGATGGCCTCGATCGCCTCAGTTTGTGCCTCTTTAATCGCCTCAAGTTGCTCTCGAAGCATTTTCTTGTCATCTTCGCGTATTTCCTTGTGTCTTTTTCGCATCTCGCAGTCCATTTTGGAAAAGCACCTTTTCCCTCTCACGCCGTTCTTTTTCGCACTGATTTGATATTCTCGCATTTCTTTCACAAACCACTGTAGAGAGACTGCTGTTAGCGTACGTCTTCTTGAACCGACAATGAATGATCATCTGTGACCGAGAGTTCTTCTCATAGATAGGAGAAGCTGTACAGATCTGAAGTAGGGGAAAAAGCCCAAATGTATAACTTACAGTCTCCATATCATCTGCGAAGTCTTTAGGCAATGGCTCTGTGGAACCGATTGAAACCAATCTACTTTTCATACCTTTCGCGATATCATCAAAGAAATTTGTTTCGCGCCCTTCCATGCCTTTCATCTCGTCGACCATTCGCTTCTGGGTCTTATGGTTAACACTCTTCATGAAATAGTCGTGTTTATCGTGCATGCATAGGACGTGTGCACCAAACTTGGCGAGAGCTGGACCGATGGGATCTTTCTCGACAGAAGCAAAGAACTTTTTGATGCTTTTCGTGGTGTCCTCCTTCTGCTGTTCTTCGGTTAAGTCGACGAGCTGCCATGGATATTTTTTCCCGCTGATGCGAGTGGATTGGACAACAGGCGGGTTGTTTGAGGGAGGCATCATGTCTGTATGAGCGAGGCTACCTGGTGGTGAATTGGCCTGGTGCGGCTAACTATAAATAGTGTAAGGAAGATGATCGTAAGGTAAAGTAGTCAAAATATCCACCGAAAAGACGCAGCGGGCTGGCTGGTGCAGATATATATACCCGGGCCCTCATCGAGTACAGTAGTCGTTTAGTGAAGAAAGAATATCTTACCACGTTGCTCTGACCCTTGAGTGAATATAGTATAGCATAATTGATATGGTAAAGATCCCGACGGTGATGTTATGGAAGGCGTAGTTAAGCTTAATCTGATTGCGGGAAAGTAGAGAGAAAGAACGGATGGAGATTGGAACAGTTCTATTCACTTGGAAACTGCCTTGACGTACATGCTCTTCGCAGATGCATCAGACGGGATTCACGGGAAGATGATGTTTCACTCTTCGAATGTGAAGTGATGACAAGATACCACTTCTATCTCAGGGGATAATTTTGGAACACTAATGATGTACTCGTCTGATCATGGCGGTTTTCTCTGATGTTTATAGAGGTGGATATCATTCATGATCCAAACTATGCTGGTCAATGACAACCTGTTCATACCTTACCCTGACGTTGACACTGAACTAAATTCACCTTACTCACAGCATATAATTCCACTCGATACTGGCTCCTAGAAAAGCGGTGTTATTCACTTTCACTCCAATTTATTCACTTTTAGAGAACTGCTGTAGGTCAGATTTGAAGGAACAGCATGTGGAAAGATGAGATGAGATGAGATGAGGGAAGAAAGGGTAAAGGAGATGCACGAGCTAAAACATCAAGCTTAAATGTATGTTCATTGGTGCTTGGTTTGCAATGTTGTGGATGGTGACGACAAAAGTTGGATATGCAGTACAAAGGCGGATGGATGATTTGCTTATGTTTTCGATCACTGCCGTAATGGCGGAACAGTAGCTCTTTTTACTTCGTATCACAGCAGAACAAGAACAACACCAGATACGCTCCTGTTACGTGAAGCAGTGATAGACATTCATCGACGCAGTGCTGGACCAAAGTCAAGTGCTTCCAGATCAATCCAGATAATACAATGCAAGAGGAAAATACGGAAAATGGCAAGTAAAATGCACACGAAGACATTGAATGTATACACTTCGATTATATATTCATAAATGCATTACTGGCATCTAGGATCATCCCTCTATCTATTTCATTTTCATCTTCCCCTCAAGACATCGCTCGCGTGTGTGCGCGTGTGTGCAGGTTCCCAAGCACCCTGAAAACAAAGGCTCAGCCGAAATACAATTTTGGGTGGCTGTGTTTTAAATTTTCTTTAAAAAGCCAATAAGCTCTGGCACTTCCCAAGAAAACGCCAGGAATGACAAAACCAAATGCTAATGAACAAATCTTCAGGCCATTAGGAGGGCAGACCCAAAACGCCTTGAGACCAGATGCATGTTTCTTTTTAGGTAATTGTTGATACATTAATGGAGAAAATCGAAGCTTAACTTCCGCGAGGAGAACTGGGCCATGTTAGTACCGAAATAGTATGGCAAAATAGGGATTAGACTTACGTTGGAGAAAATTGGGGAGAAGTGGGAGAATATGAAGGGCTAGTAGGGGAACTATGTAAAGTTAGCTTAAATCGCATCATTTTTGGTTGTACAACATACTATTTCGGTGAAGTAACATTCCCCTGGTGCTGAGGAGAAGATGGACTCCAATTTGGAGAAGATGGAGAGTAAACAGGGCTGGTAGGTGAGAGCCCTGAGCCCGGCGAGGTTTTATTGCTGGAGAAGTTTGGACTAGTCGGGCTGTAATTAGGCGAAGTGGGAGAATAGGATGGTGAAGTAGGGCTGTACGACGGACTTGTAGGCGAGCCATGCAGATTGGGAGACGTAGGCGAGTAGTTTGGTGACGTGGGACTGTATGATGGTGATGTAGGAGACACAAAGCTGGGACTTGTGGGGCTGTAAGCAGGCGACGTAGGCGTGAATGCAGGACTGACAGGCGAGAAGCGTGGAGATACAGCATAACCAGGGCTTGCGCTTCCCATCATTGGAGAAGTTGGACTGTATCCAGGGCTGGATGGAGAGAACTGTGGCGAAACAGGAGATTGGTTGAACGGGCTTGTTGGAGAGTATCCACCACCTGGGCTTCGAGATCCAGCTCCATAAGGACTCCCACCAAAGCCAATTTTACTACTGTACTCAGTAGCGAAGCCACTTGGGGTCTCTGAACCAGCACTTTGGATAGGAGAGAATGCAGCACCATAATCTGGAGTGCCAAGGTGATATCCACCTTCGTTGAGAGGAGAGCCACTATCGTAAGGTGTTGCAGCACCGCCATCGCCACCCTTGACAGGAATTCCTGCCATAAGACCCATGCGGCTGTTGTCAGAAATGACAGTTTCCAACATCTTAGGATCCAACAAGACATCCATCTCTCCAGTTCCCATAGGTGCGAGCTGACCGAGCATAACGTTTTCAGAAACACCACGGCAGTCATCCAACTCACCAACAGCGGCAGCCTCAAGCAGAATTTCAACAGTCTCCTCGAAAGAACATCTCATCAAAGCTCCAGTGTCTGCACGATTGATACCATGACGAGTGATAGCCATGAGATGACCTCGTGAAGTCATGATGTCGACAAGCAAAGAAAGATGGCGATGATTGACATAAGAACCGTCGAACGCCAGCACAAGGGTCAACTCGCGCATCAAAGCAGCACGAGCAGCCTCGATACCAAACACATCGAAGATTTGAATGAAGTGATTAGAGTAGGTTCTTCGGGTATCGACACCGGGCACGGTCAGAACTTCTCTTAGAGAAGTTCCACTAGTATCAAGATACCATTCTTCACAGTCCTTGTCGTCCTTGCTTGCAATCAATTTACCATCAGGCTTCTCGAAAAGTTTAGCTTCCTTGTTCAGGAAAGCTCGATCAATGCCATTGACACCACGAAGCGTGAGGGTATCAAGGATGTGTGCCTCAAGACGCTTGAGGATAGCATCTTCCTCTACACCGTCTTCATCATATTTGTTGTCGGTGCCGTTAATCATTCTGATACGAATGACTTGCTGCTCGGCATTGTTATCACTGAAGATGACAGCCAAGTCCTTTGGATAGTTCTCCTTGATTTTAAGAGCCACATCATCAACCTTAAGTCCCTTATCCAACATCTTCTGACGGTCAAGAATCAAACGTAGAAGCCATCTTGACTGATTGTCGATTGAATCGTGTTGCTCTTCCGGAATGATGAAGTAAGACTCAACCATATCAATATCATCTTCGATAGTTGTAGATCTGATATCAGGGTCATGGTAAATTTCAGTAGCGTGCATGACGGAACGCAATGTAGTATGCTCGACTGCGCTACGCAACAATTTGGCAGTCTCCTGGTTAGCCCCTGCACCCTCTTGGTAAACAACCATAGATGGTGTCTTGATGTTGGGAGCAATGTTCAAAATCTCCTTCAGACGGGGTACACCAAGTGTGACGTTCTTTGAGGAAATACCAGTGAAATGGAAAGTGTTCAACGTCATTTGCGTAGCCGGCTCTCCGATAGATTGTGCAGCAAGGACACCAACCATCTCACCTGGGTTGACCAGGGCTCTGGTGAAACGACTCTCTAATTCACCAAGGATATGCTCAAACGCGAGCTTGTTAAGGTGCATCTTGAGTGCGACACGCTTATAGGCAAGTCTGGAGCGAACTTGAGCCTTGATGAAAATCGTAGCGTTATGCTGAGCTTCGAGCGATAATGGATCGTTGCCTCGGACAATAATCATGCGATCAAGTAACTGCTGCACTCTTGGAATGACATCCCTAGGGTGTAGATCACTTCGCTTTTCGTCTTCTGTTCTAAATAGTCTTCTTGCGCTGTCGATGATGCGCACAATATTCAATGGGAGTTGGAAGTTGTCGTCATCCTTGTCCTTGGTTCTAGCACGTTGGAAATCACGTAGTGTTTTCCTGTCTGCTACCAAAGCCTCCCATTCTTGATCAAGCAGCTCTTGTGTCTGCGGATCTCCGCGCATTTCATTGGCATGTTCCAGAAGCTCGGGAGCAATGGCATCTGACATGATGTCGAGACGATAACGGTCCTCGAATGCGGCGTTGCTGATGTTGATATGATCGACCTTTTGTTTTTCGATGTAAACACCATCCAAACCATCCTCACCATAGACAAATTGTACAATGTCGCCAAGTGAGTTTCGGACTGTACCATCGTATTTCGCCATAACATCTTCAAGAGCCTTAACAAGACGACGTTGGATGTAACCAGTTTCTGCAGTCTTGACTGCAGTATCAATCAAACCTTCACGACCAGCCATGGCGTGGAAGAAGAATTCAGTGGGGGTAAGACCTCGAAGATACGAATTCTCGACGAAACCTCTCGATTCAGGTGAGTAATCGTCCTTGGTGAAATGCGGCAGAGTTCTGTATTTGAAACCGAACGGAATACGTTTACCCTCAACAGACTGTTGACCCACAAGCGCAGACATCTGGGAAATATTGATAGTAGATCCTTTGGAACCAGAGCGAGCCATTTGCACAGCGTTGTTGATATCCAAGAGACCATCCTCAGTCTTAGTACCAGCCTTGTTACGTGCTTCGTTCAAAGCTTTAGAGACCTGACTCTCGAAGGTTTCTCGAACATTCATACCAGGAAGAGACTCAAGTTGATTGCTTGTAGCCTTCTCTACGAGTTCAGTAACCTCCGCCTTCTGCTTTGCAATGGCTTCTTCGATCTTCTTGATGGTCTGCTGATTAGGAATCGTGTCACCGATACCAATACTGAATCCGTTGTGGAGAAGCCAATAGTTGACGACTCGTTGACAGCCGTTGAAGAAAGCCATGGCAGCATCTGAGCCTTGCTCATTGAAGACAATGTGAACAATACCACCTCCGGATGCTCCGACATTCTTCTTGGTCAAGAGACCAAACATGAGCTCTCCCTCACGAATCATAACTCCATCATCCTTTAACGGGGCATCCTCACGATTCTCATTAAGACTGACGCTGTTGACAATCTTTGGAATAATCATACTGACGACTTGCTTACCAGTCCATCTTGGTCGAGGTTTTAGGATAGCAGGCTGAGGAATCACGCCGTCCCATTCTGGAACCCACAGCAAGATGTTCATCAAGTGTTCTTTGGTGATGAACACATCTCTTCTGCACATCTTGTAGATACCAGCCAATGTATCTTGGACAATACCCATTAGAGGACCGTTTCGTTGAGGAGAGACAATGTTCAGTGGTACCATACAAAGGTTCATGACCTCAGCACGAGTTTCCTCTGTCTGTGGAACGTGCAAGTTCATCTCGTCACCATCGAAATCTGCGTTATAGGGGGAGGTGACAGAAAGATTCAATCGGAAAGTCGAATAGGGCATAACACGGACTCTGTGTCCCATCATAGATTCCTTGTGCAAAGAAGGTTGACGATTGAAGATGATGAAATCACCATCAATGATATGTCGCTCGACTTTCCATCCATACTCAAGAGAGATTGCCCCAGCGCGCTTATGATGCCGAAGATCGATACGAACACCGTCGGAACGAATAACATACTTAGCACCGGGATGCTCATCTGGACCATTCTTGACCAGCTGATGCAGTCTATCGATGTTGAGTGGAGTTACGGTTTCAGGATATGTCAAAATTCTGGCAATACTTCGTGGCACACCAACCTCGTCGAGCGACAAGTTGGGATCACCAGTAATGACAGTACGAGCAGAGAAATCCACACGCTTTCCCATCAAGTTTCCACGAAGTCGACCTTCCTTTCCCTTTAGACGAGCTCTGATAGACTTGACAGGTCTGCCCGACTTTTGTAGAGCTTGTGGCTGTCCAGCAATATCGTTGTCCATGTAAGTTGCAACATGGTATTGAAGCAAAGCCTCAAAATCTTGTAAAATGTGCTGAGGCGAACCTTCTTGTTGTGCTTGTCTGACATTGCCGTTGGCACGAATAATATCACCCAATTTGTACGTAAGATCATCCTCTCCACGCATTCCTTGACCGGTACCGTCCATAGAAATACTTGGTCTGACAGGTGGCGGTGGAACGGGAAGGACAGTGATAATCATCCATTCAGGGCGAGCATAATCTGCGTTCAATCCGAGGTCTCGAATCTCTTCAGTAGATATACTGCGGAAGACGTGCAGAGCCATTTCAGGAGTGATCTGTCGCTTGTCAGGAGAGACGGTCTCGCCGTCCTCATCCTTGGGGACCTTCCAGGTACCCCACAGCTGCAGAGCCGTTTGTCGTACTTCAGGTTGAGTATTTCCACAGCCTCCGTGAGACCTCTTTACAGCCTCCTTTGGGTCTCCGTTGAACTCCTCTTCGTTCATTGTGACATCACTATCGCAAATCATCTTAGGCTTGCAGAGCTTCCATATTGCCTCAAATCTGCGTTTCGGATCGCGAATAGAAACGGCTGCCTTGTAAGCTGGGTTGGTCTGATTTCGTGATGTTAGCACAATTGTACACGAACACGCGTAACCTCCTCCAGGTTAACTGACCCTGTCCAGTAGTACTCTACCACAGTTGTGGCAGACCATTTCCAGTAGTTTCTTGACCTTTTTCAAGAATCCTGGGTGGTAAACAGGTTTGGCCAACTCGATATGACCAAAATGACCAGGACATTCAGACATATTTTGATCACAAGTAGCACATTTAAATTGTCTATCGATGGAACCGAGTCGAGGATCGTTGAGACCTTGTTCCCGAGGCTTCATCTTGCTCTCATCCATAGTTTCTGGGTATAAAATGTGGGCAACACTCATATTCTTAATCTCCTCTGGAGAAAAGAGACCGAATTGGATCTCTTGAATCGTGCGCAAAGGCGCATCTGAGTGAGCAAAATTAAGATTCGCCATGTTGACGGTTGTTGAAGAAAGTTGACAAAGAGATGAGGTTGAAGTTGAAGTTTAAGCTGGGTGGCGAGCGGTGATCTAATCAGACCTAAAAGTCGACGTAAGAACGCGATTTTTATCTCAAAACTATCGTCGCAGTGCTCCAACCTAGATTCTATACCAATATCAAACGGGCTATATGTGCAAGATATGCGAGAAGGTCGAAATAGGGAAGGGCGCAGGAGGCCAGGCCGGAGGCCTGAAGGACAATTTTCGATATCTCCGACCGTAAGAACTGGAGTCCTGTGGAGAAGACGTTCAAAGGAGTGTATACGATATCTTCCTCGTTAGAAAGATCAGCAATGAGGAATCCACGTAGATCTTCGTGCGATCCCACAAGTTGACGAGTGTTGTTGATGGAGGTGGATGGGTTCGTAAGGAAGAGATTCCTTTGACAATCGCGCAAAGAAGATGATGGAGGCTCTCAGGAAATTCGGTAAGCCAGATTGGGTTAGACCAGTAGTTTATTCTTGTGGGCCAATAACAAGCGACATGTGTGATGGCTAGTGTGTTTCAAGCATTTACCCCGACTTCATTCATAGAGATTGTCCCAATGCGGCGATTTACCGTTTCTCCTTTGAACTATCTGCCAGATGAAAACAGCTGCATCTAGAACGATGAAAGAGGACAATTTTAGTTAGGGCACGTGAAAGGTTACTTTCAAAGAAGGAACTCTGTGGTGCAGAAGTCCGACTATTCTGGAGTGGTATGCTACTTGGTATGGCAACTGGGTGTCAATTTAATCTCGGACGATACATTATACGAGTAGGGAATTCATTCATTGATCTGGGACAAGGTATCGCGGTTGGTCACTGTATACTTCATTCACCAGCCAAAAGCGTAGAGGGGACGAATATGGGACACTGGTACCAGCAAGTACCTATCAGCATGATATTTTCACTATTAACTACTTGATCAAGAAGAATGATCAGTCTATTTGATCCTTTATAAGAAATTTTAAATCAAAGTACCACCGTTCCATTTTCGCTCTTGGCCGTCTACGAGAATCGCTACTTCATAGTAACAATTTCCTCTGCGCTTGTAGGATGAATAGCCACACAGGCATCGAAGTCACGCTTTCTCGCCCCCATCTTAATAGCCACACCAAAGCCTTGCAACATCTCTCCCACGCCTAAGCCGATCAAGTGGAGTCCCACAACCTTCTCTTCCGGTCCTTCGCAGATAATCTTGAATTCAGTTGGGAGATGCTCCTTCTCTTCGGCTGGGAAGAAGTCATAGAACATAGCGGCGAACTTAGTACGGTAAACTTTAATATTCCCTTCGCCATATTTGGCGATTGCCTCTGGTTCTGTGATGCCAATGGTACCAACCTCGGGATGAGCAAATACCACAGTTGGAACCAAGCTATAAGAGAGCGCGGATTGCGCGAACTGCGGAGGTCCAAATATGCGGTTTGAGAGCTGTCGACCAGCCGCAATAGCAACTGTTGCGTATCAGATGAAGGATCCTCTTGGTGAAAGGTTTACATACCAGGAGTGAGCTCCAATTGTCCGGTCACATCTCCCAAGGCATAGATACCTTGGACACTCGTGTTCTGGAAGCCGTCCACTTTGATGTAGCCTTTCTCGTTCGTGTCTACTCCCACAACCTCTAGGTCTAGGTTCTCTGTTGCCGGTTTTCTTCCTACAGCCCATAGGAGCTCGTTAACCACCAAACCCTTGCCATCGTCGTCGTCCCATCTCAGATTCAAGACTTTCTCTTCAGCTTTCTTCTTTCCACTAAACATCTCAACTCTAGCAAATGTCTTATATCCCCTGTGGATTATAATGCCTGCTGCTTCGTATGTCTTCGTCATCGTCTCTGAGACCATCGGGTCGAACTTTCTGAGCAATTTATCTCCTCGGATAAACATATGCACTTCGATGCCACCAATTGCATTTAGCATCCCTGCCATTTCAACTGCAATGTACTAACACATGTTAAACATGGCCTGAAGACGAAAAAGATATACTTACACCGGCACCGACAATAGCAATCTTCTTCGGGAGTTCCTCAAGCTCGAAGAATCCTTCATTGGTGATTCCATGCTGTCCTCCAGGAATACCTTTCGGTATGATTGGGTATCCACCGGTAGCAATACAAATGTGATCGGCTTTAAAAGTTTCCACACCACTTCCATCTTCTAAAGACACAGAAATAGTTTGAGGCGATACAAATTTGGCGGTTCCATGAACAAGTGTGATACCTTCGCGAGACCAGTTCGATTCATACGCACGATTAAGACTTGCGATCTTAGCATCGCGTTTCTGCTTGAAAGTAGGATACGAATATGCGATATTAGTAGGTGTGTCGTAGCCATAATGGCGACTAGCTCGGAGAGCTTCAGAAATGGAGGAGAAATTCCAGGTGTGTTTCTTGGGTATGCAGCTAATAGAATGTGAGAAATATTCACAAGTGATAGAGGCACAAAAGCAGTATTGAGAACATGACTATAAACCAGAACAATCACATAAAAGCAAAGCAGAAATAGTCGCATGAATAGAAAATTTGAATCCTGTTAAAGTCTCTCGTCCCATTAAGATACTTATCACCCATTGATTGAGTCACTCGACTTAAAAGCTCCAATCCATGCCGGCCTACTACACAGGCTCAACTACTACCCGTTCCTCCTCCAGGTTCTCCAACGCTGATTTATCATGATCTTGAAGAATCGGCGAAACATACCCAACATTCACACAGCATCCACCACTCTTCCCGTCCTCCACAAGCAAAACATTCTTTCCCCACCCACCCTTTTCTATCGGCGTCGCTGCTCGTCTCGCTGTCCCGCTCCCACCACTACCACCTCCGATAACGATATAATCAAACTCCTTCACCGCACCCCCTGAATTGCCATTCATCCCCGACATTTTTCTCGTCAGACCCGCACGTGATATGGGGAGTGCGGATTTGGCGACTGAAGAAATAGCTGAAAGCGTGGTTGCTGATGTTGACGAAGAATTCGGGTCTGAAGTTACTATTGTCAAGTTCGTCGGGGGCAAGGAGCCAAGCGAGAGAGTAAGCGGGGGAGGACGGGTTTGCGTGGGCGAAGACATCTTTAAAGCACCGGTAGTACGTAGTGAATCGTCGATAGAGGGGAATGTGAGGGGTAATTATTACACCAGTAGTTTGGATGGGAATGTAAGCAAAGTAAATTGGAATGAGACGATGGGTCGGGTTGGTCGGGTTGGTGCAGGTCAGGAATGGCTTAGTATGTTGGTATGTAAGCGCTCCGCAGCATGTGGAAGTATAATGAGGCGTTTTTGTGCTTCCCTCATATCTAGGACCTCCATGCACTTTATACTTATGCTCTCACAAAATGTAGTCGTGTATTATCACAATCATATGTTGGTAAGATAAGATAAAGGGGTGATTTGCTGGGCCGACTTGTGCTAGATCACTGATATCTTGATGTGTGAAGTATTAATTGGTTGAACCATGCATATCAAGTATGCAAGGCAGTGGAAGTACCCACCACAGTTCGCCTTGTCGCCATATACGCCGAACCGTTCCTTGAACTACCCTCTAAAAACGCCGATGTGTTGTACTTTATAAAAATGAGGTCGTGAAAATTAACGTTATTGGCGTTTTCTACCTTTCTTTTTTCGCGGCAGTTCGTCGGCGCTTCCGATAGCTTCCGTATCCAGCTGGTGGTTGGTAGGGCTCTTCCTTCTCATCTCGCCTCGTCCTACCGCCACGAATTCTTCCTCGCTTTCGCTATCTCCGCCATCAAGTTGTACCGGCATCCTGAAAGCATTCTCCTCCTCAACTATTTCACCCTTGACAGGCTCCACTGTCAGTACATCTACGTCTTCATCTTCCAGATCCAATCTCCGTTTGTGAATTTCTTCCTGGGGATGGATGTCAAATTCGTCTTCACGCTCAATGTATTCGACGTTTTCTTCCACTTCTGCGAAATCCGGTGCCAACGCAGACCACCTTTGCTGTGGGATAATCGACCAGATATGTATCCTCCCGGACTCCAAGCCACACGCAGCAATCATGGGTCTATGTGGATGCCATTCAACCACTCCATGTTCCTCCTTCGGCCCCTCTAGAATCTTTACCAAACTCCCATGGTTCCTTTCCCATATGTAAATGTCATGGTTGTTGTATGTAGATGCAGTCACATATTCGCCAGTCGCGCTAAATGCAACATGATTCCAGCTCAGTCTATTAACCACATCTTGGAATTTGTGCTCGACCTCGATATCGATTGTGTCGGGATCCAGGTCTTCTGCTGACAGATTTGGCATTTGGATCGTCCTTATGATTCTGTCCTGCGCATTGACTACCACATCCCTTCCTGACGTTGTAAGTCGCATGTAGATCAATACTCCCTGGCATAATTTCGTAGAATATATCACAGTCCTCGTCGCGACTTCAATGATATTAAGCCATCCTTTATTCGTGCCCGAAAGTATGTGATCTCCGGACGCAGTGAAAATAGCTACTGTCGTCGTTTGCTTGACCTCTTGTGCTGCTTGCTTAGGCTCATCTTCAGCATAGTGCGTCCTCTTCTTGATCGTAGATGGCAAAGTATATCTCACAGCCTCTGGATTCGTCAGGTCTACTAATAACGGCGGGTCTTCAAAAAGAGAAACCAGTAGCTTCAGACTTTCGATTGCATGTCAGCATTTGCCATTTCCCTACCAGCCCAAACATGTAAAATGCGACTCACTGCGTCCAAGGATGGAATTCTGCAAGGTATACGGGTGCCTCGAATCTCACACTCCTTATGATACTCCCATCCATCAGATCCCAAACATTGCATGTCCAGTCCTGACTTGAAGTGAGAAGGAATCTACCATCTCGCGACCAACTCAGAGATTGAACTTGGCGCGTGTGCCCCTTGAGTTTCCGTGCTATGCCATTGGTCTCGACATCGAAAATAACGACAGTGCCGTCTGTACGGCCAGCGGCGAGGAAATCGCCCTTTCTACTAAAACGGACGCAAGTCGCATGGCCACTGCGTAAAGTAAGTGTTGTAGATTCTGGATAGTCTTGTGCGAGGACGAATGGGTCAGTTAAAGAGAGATTCATGGTATGATGATTAGTGTGAAAGGAAAAACGAATCTACAATCGAGCGGAGAATTGAGGGACGACGACCACAGCCTTGCTCGCAAGTCTGAGCAGGCACGACAGGGCTGCCCACCAGCCACAATTAACCTTAGCCACACCAAGCCCCTACCGGATCTAGATCTTGTCCCCGATTGCGCTTCTCTGTTTACAGTTCTCTACGGAAGTACTGTGCCATATTCCAAATTATACGGCACATACTCTCTAAGATGGCCAACATCACAAAATACTCAATGGTGATAGGCAGCTTGTATTCAGGTTTACTGCCAAGCCCTACAAGTGTGTCGCAGCAATGTGATGTGCCATTGAATCACTTCCAAGCTTAGTTTACACAGCCCACGTTCACAGAATCATCATTCACAGAACCATCAAACTTACAACTACTTCCTCACAGCAACTTCAAGATGTGCTTCGGAAACAAGCTGAAGGGAGACGGACCTACAGGTTTGCACGACGGTACCTTGAACTCCCGCCCTATCGAAACAAACAAAGGAAGACCGACATCAGTCAAGATGCCGCAGAACGACTCTTATGCGCCACCCGCGGGTCCTCCACCATCGCATCAATCGCATCAACAACCTTACAATGACCAGTATGTTGCCCCACCGGGACCACCACCTTCTCATGAATATGCCCCTCCTTCCGGCCCACCTCCATCGCATGCTCAAGTTCCATATCACGACTGGCAAACGGCTGTGCCAGATACTTCTCTGCTACCGCCTCCTCCATCTCTCGGGCATCAGCGCAGTTCTGCGAACAATGCTACCGAGGAAGAAGCGCTCCAAGGAAAGGCATGGTGTGAGCAGAATCCTCTAGGGCCAGCGATTCAATTTCCACAAGCTGCTCTAGAAGCTCTTGCGGCAGGCAATATTGGCGTCATCAAACCTCGGTCATACAATGGTGACCTCACAACTTTGCGACCGGGGGTGTGGGCTGGCAAGACCAAGTCAAACAGCAAAGACTCATCTATTATTTCTACACTCCCTCTGTATTCCGTGTATGAGCACTCTCCTTTAAGAACCGAGATGGGAAAGACAATTTACTACGAGGTGAGAATTTCCAACAGAAATCGTGGAGAAGTCAGTCTGGCACTCGGCTTTGTCGCCCAGCCGTATCCAACTTTTAGGCTTCCCGGCTGGCACAGAGGTTCTTTAGGTGTTCACGGGGATGATGGCCACAAATACATCAATGATCTATGGGGAGGCAAAGACTTCACTACGCCCTTCCGACCAGGCCAAACCCTCGGAATCGGTATGACGTTTACGCCTAGAAATTCTGACAAGCCGCCTGCATATGAGTCGGGGCCAGCCCAAACCACAGCCACAACCCCAATCAATGTCGAAATATTCTTCACTCGTGATGGTAGGAAAGATGGTGGATGGAACCTACACGAAGAAGGCGATGCCGTAGAAGATCTACCTGTTACTGGATTGGAAGGCATGCATGATTTGTATGCGGCTGTCGGGTCCTTTGAGAATGTTGAATTCGAGATTGTCTTCAATGAGGGAGAATGGATGTATCATCCGTAATTGATTGGAGTCAGAGGGCTTGGTAGAAACGACGAAGCAGGAAAGCATGGATTTGGTTCAAATTAACAAATATAATTATTATTACTTCTAGTGAAACAACTTGTTCGAACCATGAATAAATCGCCCTTGGGCCAAGTCTGGTTGTTTTCCGCGGTCTGTTTGAATATATTCAGTCTGGTTCTGTAGCGTTTTTTTTCTCTCTTACGGATCGTTCTCGAGCACTCCTATCAATCGCGTCTAAAGGCCTCGGCCCCAAGGTTTACTGCAGTCAAATGAGTCATCATATGTTGCTCTAGACTGAACCATGGAACCGTGGGAAACACTTCACAACGAACTTTTGATCTAATCAGATCAAAGATCATGTGAATGATGAACCATACTTCATGTTGCATGGTCAAAGTGCTTGGGATCACAACCACTTCCGGCGAGCCTTATGGGGGAAGACCACGTTATTGAAGTTCTGGAAGACATGCAGCTCCTTGCCTGATACTCGATCTCAATATGCTTCTAGCCCAGTTCGTGTTACGCTAAGCTCCCGCCTGATTTCGGCATGTATCTTACTTTCCTCTCGCCGAGCTCAGAATCGTTAGGCCTGTGTGCAGTAGTAGCAATACTTCTCCCATTTTACACAATCGAGACTCACTGATTACGCTAAGATAGCGCCAAAGCTGTTACTGTAGCGTTTAGAAAATGCACGAAGAAAGGATAAAGCGGCTACTAGAAGAGGACAAAATGTTCTTCGAGGGGAAGCTTTTGTGTTTTTGGTTGCCTAGATGACTAGTTTTCTGCCGGTTTGCAGTCGAGGGGAAGCGAGAGCGAAGACCTGCACAACCTGTGTGTCTTAAAGGGAAAAGGAGGTTTCGCGTAACTGTTATACACCTTCGGTCAAGTACCATGGTAGTAACCTTGTGGCTACCCTCAGAAGAGGGCAGGCTAGTCGTCGGTTTATGTCCAAATGGACAAAATCGACGGGCGGTCCAGATCGGAACCTAGGGAGTTATAAATTGTTCCTTATCCATCTATCATCCTGTCTTGCCTCTTCTCTCTCTACCCGCACGAACATACTACAACTGATACCCCAACTTCCAACAATCACTTATAACTTCTCTCATCATTCATAGCTTCTTCTACCTATCATTCTTAACTTCTATTATCGTTCATAACTTCCAACAGTGATCCTTAACCCACTTAACATCTACATCTCTACCACCAACAAGATGTCTTCTTCACCTGATGTCTCAGCCATCTCCAAGATCATGGAACTGGCAGCAGGACCAAACGCCATGATCGGTGAACCCGAATTCAGATACCACCAAAACCTGAATTCAGTATGGTCGGCCGACCTAATCGTCGACTACTACGACAACAATGGTGTCATGAACACCATTTCCATGACAGGTCAAGGCCAAAGGAAAGCTGGTGCTAAGCTCGAATGCTGCGAGTTCATATACAGCAGACTGTCCGACCTTCTCTCCCCACGCAGGGGAGAATGTAAGTTGTCTTCTTTCTCAACTCTGCTTGCTCCCCCATGAACTAACAAGTGTAGGCAAAATCATGAAATGGCAAGAGGGAAAGGCTGCCGAGAAAGGTAAGACTACTGAAAAGGCAACGCTCGCTAAGGAGACTACTGCTTTGGAAACTACTTCGGTAGAATCTCCTTCAGATGGATCTGCTTTGGATTCATCATCGTCCACCTCTACCGACTGTAAGTAATCTACCCCCTTTCTAATCTAACAACCCTGTCATCATCTAACACCCTTATAGCAACCTCGTGGCCATCAACTCCGGAAGTTGAGCCACTTCCCGTGCCACCGACATCAAGACAGCGAGAGCTGTATAAAAAAGGTGTGCGACACACCCGCCGCCTCTTTGAAACGGCTACATGGATAAACAATAATTCGAGCTCAACCTCCAGCTCCTCCTCCTCCTCCTCCTCCTCCTCCTCCTCCTCCTCCAACGAGCTGGACACCCAGCTCCAAAACCTCAACATCAACACTCCTTCCCCACCCAAAGGCCGAGTCTACATATCCTTCGACCTCGAAGCCACCACCAACCGCTACAACGGCCACCCCAGCGGCACCCCCACCCAACTCGGCCTCACCATCTTCCGGGGCACCCCCTCCAACCTCTCAGCTCTCACCTCTGGCCCCCCCACCCGCGCCCTCACCACCAGCACCTCAATCCAATTCCTGCACTACCAATTCTCCGAATTCACCCAGTACCGCACGCGCGTCGCCAAGCTCGCCAAAAGCGGGCCCTTTCTCTTCGGACGCACACAAGTCGTCCCCATCGCCGAGATGGACGCCATCTGCCAGGGTATCGTGGAGCGGGAGTCCCAGCACGGGGAGATTGTCCTCGTGGGCCATGCCGTCATGCACGATATCCGGTATCTGCAGGTAGCGGGCATCTATGCGTTCTGTCCGTATTTTGTGGGCGTGCTGGACACGCAGCAGATGTTCCTGGACGAGTACGGCCGGGCAAAGGGGCTGAATGGGTTGGTGGAGGGGTATGGGGGGCGGATGGAGGGGTGGCATAATGCGGGGAATGATGCGGTCTGGACGATGTGGGTGGTGATGAGGAGGGTGGGGGAGGGGAAGGGGGAGGTGGTGGAGAGGATGGAGGAGAGGGAGAGGAGGAGGGAGGAGGAGAGGAGGAGGAGGGAGGAGGAGAGAGTGAGGAGGGCGAAGGAGTTGGAGGAGGAGTGGGAGGCGGTGGAGAAGAAGGGGGGGAAGCCTTGGGTGGTGGGGGAGGGAGGATGGGATTGGGGTCGCGGATATACTGTTCCGGTTAATTATAAGTGGTAGATGGGGGACTTGGGGGCTAATTGATGGTTGGAAATATATTATGCTAATGTCTTGGTAATATTTATGGTAATTAATGTGTTGGAGCAAAAATTAGAATACTTACCGGACAGGAGTAGATGGCGTTAGCAAGCAAACCCAATACAATGAAACTTTTTAATAATCCTTCAAACTCTACACGCTACACACTTGCACAACTTGAGAGTCAAGAGCCAGCTACATGCTCCTACACAATATATTCAGCTGACCTATTCCGAACCTCTTCTCTTTCCCAGTGCCATCCTAGTCGCCCTTACAACTACAGATCCCCGTCTCTCCCACCCTCACCCAACACAGCCCTCAAGCAAAGTAATCACTACCAGCGCCGAGCTTCCACCATGCGATATTTGACTAATATATACATACACACATGTGACCAGCACAGCTTCCCTCACAGCCTCCGACCATGACCATCTATCTCACCTTCTGACACACTATAATGGACTATGACTATAGTTTATAGATAGATATCACATCATCACACCACGTCCAGTCCCCTCACATCACATCATCACAAATCATACCATCCCATTCCATCTCAGCGAAGTGAGAATCATGCAAATATCTTCTCTGTCTATTCTAATCTACAGACACACTCTAACCCTCACCCTCACCAGCAATGCGCCTCCCAATCTCCGAGCCATCTTCATCTTTTTCCTTCTCCCACGAACCTAAAAAATGCTAGCTAATGCTCCAATGTAAATGCTCATACTATTAGATAACTTCCATTCCAAAGTGGTGAAGGAAAAAAAAAACCAGAACTTTTGATAGGGGTATCGGGTATCATTGCCATGACCTCGTGTCGCCGTCCGATTCTTTTTGTGTAAAAGAAAAGATTATACCCGCCCACCTTGCTCATTTTATATTATCTTTCTTGTTCCTCTCATCTTCGATTATTTCCACCCTTTATGACGTCGCATCCATAGGACTTGCAGAAAAATATGCATGCTTCTGACTCCCATCAACAAGCAAGCCCCCCACCCCCTTTACCCTTCCCCCCCCCTTCACCCAACCGTCGCCTCCTCATTCTTCCCAAACTTCTGCCCCCCCTCCAACTTCTCCTTCTTCTTATTCTCCACCCACGCAGCAATCTCCATGACCGCCTTCCTAGGATGTTTCTTCCTCGTCAACAAAAACCCCTGTATCTCCGCCGGACTAAACATCAGATCCTCGACATGATGCGAGAATTCCCTGGCCATCAACTCCAGCTCGCCCGGCCGCAACACATCTTTCGCCTCGCCGAGTTTAGTCATATGCTTCGCAGCTGAATCCGGGGTTCTAGAACACGAGGTCTTCGATCCCTTTTCCGTTTCCGTCTCGGCTCCGTTCTCTGACTGTGCGGTAGAAGGTGTATCAGGCGGTGTGAGAGGGCGTTTCTCTGAGAGGAGCTTTTCGGTTTTCTCGGCGACTGTGGCTGCTTTCTTCACGTCCGGAGACTTTGGTGGTTGGGGCGCAGGGTTCGGGGCTTTGTGTAACGCAGGCACGGGCTCACGTGGCGGATCATTACTGTACATGCGCTTGAAAATTTCTTGGACTTGGTAGCGAGTGGCGTTGGTGAAGGCAACCTGGAGGTCGACGCGTCCTGGTCGGATCAAGGCTTCGTCCAGCTTTTCTGGGTGATTAGTAGTCATTACAAGCACGCGCCCTTCATGCGAGGCTACCCCGTCGATAATCTATTGTTTTTCAGCTCTGCAGGGGAATGGATCGAGGGAGGCAACCTACGTTCAACAAGCCAGACAGGGAAATTCCCTTCTTCTCGTCATCCTTTTCTTTCCCTCCTGTAGCTTTCTTGTGTGCTTTTCTCTTACCGCTCTTTCCACGCTTATTTGCCTTGCTGTTTTTCAAAAGGTGTTGAGTGAGTATGACGGCTAAGTCTTGCTTCTCATCGATAGGAGGGTCATCATCTTCGTCAGACGACTCATCGAGGGTCTCGTCTTTAGTTTCCACTCGGGTCAAGCCGGCTGTGTCAATATCTTCGAGTAACACGATACATCTTGGAGGCAAATGCGTGAAGAGATTTCCCAACTCTTCCTCCGTAAGAGTTGGTTCTAGTAAACTGACCACGTAGATATTCAATCCGAAAACTCCAGCAAGTGCGAATGTGAGGGATGTTTTTCCTGTCCCAGGCGGTCCATGAAGCAGATAACCGCGACGGTAAGGAATTCCACGAATAGCATACCAGCGCGCAGTAGATGGATCGAGGTACTCGTTGATGTCTAGCATAACTTGAAACTTCACATCTTCGTCCAGAACCACAGTGTTCATAGGTCTGCAAGGCCGTCTGGCTACCTCAGTCCAAACCGCTCGACCTCCCCAGCTTCGACGTTCCTTGGTCGCCGGTCTTCGGATGACGGTTTTCGCGCTGTGGTTTCTGTGGGCATGATCTTTAGCTTCTTGGAGGAAGCGCTTGATCGGGTCCGTAGAACGACCAAAGCAGGAAATGATCAGCTTTTCTTGATCCGTAATTGGATTATCTGCGTACGATGAGGTATTGAAAACCACAACCTCTTGACGTTTGACCCTGAAGTATGTCCTATTATGCCAAAAACTATGAGAGCCTATGGCTGGGGTGAACTGCGGTTCTGTTTTTGCATCCTGATTTGCGAAATTTAGCCATTGCACGCTGCCGTTCGTATTGGTCGTGCTTCTGGTAATAGTATTATCATTTTCAAGGTCCCAATAGCCCCGCCTAGGTGTTTCCGCCATTAATGAGCGCGAAGGTCGCATTTTGTATTTGTGCGCCAGATATTCTATAACTTGATCGTGGATCTCGTCTCTGCTGCTGATGGAAACATCTGCCATGTAATATGAAAGGACGAAATTCCAAGTAAATGAATAGAGGTAGTTGTAGACCTTATTTGACAACCACAAAGCCACGGCCAGAGTGACCAGAATTGTGATGTCGAAGCCAATAGTCTGGTAAACGATCTTGTGAATGTATCCGTAGCCCGGAATGAAGCTCTCTAGGATCATGGTTGGAATTAATCCCGTAATCATAGTCGCAGTCGAGTCGCCAGAAGACGACATCGCTAACTTCTCTTGCGCGTTCTCTAATATCGCTTTGAGATCTAGTCCCTCCATTCTCTTTGCCTTCATCGCTTCTCACGCAGAGAAACAACCAACTTGATGGCGGATGCTCCTTTTCGGGGGTTTGGAAACAATAAGGAAGATAGAGAAGTCTGAAGTAGCCAGTGGTGAACCACAGAAGACCAAGAAGCGCTTAAAGAGTGCAGTATCTGGCAGGTGTATCGCCGTGTGCTGAATGAAAATAGAAGATAGAAATTTCGGATAGGTAGAGGGTTGGAAATAAACGCACAAAGCTTCGAGACAGAAGTAATGTAGTCGAGACAGAAGTAATGTAGTCAGTGTATGGTAAAGGGAGGCTGCATGAATTATGTCGTGTAAGGAAAGAATCAAAGGTAGGTAGGTCCCAAAAGGAAAGCTAATGGCCACGTAGAATATTGAAAAAATATGCTTCGATTCCTAGATTTTGCGAGTCATATTCATATAGTCATAATCATAGTCATAGTCGTCATATAGTGATTCAGTCATACGAGACGAGTCCAGGGAGAGAGGCGATGGTGAGTCGTGGCAAGGAGGCAACTCGACGCCTCTTTGTGTTAGAAAAGCGAGCCGAGTTTGAAAAGAAGACTCAAGTCGAGCCTCTTACTCGAGTGAGGCAGGGACGAGGAGCAGGAGAGGCGAGATAGAGTCGTATGCTCCCGTAGTGGCGGCGCATTAATAGGCAGCAAAATAGGGTTGAGAGTTGGAGTTGGAACGCTGCTGAGAAGTCTAGTATAGTAATAGAACCGCGTTCCTTGGCTGCTTAAAGTCTTGAAGAAGCTTGCCATTTAAAGCCCGTCTTATACGGCCCGAAGTTGACGAAGCTATTGCTACGGAAATAATAGCCGTTCTTGACAGAGTCCGGTGACATAGTTCAATAACGATTAGGCTTTCAGGTCAAGTAGTCTTGTATGTGTGAGGTGGCGGGGATCCAAGAGGGGCTGGGCTTGGGCTGGTTAACGGCCACGTTCCTTGTCCATATTGTTCCACCGTGACGGTCGTGGAAGCCACGACGCTTGTTTGCATCCCGATCCGGATTCCTGGGATAGAAACTCATGGCATCGTATCTTTGGTCCACGGTGGTTGAGACACACGAGCTGGGCATGGACAAAGGCATAAGAGTGGGAGTGAGGGTGGGAATGGTGGGAGTGAGACTGAGGGATGGAACGGAATCACCAAGAGAAAGTCTGAATCACTCCGTTCCTACAAATAACCGTCTCGAGGCAGTTTACTGTACAGAGCAAACTGTACGGCGTACGTACTACGTGAAGTTTTGGGCACTCATGGATGGTAGCGAGGCGTTGTACAGGCGTGTACGTATATATGCACATGGCCATTCACAGTGCGTTGTAAGGCGACCTGCATGAATGTCGGCGAGGTCATACCGATTAGTCGTCCACGATTGGTTTCTGTCATATGGCTTTGCGTTCCATTGACTTTGTGCGTGTAAATGGGTAATACATGTAGAGTGTCGTGTAACAGCCTATATTCTCTACTCCTCCAGCTGAAAATCAACGGTAAAATGTACAAAGCATACGACCGAGGGTACAGTGGTACAGGCCTATGGTACACATACAACATCACGTAAGCAAGCACTGGACCTTCACTCCTTGCAGCTCAGCCGCCTCTCTCCCCCTGCATTATCCAGTCCTACTTGTCCTGCTTTTCCCAAACACGAAAATCCATCAGCCTTATCCCATTACCCATGCGTACCCACCAGCCTGGCTATCTTCTCATGCATGCGCATCCTACTCTAATCATACGGCTATTCAAATCTGACTTCGCTTGCCTGATGCGGCTTGTGCTCATACGACGCCGGCTGACATTGCGAGACACATACCACTCGTCCAAACGAACGACGACAAGCTAGCTGTCTCAGTTGAGTGAGGAGTTTAGTCAATTGAGGCTGGTTTCGCGCTCCAAATATATCGACGGATCTGTTACTCTTGCCTCCCAAAGAGTGTTACGACGGATAGCTGCCCAGGATGATGTCCTCTACCAATGAAGATGATCCCTTTTTACAGGTTCAGGCGTAAGTTGAACTTCACTTTTTGCGGCTCGTCTATCTTCTTGCGGCTCTGTTCTCTTGCAATTGGCAGCTGGGTTCATCTACTATTGTTTGGCTGCATGACCCCACTACCTGCACAGCTCTCTCATGCTTGCACCCCGCGCTCTTGAGGCTCTGTTCACCAGTTACGCTGTGCTCAAGCCTTCTACAGTGTTGCGCCATGGCTTGCACATTCAATGGCAGATGACATTGTCTACCTAGCCTTCTTTCACACGTTGTCCTTATCCTCTTCTACCAATATTGTCTTTCTATTTTCCCCCATCTCCATCCCTCGCCACCATCTTTCCCACCCCCAACTAACACCCCACCCAGCGATGTCCTCCACCAACTCTCCCTCACCCGCCCCCTCTTCACCTCCTACCTCCGCATCCACTCCCTCACCAAATCTCCGCACCCCACCCCGGAACTCCTCTCCGCCCGGTCCGATCTAACCAGCTCCCTCTCCCTCCTAACCGACGACCTCTCCGACCTCCGCGACAGCATCGCCGCCATCCAATCTGACCCCTACAAATACGGCCTACAAGTCGAAGAAGTCGCGCGGCGGGTGCGCCTGATCGAAGAGATCGGCGGGGAGGTAGACGACATGCGGGAAGAACTGGAGAAGACCATGAAGAACTCTCCAAATTCCCGAGGCGGTAGCACAAATGCAAATGGCTACGATTCAGCAGCAGGAGGAGAAGCCGAGGATTCCGACTACGCGGCGGAATTTGAACACCAGCAACAACTTCAGATAATGAAAGAACAAGACGAGCAGCTAGAATCCGTGTTCCACACAGTCGGGAACCTGCGGCAACAAGCGGATGATATGGGCAGGGAATTGGAAGAGCAGACGGGGATGCTGGCTGAGGTGGAGACGGTGACGGATAGAGTGAGTGGGCGGTTGCAAGGGGGCATGAAGAGGATGAATAAGCTTGTTAGGGATAATGAGGATCCGTTGAGCAGCTGTTGCATTGGGGTGTTGATATTCATTTTAATCTTGCTGCTTATTTTGGTTTTGGTTTTATGAAGAAGGAGGAGCAAGGAGAGATGCAGAAGAGGGCTTTGGTTTAGTATGCCTGTAATTGTACTTACTGATGAATGGGAGAGGAGTCTGGCGAATGGCGGACAGAGATATTAATGGAATACCTATGTGGAGTTCTGGAGTGGTCATGAATGGAAAGAATTGGATGTGGATATGGATCTTAGCATCTACATGGATGCAGCAGCAAGGAGACGTACAAATAGATAAATAGAAAGCTAGATCAATATGGGAGAAAGCACACAAAAAGCACAACCATATATCTGACTACTTCCTCTCAGAACTAATATCAAATAATATTTATATCTATACCCAAATAACCACTCGAAATAACCACCCCAAATAACCACCGCCCCAACCAACCCAACCCATCCCTCAACGAAGAAAAAATCATCATTCAATCCAGACTAGACCCTACCTATCCATCCATCCATCCATCCATCATCTACAAACCCACACTCACTCAGAGCCTCACGTCAAAGCCGTAGTCCTTAACCGTCTCCCCCCTCCCAACCCCGCCTCCTCCCCCCCCCCCCCCCCCCCCCCCCCCCCCCCCCCCCCCCCCCCCCCCCCCCCCCCCCCCCCCCCCAGCCTCTCCCTTCTTCTTCTGCTGCTGCCTGCTTCCCTGTAAGCACTTAAATCTCACCTCTTCTCCCCGCCGCGCCCACGCATACGGATCTTACGGTGTTTGCCGGAGATGAACGCGGACGGGCGGATATAGCTGTGTTGCGAGGGACGGTAAAATGTTTTGAATGGGGGGGGGAGGTTGGTTGGTTGGTTGGCTTGACTGGTTGGTTTGGAGGGAGGGGGGGTTAGTTAAGGCTAATTTTTTTGCTGCATATCTATCCATCCATCCATCCATCATAAAGCTCAGTCAATTCACATAGCACAATACCTTTCTCTGCGATTCCCCCTTCCCCCTTCCCCTTTCCTCACCTCCAACACCCTCCTACGACACCAAAATCGAGAGTGCCAGTACCCTTCACTCAGCAAGAACCTCAACAAAGTCAAGACAACACCAAAGGTCAACATCAACTCATATCAACATCATCAACATCATCATACTTTTAATTTTCTCATTCATTCCCATTGCAAAAAAGGTGTTAGTTAACTTCAACTCCAACCCCAACCCAACCCACCCCTTTCCATTTCTTTCCACCACTGCCTAAGTTTAAGATCATCATCCATCCATCCATCCATCCATCCATTGAATGCCATTCCAATATGCCATGCATTCCATCAACCAACCAACCACAAAAAAATTTCACCCTCTACTTAATATATCTCCCCCGCCGCCCTCCCATCCTCGCTGGACCCACCACAAACAAGAGAGTAGAGAGAAAAAAGGATGACCTATCTTACCAAACCATCCATCCACCCATCCATCCCTCAACCTATCCATCCCTCCACATTCTATCATCCTAATCCCCATATAAAAGACTCAGAAAAAAAAACCCAAATGCCCCCTTTTCTCAGGCCGCACATGCGCGCAAACAAGTGTAAGAGTGTGTATCAAGAAAGATAAGTAGCCTGATCGTCGATAAAAGAATGATCGCCCACCAGCGGCTCACCCGCAGCCGCTGTGGAAGCCGAGCTCACAACCCGCTTTGTAGTATGTCCTCGGCCGGATTCTGAATGAATTTGTTCGTCAACTTTTATTTGCTCTCTGGATTGGAGCGAGCAGCGCATAGACAAAAACAAAATCTTGTGGGAAGATAGAAAACACCAGACACGCAAGGACAAAATACACCAGGGGGGAGGGTAATTGTGTACATGGAAACCCAAAAAACGATTCTAAACTGGGACAATGATGGACTTGCACATTCCACAAGGGGACATCCTTAAAAACAGAAACAAAGTGACACAGAGGTAACGGTGATCATCGCTGGCTTCTGGAGGATCCTACCGAATTCTGTCGATCATGAGCTGGCTTTCGGTCTCTCCGATCTCCATCTTGAAGCTTCAACGAATCCAATCTCTTTGAATTTTCGTCCGCCGTTGGATCCTCTTCATCGGCCCGTATTGGTGTCGCCTTGTTTCGGTTCGGTGAGATGGGTAGGACTGATCCATTTGTCTTTCCTCTTCCTGCTTGTTCGGCCAGAGCTTTCCATTTGTTCTCTCTGGCCTGTTCTCTAGCTTCGGCATTATTTTGATGCTCGGTGTAGTCGTGCGAGCAATCATCGAAAAGCTGAGGATTAATCTCCATGAACAGTTTCATCGCGTTGTAAACCATTCCATGAATCGTTCTAGTATAAAAGTAAGTATTGGCTGGCATTATAGAAACGAATAACCTACCTGTTCCAGTGACCCTTAGAATTCTCATATAATGGAGCAAACATGATGGGCAAGATGATTTCGACATTGTCGCTAACCAAATTACAGAAGTATTCGTTATTCCAGAAATACAAAGCACGTTCGGCCACCTGGAAGTGAGGGCTGGCTACTGATTTTGCCAGTTGGTGGAAAAGTGGCTCTTGCACTTTAGCAAATTCAGCTGGGTCCATGACTTCGAAAATATCTTCCACTTCGTTAAGGAACATCACTTCCTTGGTACTGTTGACCTTTGGCCAATAGCGGAGCAGTCCAAGAACAACCTAACCATGTTAGCAAATCGAACGTCAGCACTCCGATGCAAAACATACCTCTTCGGTCAATGCCGCATCTTTCTCCAGGAATTGCACAATACAATAGGCAAGCTGAGGATGGTACATGCTCAAACTCTTGACTTTATGCAAGGGTATCAGGACTCTCGTCAAGAACAATTTGTGCTCCTCCTTCAATGGCAAGGCAAAGCCGTTAATAATGGATCCCAGTATTTCCAGCAGCTCGGCAATTCCATTGAATCGTTCGGTTTCGTAGACAAATTGGAAGAAGACGTTGTTAATGGACCTTCTGATGTAAGAACGAAGATTCAAGAATTTCCCGTAGATTCTGTGGAGGGTTGTCTTCAAAAAGTCTCGTTCCCGAGGATCTTCGGAATCAAAAAGCTCCAGTAATTGCAAGACAAAGCTGTGGTCTATATATGCCTTCGCGATGTTGGTGTTGAAGTCTTGACTCTCAATAAATCTTAAGAAGAATTCATAGACGACCTGAATATGTGGCCATGCAACTTCAAGAACTGGCTCATCTTCTTCCGGGTCGAAAGCCTCACCTTGAGGATTCATTGGTGGAGGAATAGGCCTGAATAGATTCTTGCTAAACATCTCGACCACCTTTGGATACATAGCTTCAGTAATAACTTGTCTGTTGTTCGCCACGTAGTCCAGGAGTTCGTGTAATGCTAATCTCTTGATCTCCTTCGACTTCATGTCCCCGCTCGCATCGTTGAAATCGAAGATGACATTACATTGATCGATCTTTTGCATGAAGAGCTCCTGGCGGCGACCCGGTGGAACTTCATGAAACCCTGGCAATTTCTCTAGTTCTCGGAGTGGTGAAATATCGAATCTTGAAGAATGTTGTCTTTTCGGTGTCCTAATACCTTCTGGAACATCCTTCGGCGTCGTTTGTAGTCTGTCAAACATATGTGATTTCTGACCAGCCTTGGGAGGCGCAAGATCGTGAGGTATCGTTTCTGTAGCGCCGGGAGGAGGGATATGCTAAATCGAAATATTAGTACTACACTCATAGTGCTCGAGCTCTGTCCAACTCACCGGTGCGCTTGGGCTGATTACAACACTGGGAGGAAGCGCTCCATGACGGTTTGGGGTGCCGGGACTTGGGGATCCTCCTCCAGTATTGAAACGATCTGGAGCCACCGTGGTATTTAGAGTTGAATTTTGTTGTGATTGCGCAGCAGAGCCAGCTGAGTTTGATGCTGCCCCATCGTTTGGTGGTAGTGGTTTATTTCGCAAATCATTGAGTGTTGTGCTGGAGGATGACGGTGTTACCGCAGGCGATTGTGCGGCGTTCTGCGAATTGGACTGCGAAGGTGAAGACGTGCCGTCTTTAGATTCCTTATTCTTAGACTTGGACTTGTTGGGATCTTTTGTGCGCGAGAGCTGCTCATGCTAATGGAGTTAGCAGCCGATCAGCATCCAACATGTTACGTATTATAATATATGCTTCTTGATTGATATGTGGGGGACAGATAGCATCGACGTGACTTACAACCCTCTGTCTGAAGCCCTTCATGTTTAAGAATAACTATAGGTAACTCTGTTGTATGCTTTCCCTCTTTCTGATTCGAAATACCCAATCGGTCGAATAAGACTCGTTCTTTCTGTTTACCACTTTCCGAAATGGATGCTGGCGCGTCTCTGCAGCTCGTCGAGAAGATTATATGGCATCCAAACAAGGCCCTCTCGCAAAAACGCAATCGAATGTTAGGTAGAATAGACCCGTCTCTGATTCGCTGATGAATGGTTATATGATAAAGTGGTTTAATTCACTGAGAGAGATGATTTGGTGGTGCAGAAGACGGCAGAGAAGCTAGAAGTCCAATGGCTCTTTCTAGTGTATGCGGAAGGTGTCACAAAGGTCGATGCAACGACGTTGGTGAAGTTGTCGATGGAAGATAGTAGAGGCGCCAATGGTATCTAGGACATCTGACCAGTTGTGTTGTCTTCTGAATGCTCGAGAGGGGTCGGGGTCGGGGGTGAATTATTGATTATTGGCGCACAAAACGATCGAGCTCTAGCTTCTATGCAATTGCAATCAGTGGATATTCGAGAAGCAAAAGATAAAATAAAGGAGCCGAAAAAGAGCAGAAGGAGCATGAGAGGATTAACCTACACATAAGCCAACACCGACGCACATACAGTTGCTGGTAGAGTAGAGTTTGGGGGCAGGGTAGAGCAGAATGAATGGCCTTGGGAAGGTTGGACGATGGTACGGCGGCAGCGGTTGTCGATGTAGGTCAGAGGGCAGAGGTTGGAGTAGGGTAGATCGAAGTTATTTTCGGGCGGTGAATTGGGCTACTCCACGCCGAAGTTGGGATTTGGTGTAATGCTGTTTAGACTGTAGACTGTTCAGAGCAAAGCCAACGCGTTTGGCGCCTTCCTCGTCACTCGTAGCAGTAAGGTTACCGCAGTACCGTGGATGTGGATGTGGACGTGGATATATTTCCGCAAAAGAGACAGCAAAGGTAAACAAGAATTTCTTCGACTTCTGGTGGATTAATTGCAGAGCTTCGGTTACTTGATCAATTCTTCTTAAATTATGCCAAAGCTAGGTTACTGAGTAGGTCATGAGCACGAGCACAAGCACAAGCATGAGCATGAGCATGAGCACTTTTACACGCAGAACAACACAACAGCACCCTTCAACAGCGAAGTGTGCCATGCAAGTGGTTCCCCTCCACTATTATGCCAATCCTAGTCCCAGTCCGTCGTGCCAGTCCCGTCCCCGTCCCAGTCGCAGTCGCAGTCCCTCGCAGTCCCGGCTTCAGAATAAACCACCAGAATTCAGCACCTAACTTACGGAGTAACTTACAGTATTAACTATGACTAAGGTTAACCTCGTGTGCCTAAGGCTATGACGAACGGTAGAATCAATGGCTACCAGATCTCGGAAAGGGAGATGATGAAAAACGGAATCTTTAAATTTCTGATTGGTTAACTGGGTCACAGCAAAATAACTTCTTCACTCAATATCGACAGTCACGAGTCGCGACCGCGTACCGACTTCAAGTGCTGTCTTTCGGAGAATATCACTTGGGTACGTACATCTGCGATTTCTAGGTTGTGTTACTTTATGATTTCGTCGTTCTCCAATTCGATGTTGAATTATCAGTGACTTCTGCTACCCATACCCATACTTATACCCACTACCATACTACCATACTACCATACTACCATACTAGCCATCACTAACCTCGATCTAAAAAGTATCCAATATGTCAGACTATGAGGATGACGAGGTGGATGCCGACGACATGGATGATATGGAGGGTGAAGCAGGTCCAGAGCAGATCGAAGAGGAGATGGAAGGAGAAGATTATGCAGAAGAATCTTCGGCTCCGACTTATGCTATTCCGTCGAGAGAAGTTGTTTCCGTGGAGCATCCACTGATCATACAAAACCTTGACAATGGTATCAAAACTTTTGGCCGCGCACCGAATTGGAGCAAGGTATGTGGAACCATTGAGGAAGCCACCTGATCTCGTGACTTTTCCATTCCGTCTACATTGAAGCTGATCAGTCAGATATGTTGAACTCGAAATACTGACTTGTAATTAAGATCCTTGAGGGAACTGAAGATGAATGTCTACCTCTCTATCTACGCATCCGGGATCCTTCCTGCATACCCATTCTCTCATATAACAGCATCACCAACAATGTCCTTCTCAAGATCACTGTCCCGAGGCGAACAGGGAGAAAGCGAAAGCGTGGATCCCAGAACCCTTACACTGATGATAGTCAAGCACGTTCTACGGCTACAACTGAGCAAGACTCAGCAAACAACGTCCAATCACATTCCAGGAATGACAAGCCAGCCAGTATTCTGAGAAAGATGCGAGATAACGTGGACAAATACACTGTAGAAGCAGTTGGAGCCATTGAACAAAGTCATCGCTATCGAGGTATATCCTTTGCTCAGGATACTGTTAGAACTATCCTAAGCTTGTTTAGGTCTTTCGGAATACCATCAATCTACTTCTTCTGCACCCTTCATGTCACATTTCCAGGAAACCGCCTTCTCTGGAAACTGTAAGTATCTCTACCTATGATTATACTATTGTTACATCTTCTTACTCGATACAGGGGGCAAAATGCGAGAGTTCAGGTTGGGCACCGACAAAGGCTGGAAGAAGAACGAAGAGATTATTCCTCCTCCAACATACACACATCACCCCTTACCATTCAACTGGGCATATCGACAGAACCCTCTTATTACTTCTGAAATCGACGCCGAGACAGGAGAAACTAACGTTATCAATCGGTCAAAAATGCCAAAACTCGACACATATTACATTCACAACGACGATGGTGAAGTTCCCACAAAGCCACCGCATGCAGTCCCAGGAGATCCTGTACTTAGAGATTTCGTTGTTGCGCTCCAGCAAGTGATGAACGAGCGACCAATTTGGACCCGTCGAGCATTGACCAATCGTCTCGCGAACGAAACAGGGTTATACTTGATGAAGCCTGCACTTTCATACGTAGGCTATCAATTCCGTGCTGGCCCATGGCGTGATGCTGTAATAAGATACGGAGTCGACCCACGCAAGGACCCCCAATGCCGTATATATCAAACACTCTTTTTCAAACTCTACGAGGACGACGAACGAGCCGCTGAAGGAACATGGAAGGATATGCGCAGTCAATATACCCGCAACCAAACCTACGGCACAGGGGATGTGCCCTCGCACATGTTTAACGGGACATCGCTCACCCTCGACGGCAAAGTGTGGCAACTCTGCGACATAACCGACCCTCTCCTCCTCCCCCTCATCCGAGATGCGCCTATGGCAATCGAATACGATAACAACTCGGACGGCTACTACAATAACGGCACGATGGCCAAAATCCGTGCCATCATGAAAACCAAACTCATCGCCATTCGTAGCAACAAAGTCATCCCAGAAAACGCATTCAACATCGCTCTCAGCCTCCCCGATTTCGTCCCCGACAAGAAAGGAAAGAAAGTGCACGTTCCCGTCCCCGATATGCGATTAACAGACGACGAAGTCGCCGAACTAAGAGCCAAGGGCGTCATCAGTGGTTTAAGCGGCAAAGGAGTACGACGACTTGATAGTCGATCGAAGAGGAAGAAATACCGACGGCGGAGAACGGATAAGGGGCCGACATATGGATTGATGATGGGTCCGAAGAATAGTAGGCAATCGGATCCGGCGAAAGCGGAGAAGGATAAGGATGTGAAGGGGAAGGGGAGAAGTGCGGTGGTGAGTGGGGAGGGGGACATTTCGATTAGGGAGGCGATGAAGACGATGGATGAGTGGCAGGATGACGAGGAGGAAGAGGAGGAGGATGAGGATATGGAGGGCGGGGAGGAGAGAGGTGAAGATGAATGGGGTTCGGAGAATGAGACGACGGGGTCGGAGGATGAGTCGGAGGCGGAGAGGGAAAAGGAGATGTTTAGGATGAATTATGAGGCCAAGAATATGCAGGCGGGGAAGAAGTAGGGTGGAGAAGATATTATGCAGATAAATGGCTAGTACGTCACATCTGCGGAGGCTTATTATGTGGATGGCCGCTAAGGCGATAAATCAAACAGATAACGTAGCTAAAGAAGCAGGCCGAAAGAGCCCAGTCATACTCATAGAAAGAAATACAAGAGACAACTTATCCGAAGACAAATGATACGAAGACATATGATATGAAGACAAATGATACGAAGACATGATATGAAGACAAATTCTATGAAGACAGTGATATGAATGCAATTCTAGTATCTACCAAATCTTTCTAAAATTCCTTTCCAATCTTGAAACGCCCCTGCACCAAACCTCCTTTTTCTTTTGCTTTCCCCCACCCATTCCCATTCCCATTCTCTTCCCTCCACCCCCTATCCTTTCATATCCCCTCTTTCTACTGCACAAACCCCTTCCTATTCCCCTTTCTCTTCCCGCTCTCCTTCCCCCTCCCCTCCTTCCCCTCTCCTCCCTCCACCCATCTACTTAACCCCCACCACAACCAAATTCCTCGGACTCACCGCATACTCAAAAACCCCTTCCACCCACGCCCTTCTCACCTCCCCCCTGCGCACCGCCTCCCTCAAAAACTCCCACCGATCAACCACCACCAAACTCTCTACTACCCCAGCACTGAACGCCATTAGACTCCAGACGACACTCAGTTCTTGTTTTTGGTGGCCGTAGCGCTGCTCGTAGGATTCGATTTCGGAGTCTGTGATACTGCCGAGTTTGGCTTTTATGAGAGAAGAGATGGATTGACGGATCTCGGGGTGCGGGGAAGAGGAGGGGAGAGTGAGTTTGGAGATGGCGCCCCGCACGTAAGAGGTGAAGGAGGTGTAGCAGGATTTGCGCAGGGAGCCGATTATTATGGGGGTGGTGGTATATTCTTTCTCTTCTTTCCCATCCCCATCCCCATCCCCTTTTCCCTCCCCCTCCCCCTCCCCCTCCTCCTCCTCCTCCTCCTCCTCCTCCTCCTCCTCCT